>OY365809.1:28808866-28876366 GCA_959347315.1 Bimastos eiseni | reverse complement strand
GGTGACGGTAACTCGGTGGCGTTGCCCTAATGGAAATGGGGTTTATGGGTGAACTGCAATGTTCGATCTGCCCTTAATTAATTTGAAGTGCACGGGAGCAGCGTCGCGTCCATTGCCATTATGGTGAAGGTGTTGAGTTCCTTTGTCTCTCCCGCTGTCCTCTGGGCAATCGGGAAGGCTTCGCGGTTTAACCCTGACCAGAGGCATCGAAATGGGATGGGCGGGTCCGATAACAAATTACTAAAGTCGAGACGTCGAGGAAGGGTGGCATATGGGGGATGTGTTGAATATGAACACCCTACTCGGTTAGTGTCCTTTCAATAGAGTTAAACCTAAATTGCACACCTTTCTAGAACAATTAATACAACCTGCAATGACAATCTGCCTATTAAACTAGTACTAATTTCTTTATATCATTGGGATATTCCTTTCTAAAGTGAATTAATTGAAATATTAAATTGAATGTTACCCGACGCAATGCGATTGTCAATTGCCTTTCAATCGTCGGCTCCTAATAGTGTTACTTATGTGCGTTTAATTACTGCACCGCTCAACGATCGGCGTGATTTAAATGTCGCTTGGCGCTACATAAATAGTCCGGATAATGACTTCCGATGTCACGTCTAAGGTTAATCCATATCGGGGTATACCTGTAAGTCGACGCGGCTTATGTATAGACCAAGTGCCGATTGCGAGTGAGAGTTAGCGTGAGCGAGAGAGAGATGAAGAGAGAGAGAGAGAGAGAGAGAGAGAGAGAGAGAGAGAGAGACACACACACAGCATATCGCTTGCAGAAAACTGAATTTGCTTGATGGCTAAGTTCGATAACGAACCTTTAGCCGGTTGTGGCGTATCAAGCGAAATAATTTACCAATTCGTATAGTAATCAGAAACAGTATGGCGGACATTTTAAAGAAACTCTGACATTATATACGGTGCTTGCCTTTAATTCCCCTAAGTACTCTTATCCAAGTGAACACAGTTGAGATCCTGAAGCGTTTACATATCAAATCATCGATAGGCCTACAACACCTTTTGAAATCAACGCCTTTATCCAGCCACATAGACACACGTTCACATACACGACCAGTGAGAGTAAGAGTAAGTCTTGCTTTCGTCCAGAGAAAACCCGACCTCTGACCTCATTCAATTAGACGAGTTAAGACGACGTCAGAGGTCACCATTCTACCGAAACTGCCGTCTTGTCTCTCCTCTCTGACATCTACTCAGCCATCGATAAGTCGCACCTATCACTGCTGGCACTTTTCGATGTTTTTTCAGCCTTCGATATGGTTGATCACGCAATCTTGCTGCAGCGTCTTGAACTATCTTGTGACCTTTGTGGACCCCCTCTTGCCTGGTTCAAATCTTATCTCTCAGATCGTTCGCAGATGGTTGTCCTTGGTGAGTCCAGAAAGGCCTGGACTGGAGTCGAGTTCGGCGTCCCACAGGGCTCAGTCCTCGTCCCCAACTTGTACTTACTCTATCCAGCTGACATTCCTTCCGCATTCACAAAACACCTAGCCATGGCCAACTCTATGCTGACGATGTCCAAACCTTTGTATATGGTCCTCCTGCTGCACAGCTCTCTCTGGTTGGATCAATCTACTCACTGTCACATGATCTCCACTCATGGCTGTCGGCCAACCGACTTAACCTTAACTCCTCTAAAACCCAACTGATCTGGTTTAGAACAAAACAGCAGCTCCATAAACTCAACCTTCCACTTCTCACGTCAATGTATCCAGATGTCACATTTGCAACTAGTGTCCGTGACTTAGGTGTCACCCTTGATAGCACCCTGTCCTTCTCAGAGCACCTCTTGCAGTTGACACGCTCATGTTACTACCACCTGAGGCTTCTGAGAGTCATCAGAAGATCTGTATCCTCTCCTGTATTCACAACAATAGTCCATGCCTTCATCTGCTGTCGCATTGACTACTGCAATTCACTATTTGCTGGGCTCCCCAAGGCACGCTTATCCTCCCTGCAGTCTGTTATGAACTCATTGCTCGTCTCCCTCGTTACTCCCACATTTCTACCTACATGACTGACGTCCTATACTGGCTTCCAATTCCCTCTCGCATCCAATGTGAGGTACTCCTCTTTGTCCTTAGAACTCAACAGGATAAAGCTCCTCAATATCTCTGCCACTTAATGCGAAAACTGTCTCCACCCGCCCTCTCCGGTATGCGGATCGACTTGATCTTCTTGTTCCACGGGCAAGGACTGCTATGACTCAACATCGTGACTTTTCCATCGTGGGCCCTTCTACGTGGAATCCGTAGCATGCTTTTAATCAGGCTCCCACCCTCATCCCTTCGTTGCCTGAAAACTTTTTTATTTCCTCGGGGCTGTCACGCTGAGAGCGCTTCTGAATAGCTAGTACCGTAAGAAGCGCTATACAAATAACCAGATACGATACGATACTAGTTGGAGCATACCCTTTGTTCTATCAAACGCTGTGGTTTCAACTGCTTTGATTATTGCAATTCTCTTTCGATTTGTGTCATGGTAAACCATTTGTCGCATTTTCAAACGCTTCCCTCACTCAGCAATAACCATGTATTGCCAATGTTTTCTATAGCATATAGGCTCACTATGATGACATTCGGGACTGACGACAATTATCTCTTCATTTGATTCTATATGATAATGTTTTGGAATCATATAGTTGAAAAGCAGATAAGACACAATTCCAACGAATGGGTCGCTCTCCATCGCTTCCCACCAGATTCTACGCCTGTGTACTATTTCCTAAAAATCCCAACTGGAGTCGAACTCCAAAATCATCCGACGAAGGACGAGGTGTGTGCGTTGTTGATTGTTAACGATACCGTTCCATATCGAAGTTAATTTGGTATCGCCCTCCTCCTTTCCCCAGGCTTGGGACTGGCACTGTCAAGGTCCAAACAGTGGCGGAGTTGAAGGACGAGGCGATTTAGTCAAAACTTTAGCACAACTGGAGCGCAACCTCGTCCAATTGGAAAGGTGGGGACGACACGCATGCCTCTGTCAGACCCACGTCAAGACCTTCGCCGTAATAATTATTGAAAAGAAATCCCGAGACAACCTATATAACCTGAGAAGAGACAGTTGACGAACTCTAACAGGTGCTCTCACTTGTCACATTTAATCTACTTTCACCTACAGACTCTAACTATATATATATATTCATATCTAAATATACATGTATATATCTAGTAGATACAGTAGCACATGTGTCAGTCAAACATGAATCAACCTCCAAGTCACACTGACAATATATATATTTATACATATGCATCATATATATATACATCATATATATATATATATATATATATAAATTATTCGATAGTTTGAGCGGTGGTTGCAAGCGCGAAGAAGCAATTAAGTGCAGCGCGCCCTGGGTCAGATAACGTAGTAATTGGGGTTCATTAGTTGATGCGGATGGTTTGTCAAGCGAAAGACAGCAGCTGCTGCTGCTGTTGCTGGTGCTGCGAAGATGATGATGATGATGATTGTGATGCTCTTGGTGCCACTGACTCCGAGGTGACCAAGGGGCGGGGATTGGAGTAAAGATGATCAGATGGGGTAATTCATTTCACTTGAGGGTTGTGGAAGACTAACGCATACTTGGTCGATTTGGGGTCGAGAGGTCACGAACTGAAGAGGAGGAAGAAGAAAAGGAAGAGGAGGAAGAGGAGGAGGTGGAGGAGGAGGAGGTGGAGAAAGAATTGGTGGTGGAGGAGGAGAAGGAGGAGGTGGAGGAGGAGGAGTGGTAGAAGCGGAGCGAGAGAGACATTTGCGGGGTATGTGGCAGTTGATGTTCACAGGCTGAAGCAATGATAAGACATAAAGGAGGCGACCGTTGCTTCCTTTAGTGAAGCAATTTAAACGAGCCATTAAGTCAGAGACGCTTTCATGATTCTTTACATGTAAATCGTTGGAATTAAGTGAGATTTCTAAAGCTTCTCAAATGATTGCCATCATCTGGCAACAACATTATCATCACCAATACGCTATTATCATCTTCATTGGCATCATTATCATAATCGCTACTAAGACAGCCACCACGATCATCATCATCATCACCGTCACCATGGTGATCATCATCATTACAACCATCATCATCGTTATCGTCATCTATCTTCTTCGTCCTCTTGTAATTATTTGTCTTCTTCATTTTTATGATCAACATCTTCATTGCCGTTATCAACATTTGTGTCAACGTCTTGAACCTCATCATTGACATCTTCATGATCAGAAGCATCATCGTCAGCAACATAGTTTCCGTTGCTGTTATCATTATCATCATCATCATCATCCAAGTCGTCGTCGTCATCATCATAGTTGTTGTTGTTGTAATCATCACTGGCAAGAGAGCATTGGTTATCATCATCGTTGTGCTAGACTGCTTCATCATCTCTGTCATCGACTTTACCGATCAAGATGGTGCGTCGATCGGCGAAGGAGACTCGTTCTCCTGCTAATAGTTTTCCATCCATCGCTCGAGGTCCATTATCGAGTAAGCGCCGTTGAGTCATGACGAGTCCGTTAGGCGCCCGGCTCGCAACAGCCAGCGCCCGGCGTCGCTAATTGCCCGGCCGCCCAGCCAATCGGCAGCATCTAGCGGGCGCAAGACTCGCCGCCGGCCGCAAGTGGTTGTCAGGCATCGTAGTTGGATGAGGAGGCAGATAGCATTTGTAGACGATCCGCTGAAGAGAAGATCTTGTCGCCTCTTCATCCGCCGGACACAGGTGCTCCATCCATCAAACGGATGAGGCTCTCATCTTCCCTTTCGGATGAAATTGGCGATTTAAGCCAGCGAACGCACTTAAAGCGATAGACTTAAACGGTGACAGTTCGACTGGTGCTGCATTCTGAGCGACAAGAACTGGAACAATTCTTTCATCTTCTCATGTAACAAACTCAAACCTTCCATAAGTCTGGAAGGATCCTCGTGCTTTAAGGGTGAACTGAAAGACGGAGTTGAACTGATAATTCAGAAGATCTTTTGCCTTTAATAGGCATTAGATAAAACGTCTGTTTCATTAATTTCAACTTCAAAGATTGTAGGACAGGACTTCTGCTGTCGAGGGGAAGAAACGGAATTTTTGCGTCTAGTTCTATTTTTGCCAACGAGGCATAATATAGATAATTTGACCATAATACTTGACTAAAGACGAAAAAGCAGAGAGGTTTGGCTGCATTTGCTGCATGAAAAGATTTAATTTATTCTGTTTAATTCGCAAAGACGAGAGAGTACCACCGCGTGGAAGCCATGTTGCCTGCCAAAGCTCAGTTCGTCTTTAGTGCCCTGGCCAACACATGGCACATGCATGTCTACAACCGCTTACGTAATCGACCGACCCCCCATTCCATTGCTGACATCCTTGGCCTGCGGGGGCAGCCCCAGTCAGACAGACCAGATGGCAAGGACATGCGGAGCAACGACCGTGACTCCAGTTACGCCGCAGAGGGATTTTCCATGCCTCCGGACAGCAATACGGACAGCCGAGGCGGAGTGGGAAGCGTCGCTTCATACAGCAATGACGATGGCAGAGGAACACATAACTCGAGGAGTTCCTTAGCAGATGGAGAAACCAGTTCCGAAGGTATGACGTCCCATCATACGTCATTTAATGTCTATCGTAATATATCGAAATGTATAGCCCAGAGATTAGAATATACCATATTATGATGCAGATGACATCAGTTGGCGGTTGCATAGCTGAATGCAGCTCAAATGGTATTATCCTCCACCTCACTTGATCATCACGATAATAATCCAATTTCAAATCTCTATTATATACTCACCATCACCATCATCTTCATCATCATCATCATCATCATCATCATCATCATCATCATCATCATCATCATCATAATCATCATCATCATCATCATCATCATCATCATCATCATCATCATCATCATCATCATCATCATCATCATAATAATAATAATAATCATCATCATCATCATCATTACTATTATTACCATTATTACTATCATTACTATCATTATCATTACATTATATTGTACCAGTTTTATATATTTCGTCCATTCAAAACATTCTATATCTCAGTATAGCGCCCTGAGCAAAAACCTCGGCCAAACAGGAGGCCAGAGAAGAATAGAGCAGATTATACTTGTCAATTTGTCACCATTATATTAATATATTGTATTACATTAAATCATTTGCAATTCGCCTGATTCGCCTGTAATAGCGTGAACCGTTCAGAAGCGCCGCTAGTGCGTGTAAGGTCCCTCGAGAAGAAGCAGATTTTGAGAAAAGGGATAAACAGAATAAAAGACGGTCAGGTAGAATTTAAGAGCAAACAGAAGGACAAGGAGCCTTCAAGAGAGGGAGGCAGACAGACAGACAGAGGGACCGATTGAAACTATATGATCGATACTAAACCATAGCGATTCTAGTATGAGATATCAAGAGGTGAAGTCTGTTGGGCCAGGGAAGTGGACGGTGGGAGAAAGCGCATGGTCGCCGATCTCTACGTTCTGTGGTCCATTCAAGCGGCTTGTTTGTCCGTGGGCCCGATCACCTGGAACGGCTTTCCATTGAACCTATATATATATTTGCTCCCAACGACAAACTCATCGAACTTTTACTCTTCTCTAAAGACCTGTCTTTCTGCCCCTGCTGAATCGTAGCGCCTCAGAGTAGGTATCTTGAAGGGGAGCTACATCAAGTTCATATCTCTTGATTTTTATGATAAGGTGTAGGCATTGACACGGTTATATGCGTCTATACCCATCATGGCATGACCTCTAGTTTCCTCAGCCTTTTGCATTCCACCGAACTTTACTCAATAGGTTTCCTCGTGAAGCCGTAATTCACTCGATTAACGTAATTCACGTGAAAGACTTGGTGCCCAGTGTCGGGTTAAAATGGGGCCAAACAGGCTCAAACATTTTCGGTGCTATTCTGTAACTTGTAACTGAGTCTGAGACGACATGTAAAGAGAAAATGTAACAAGTAGGAGCAAAGACATCTATTTACAATTATACATATTCTTTCGAAAGCATAGAGATTTGGAAAATGACGGAGAGCAACTGGAGGAGTGATTATGACTATTTATAGAAGCTGCTTCAAAGGAACAATGAAGGTCTTTGTCTTTAATTCATAAACCCATGACTGATGTATATAAGAAACTTTCGGGAAGATATCCGTACACTCTCACACAACTCATGCCATGGGATGTAATTCACTGCTTATAGTCCATTCGTAGGCTATTCGGACGGCGCTATATAACTGCATGCGGTGATGACATTGGTTCACGCTTTCATCTGCTCCAGTGTGGACTTATGGGACTTTTAGTACCTGCATCGGTCTTTCCTCATCGAACGTATCTATAGGCTCCAATCTATCCTTAATGCTGCTGCCCGACTAATTGGTGGCATCCCTAAATTTGCCCACATCTCGTCTTTCATCCGTGACTTTTTATTGGCTCCCAGCACCTCAACGCATGCAGTTTTAAGTTCTCACGTTGATGCGAAACTAATTTTTTGGCTCGGCCATGCAGTCTCACTCTTGGCCCTCTATAACAGGGCGTCCCCCATACCCAAAGGGCTTCTCTCCGTTAATCTGCCCCTAGATTATTGCTGGTCCCCCGCATGCGCACTGTATATGGTCCAAACTAGTATACAGCTTTGCTTGTATGGGTCCCTCCAGTCTCTCTCATCCCCTTCGGGGGAAGCTGCTAGTTCACTCTCCTGCTCAGTGTTGGAGGCGCTTGAAAACCAATTCATATTTACTTCCTAGCCGCCAACAGTAGAACAAAGCAATTTTAAACTACAACAATATAATTATAAGTATATGCTGAGCTGCTAAGATAGTATAAAATATCATAAATAAATATATACATATATATATATACGTATTCAGGTAGACGCGTGGCTGTTGACGGTTCGTGCTTGGCGAAAACAACGCCGAGTAAATCGCATTAGATAAAAGAAGTGTAGATAGCATTCTGTATCAAGTATCAGTCGACGGTCGCTTCTGATTGGATCGACGAAAGAGCCATAATCTTAGATTATACTTTGGTTGAGACTCTGAAGGGGAACAGTGGAAATCTGAAAAAGGATAACCTGTGATCGTCTATGATTAATTTACTGCGAGTCAGTGGCAGCTCTATGCAGAGAGGGGGGTCGGAGTGACAACTGTCCCATTGCAACAACTGTGTCGATGTTACCCGTCGATAGCCCCTCCACGTTGTTGTCCGCTTTAAATTTTGAATAAACAAGACATTCAGTTTCCCAGTTTGGCCCTTCTGTAGGAAAAATCTAGAACCGCTTTACTGCTTCGAATGGTGAAAAGTTTACCAAGCAGCTTTTGTCCTAATAATTATTTTGTCGCATACTCGTTAGGGCAAAATCTGGGGTCATGTTTAATAAGATTGACGATTCGCCGGTTCAAAGACTAACAGAAACTGTTGCTACATAGTTGCAATGGTGTTTGCAAACGGCTCAATTAGTCCTATACGCTCGTGAAACAAGTGATGCCCGATCCTGTCATTTGAGTGCCTGATGCATGGCTTAATTTAATTGGTATACTGTATATTCGATACTGTTTAATATCATTCACTTTTTAAGTGTTGATATATAAGCGACTATTCCATTGGCAAATTATACGGTGTTGCATTTCGTTCAGTATCAGTAGAATGGCCTTTCGTAATTCAACATGATTTATGACACTGTTGGCTTCGGGATATATACGTTTACTGATAATTACGATCGTGGTGATCATTGTTGCATCGTTTTGTATTTGCTAACATTTATCATTTAATCAACTGTATACGCAGAGTAGGCCTATAGGTATACTGCTGTAGGGCTAATTGTCGTCGTTTCCCAGCAAATCAAATTAATATTTAATTAGCATCTTAATATGTGCTCAGTCAAAATGACAGTATTATTGAGAACTCACAATTCATGACAGTTTCACGCTGTAAAACTGACGTTTTATATGATTTGTAATAGATTCGGTAACTGGTGTCTAAGTGGTAAATGGCTCTGCAATTTGTGGCATGAATGGCTCCACGTAGACAGATAGCTTCGCAAACAGGCGGATGGAGAGACAGATAGATAGATAGTAAGAGCTGGTAGTATAAAAGAGAGACCCTAAAATTGAATAAACAGCCATAGTTCAGACGGCAACAATTTGTCGATAGTATCATTAATTAAAATAATTGTTATAAAACATGAAATAGTGGCAATTATTTGTTTCTCCAAATATAGGTGTCGCTGTATATGAGGTGGTCCACGTGGATATGTTATCCCAGCTGATTTTAGAGTAATACATTGGACAAGTGAAGTAAATAATCAGCACTGGATGAACTCTACAGCTTCAATGAATTTATATATAAGCGCTGCTCTTGTTGTGACTCTTCCTTGAATTAATGGCACTAGAACTATACGCAATTGCTAAATATCCAACAATGACTGCTGCATTAGTCACGCAACATCTAGTGCTGTATAGTGCTTTCCAATAGTCTCGACGCTCAACGATCGCTCAGTTACCGTATGTCAGCGCAAGACTTTCGAGATCAATGCAGTTCTTTTGATCGCTCTTGATCACTGCAGTGTCCTAGACGATGTCTTGCCAACCAGAGCGTTTCTTGGTTTTCGTAGTTTAGGCATACTCTACCGGTGAATATTCTTATGTGTTTACTCCAAAGAGTCTGTTGGCCTTTAGATGCATCCGCTATGAACTTGTGCCGCTACATTTTCCATGCATATATAGGCTGTTTCCATGTGGCCGCAGATCATGGATGGAAATGTTCTCAAATGATTATAGTAATTAAATTCACCCAAAGTATTTTCGATTCCTCGGGTTTAAAATGGCTCAAGAGACCTGTTAGATCTTAGTTGGATTTTAAAGTATCATCATTATTATAACTATTATTGTTGTTGTTGTTATTATTATTATTATTATTATTATAACAATCATCATCATTATTATCATCATCATCATCATCATCATCGTCATCATCACATCAATACATCATTATCATCGTCGTCGTCGTCGTCATCGTCATTCGTCATCATCATTCGTCATCGTCATTCGTCATCGTCATTCGTTATCGTCAAGGTCATGGTATGGTCATCGTCACCATACTCATGCGCTGAACGACACTTTGAGCTGTCCTCAGAAGTCATTATGTCTAATATGTAAATCAGTTGACTTAATTTACATGGACTCTGCGAACAATGTTTTCATCGCAGGCTTTGGTGCCGCTTTCGAGGACTAGGAGTGACAAAAAGTTTAGAGTACACGTTTGGTAGCAAAGAATAGAGATAAGAATAGCGAAGATATCGTTGATGACAGAGCTCTAGATATGATTTTAATGAGATTGTAGCCGATGGTGTACGGATGATGATGATGATAAGGAAGAGGATTAAGACAATGATTATGACGACGATAACAACAAAATGTGGTGGATAAGGATTAGCAGACTCCGATAGTGGTGTGAAAGAAGGCAGCTTCAAGCGGATGTCAATTATATGGCAGATCCGGGTAGAACTCGTGGTTATTGTACAGTAGTAATATATTTTGCATACATAAAAGTATTAACCTAGGCTATATTAATATAATTATTAAAGTCAGGTTATGGAGCTTTGTTAGTGCTCCTGTGGTGCACCTCATAATGAGGTATGAAATTAGCTGTAAAAACCGGACGCTATATAAATGATCCAACGATTAACAGCTCTGGAAATGACAACCTATATATAGCTCATGACATGGACGTATTAAAATGTACATATTATGCAGGTATAACTAATCGTAACCATCCGATTAGGTGCTTATTCGATCAGCTAATTGTTTCCCGATCGCTGCTGGCTGCGACCTGCGCCTGATACGTGCGTCGTCTTCTTTAACTGGTACCTAGGGGATGATGATCTCACCTGTTTCAACCCATCGCCCAATCATCGCTCTGGAACGACCACCTGCACAGGTGGGCTAGATGGCCTGGGCAACGGCGGCGTCGCAGGCAACGCGTGTTCGCCAGAGGACGCCAGCAGCAGCAGCGGAAGTCACGTGGACAAGAAGAAGAAGGCACGAACGACGTTCACCGGAAGACAGATCTTCGAACTGGAAAAGCAGTTCGAACAGAAGAAATATCTGTCGCTGAACGAAAGAGCCAAGATGGCGGCGCTGCTGAACGTCACTGAGACTCAGGTAACCCTTCAATTACTCGCCTGATGATGATCAAATGCTGTCGCCGTAGAGAAATCATCTGAACATTTATCTAACTGTGCCAGTCTAACTATTGCAAACTGATGGTAAGTGTCGTGAAGAGAAAATATTAATGGATATTTATTTATGCCGTTTTCACAATGATGATGATAAGGACGATCACTATTCTGGTGATAGTACTAGTAGTGACAATGTCAGCAATGATATTGACAATAATACTGAGGCCAACATTGCTGATAATAATAATAATGATGACGCTATCATTGACGATGATAACAATGATGTTGATGATGTCAGTAGTGCTGATGATTTTGAGTATGATAATGGTGCTCTTGATGCTGGTGATGATGATGGCGACAATGACGACGACGACGACGATGACGATGACGACAATGATGATGATGATGATGATGATGATGATGATGATGATGATGATGATGATGATGATGATGATGATGATGATGATGATGATGATGATGATGATGATGATGATGATGATGATGATGATGATGATGATGATGATGATGATGATGAAGATGAAGATGAAGATGAAGATGAAGATGAAGATGATGAAGATGAAGATGATGATGATGAAAATAAAAATGATGATGACGATGATATTGATGAAGATGATGAAAATGTTGAAAGGGATACAATTACGATAGAGAGATATAGTAATAAGTAGATGATGCTATGATGATGTGACGGAGTAAGAAAAGTAAGACAGAGGATTGTGACAGGGATAGATGTGGAACAGAAGATCGAAGATCATCATGCTGATGAGTTAAGAACGATGACGACGATGATTATGAACATCGCATTGACAGATAATTATAGGTTAAGAATTGCTCATCATGCACCTGCAGTTGTTGTTATGATGCGACATGTTTGTCTTAACTGGGCGACAGTTCTCCGAATATTTTGTAGGCTGGACCGAAAAGATTACTTTATGGCATGGAAGTTTATATAGCTACTAGTATTAACTACACTTTCTGCATTACATTATAAATTTTATTTATTTATTTATTCATTCATTCATTCATTCATTCAAATCATTCAGGAGTATTATATAGCGCCCCTCTTGGATCACCTAGTGAGAGGCGATCCCATGCATGCATGCAGCCCAACACCGGCGATAAAGAATAGTTTTCAGATGTTTGTGAAAGGCGTACTTGTATAGACTGCCGACTCTCCGAATAAAAAAATTACGTCGCAATCATTGTTTGATAAACAGTCACCATAATAGACTCCTTCATCTCTTAGTGTTGTATATTCAAGACTTTGAGTTTTATATTCGCGCTATTCAGCCATTGCAAGAGTCTTTGACTTATTAAGTTACGAGCTGACAAGCTGTGCAGGTAACGCAATGTTTATGCCCGATAGCAATATACTAGTCGGCGCTGTACTCGTTGAATTAAATATAATGCACTCTGAGTAATGGCACAGGATATAATAATTATAGGGGGCAGTTGTAAGTGTTAATCCGCAGCCATGATTTAGTTGACGATGTTGTGGGTTCTGACACAATGTTTCTTTAGCTGTATTATGCTGACATGCATTCTAGTCTGACGCCATTGATTACAACGACCCATATATATATATATAATATATATATAATATATATATATATAAGTAATTAATTTTACGTCACTTTGGTATACATGTATGTTACTCATAGACTGGTCTCTAGATTTGAATTGATGAATCGCCTGAAACAGGATACGTCCCACAACCGTTTACGAAAGTAGTGGAAATGGATATTCAGAAGTTAGAGAGTCTCTGAACATGCAGAGGTTGTTGTTTAAAACGAGCGACGTGACTCTAGAATGACATTCTATGCTGTGTAATCTCTTTCAGGTAAAGATCTGGTTCCAGAATCGTCGAACGAAGTGGAAGAAGCAAGAGAACCTATCGAACGCAGAGGCAGCTGAGCATCGAATTGGAACCGAGCGGAGACTCGATGGAACCAGGCAGAAGATAGCGTCTCATTCATCGGCCAGTCATCCTCCAGTTGGCACGCACCCTGGACCCACTCAGGCGGGCAGCCATCATACGGACTACCTGCAGCCTGGTCAAGGCCTCTACCTCACCACAGGTAACCGTCTGGTCATCGCCAATCCGAGTCCAATTCTTCCGCAGCGTCGGTCGACGAGCCCAAGCCCAGTCAACCGGAACGGAGGGATTCCGAAAAGCAAGTCCAGCGTGACGGAGACATTCGAGATGTTATATGGATCGAGGGGAGGGTCGCAGGGTGCATCCGTGCGCTACCTTAGCAGCCCTTGCAACGACGAAACCTCGCCGAAGCACGGAGATCTCGCAGCAGAAGGGGGAAATGACGACGACGATGACGTCGTAGCATCCGCTACGGATGATGTCACAGACGGCGCGCCACCTTGCGGATTTATCAATCACGCTGCTGTCAACAAAGCGGTGGAATGCGAAATGGCGGAAGATGGACAGGTGGCGATTACTTCTTCTCGCTATGGAGAAGACGGTCTCGCGAAGCACGAGAGCGAGAACGAGAGCAACACGTGACCGACGCACAGCAAGAACTATTTGGTAAATGACGATTGAAGAGTTCTTGAGTGTCATTAGTCTCTCCACGGCTCATCGCTACAGCGACGATTGCTTAGCGCAAGAAAAGAGCTATAAGAAGCGTTATAGGACAGAGATCGCTTGTTTTGCGCCTTTTGCCTTTGCTGGCTGAGGGAGCGAACGCTACGTGGCGCCTTCTTTGGCTGGAGCACGAAGCTGAGAGCTAAGTTTCACATATTGAGCCATGAACAGCTTAACGCTGCAAAACGCTTTATATTGGAAATCAAGCGTTAAGTGGTTGCACAAAAATTGCTCCGAATATGGATAAACTTTGCGTTAGTGGAGAGAAGTTAACTTAATTTCATGACATGGAGCCATTAGTATTTTCATTACAAGGTAGTGGACGTCGTTAATGTGTTTTAATGTTTTAACGATTACATATGCAATTGGCGTCGCAATTCGTGTTTATCGAGTAATCGACAAAGTATAAGTTCGGCTAATCGCAATGATTCATTGATTGATTGATGACATCGATTACTTGCGATTAGTTCTGCAAATGCATTGTACAAGACGATAATTGGCGAATTTTGGGATAGGAATGAATTTGATTTATAATTGACTTTGTAGGTAAATAGCTGGCGTATATTGTTGATATTTCTTCCGAACATTCTAAATGTCTGAAATATAATATTATACATATATATATATATGGCGCCTTTCAAAATATACCTATACTCAGAAGCGCTCTCTGCGATGACTTAAATGATGTTAAATTCATTTGGATGATTTTGTATCTATATAAATATATATGGCCTACGATGAAGGGAAATACTTTATAGAGTCTTTCCTACTTATATGAAATAGATGGAGTATACAATGTTTCTCAATTGCTACAGGAAGAACTCTTCCTCTATGCTATGGAGTCGACAATGCTCTTTATCTGAGTTATCTCGTCTACCTGATAGCATCAAACTCACTAAGAATCAACTTACGAATGATAAAATATAGCTGTATAAATGCTTTATTCAGTGATTAAACGCCGTTGAAATCTGCTGCATGAGCCACACACTGTCCTCCACCTACAACACAATAATAATACAATGCAACTGTTATTTTATATCGCCCTTCTAAAAGTTAAGTTCAGAAGTGCACACACAAGCCTCGACAGCGCAATTGCAGTTGTGCTGCAGAGCAATTGTGCGCGAAAGACTTGCTCAAGGTCCCTACACAGTGACTGATGCCTCGGACGAGAGTCGAACCCGCTACCGCTTACTCAGCGCACACTGAGCGTTACGGGTCGACCGCTCTATCCGCTCGGCCACCATGCCACATCTAAACGGTGACACCCGAATTATAGAAGACGCCTCTGGCTAATTGCTCATTTGATGTTGCTTCCCCCATCGTGTCGAGCTAAGAAAATGCAGAGAGCAAAATTAATGGACTAAAACCAGTGACTTTTACCTTTGCTACGATAATCGACAGTCGACGATATGCATATAAGGTTTCGATTATACTTAACGATCACACTGACCCTGCATTGCCGATTGAAAATCAGATGGCAAGTAAGAAGACTGACCACTCACCGTCATATGCCGAGGCTAAGAAAAGAATGATGTCGCTGACACGTCCTATACCTATTACCCATGGCTACCCTTAAAGGCTATAAGTAGAGTAAGGCCAAATCACTGTAGAATAAGCGCAATTTGTGAATTGGCAGTAAGTTAAAATGAATAATAGATGGGCTGTTGACAAAGGGAATTCAGACAAATGCGGGATTAGAAATAAATAGCATATATAACTGATGTTTCAGTCGTATATCGGCTCAGCTGAGAACAAGCGCACACATATCCTATAAGATTCGACTTTGACGCAGAGGTCATGGGGTCACGAAGGCTAACGGCGGCTCATAATAGCTGGGATAAGAGAGAAGCGTAGTTTCAAGAGTCCGTTAAGTCCCACTTGTTTCATCGAACAGATGACAGAAATTATAATTCACACCAGTTGGCGCACGCTGGGTGTTGGCTTTGCGCCCCTACCATACGCTAATGGCCCATGCATCAAAGCTCGACGTCGGCATCAAGAGCAACAGGAGACCAAATAGGGTGTGCTGCAGCAGTTGGGGTGTTGAATAGGGCAGAGTAAAGGTCTATAAATAGAGGAAGTAATTTGATTCGGACTGGCTAAATGTGCCGATGTGTTTGGTGGCTGACGTTTTAGACTCTTCTCTTGAGAGACAAGAGCCGCAGCAGAAGGTGGGACAGACAGACAGACAGACAGACAGACAGACAGACAGACAGATGGACGGACAGACAGACAGACAGTCAGTCAGTCAGTCAAGAAGAAACAGTCAGAACTGACTGTATGACTGACTGAGATATTGCTACAGATACAAGCAGATGGACATGAATTTCAAATAAGACACTTATTAATGATACGGGGAATGCAAAGGTTTGTACACCCTGCTCTACACTAGGACAGATACACACTACATATACATCGATATTTGACTAAAATCTCTTCCACTACCAGACTCAGTGACGTTGGGTTGGAACATCGGCTATCAAGCATTTATTAACCAGTTAATAGGAGACCAACGCAGCTATATTAAATGAATTCATTGTCGGTGTAAAATGAGACGTTGAGGGAGAGGGCTGGCCCTCTGTTCTTATGCGCCGAGGGTAAGAATGTGTAAGTAGGTAGTTATTCACGACATACATGTGTTTGATATAGGAATTTCCGTTGATATAAACCGTACCAAGTCTTTGTCATCATTTGGTTCCCTACCAATGGATACAGCGTTGGAATTTACTCAAAGCATGCTGCACATCAGGAAAATCTGCCCACCTACCTTCACAGACAAACACTTACTAATGAAGACCACTACGCAATGTTAACCATTTACCTTTGACCAGCAACTATATAAATAAAATGGTAATGACTGGTACAATACGCGACGTCAAAGGCAGAAAAGCATTTAAAACTTCGATTTCTTTTCTAAATTTAATATGGTGTCTTAACTCTCCACATGCAAACAATATCTTGCTTCACAGACATAATTCATTTGTTAATTTGCCTTTATTAATGCGATCAACCGAATGCGTTTGTTATGTAGCAAGATGCGCTTTTTCCTGTCCCCGATTATCGTCCAAAATAAAGTCACTCGACGCTATGTTCGGAGTTACCAGACCCTGTATTGTGATAGGTCCTTGATTCTTAGTTAACAACAACATTTGCAGCTGCTTAGTAGAGCACAGTCGTAATGGATTCTCGATGAATGACACAGACAACTTGGGACGTGAGTGATATTAAGAATCTTCTCAAATGTCCTTACACGCAATATGTGCACGTATGTTTGTTACGCTGTATACTAACTCTAACAGGTTTAACACCACTGGGGTAATGGTATAATTCTGTATCTCATTGAGTGCGTATAGGGTCACTGGCAACTGAGAGTCCAAGGATCATACGCAGTATACCTGTAGCTAACTCTCCAGTGAGCGATGCAGTTTCGGTCCGACAAATAACAAGAAGTTGGAGGTTGTAGTAGAAATATGAGTAAAGAAATTGAAGCAGAAGAAGAGGATATCGTAAACGCAAAGGAAAGTGAAAATCGAGACGAAACAGATGATGACAATTCAGTGTCACTTCCTGCAGCCACCAAAACCCAATTAATCCACAGACCTATACAGTCAGGTCTATGATTATGTTCTGCGACTCGTGAAAGCGTAACTTAAAACTTCGTGGCGACGCATCATATCGTGTGCAGTGGTGGAAAGTTTCAATGTCTCTGCACGACGAGTCTGTGTTGAAGAGTCGCTATGTACATTTGTGATTATAATTGCGGTGTATACAACGTCAATTTTCATAACATTTTACGTTTCCAAAAGTGTGAATTAAGAGACTTGTGAATCGCTTGTTATTTACCAGATGACAAGATATTACCTTGATATTTCTTTTTAAGTACATTTTAGGGACAAATGCATAGATCACATTTGTGAAGCAATACTATAAACTGTATACTTTTAAGACTTGGTACTTTTCCTGTGCTTTGACACAAATGAAACATCATTCAATACATTCGACCTGAATATAATTGGAACATAACAAGCGCTGCCGTAAGCATTGATGATAATTGTTAAGCGCTGCTTTTGACAACAGGAAACCATACCATATATTACCTGCAACTGTGCACCGAGTTTCATATACGCATTATGTCATTGCTCACTTGCTCATTGCCTATTTGTGTATACCCGGTACTCTTTTATATCAATATTATATATACTTTATATATATATATAGCCTATATATATACACACGCGATACACGCTAAGGTCCGTTTGTCCGCTTTACTATGATGCCTTGGTATTGCCGATGACGATGCAATCGGCGTCACGTGAGTGGTGTCGCACCGCCAACCGGCGGCCGCTAGAGGGCCGGTGATCAAAGCGCTGACTCTAGGCGAATGGTGTCTCTCAGTTCCGACGGACCATGGCCGAACTTAAAAGGCAACCGTCGAAATAGTCCTGCGAAAAGAAAGATGGATGGATCGGGCGATAACGAAGGAAGGGAGGGAGGAACGAAGGGAGGAACGAAGGAAGAAAGAAAGAAAGGAATGAAGGAAGGAATGAAGGAATGAAAGAGAGAGCACAGACTACGAGAGAAGGAGGATGTGGTGCAGAAATGGACGCTGTAGGCTGCGCAATGAGCCACAAAGTCTGATTTGTCTGAAGGTTAGGCAAAAGAAATATGAGATATGAATATAATCAGTTACAATTGTCCCTGGAATTTGTGTGTGCGTAGCGAAATAGAGGATACGAGCAAAGCATGTTAAACGTCCACTATACCTGATGATGAGTTTTCTGCGCGAAAGGCAGGTCCATTTGGCATTACGCCATCTGGATGAGGTGAGTGAGGTGGTTTCCCCTTGCCTTACTCACAGACAATGACTCGGAGTCGAACCTTGGAGATCCTACGAACGCAAGGCATAGAACATCACGCTATGCCACCGCGTCCTACTACCATATGGAGTGAGAAATGTCTGATGATGGTGGTTCAAAATGTCTGCTGGGGACAGACATTACTTTGTAGTGTAAATAACCTAACAGTTGCAATTTATCCTGTAAGATAATCGGTTCAGACAAATTATCACATATGCGCTCGTTTCTGCAACTGAATAATTAATAAACGTACGAAGAAGGGAATGTAGTAATTGGAAGCAGCGAAGGAAGGAAACAGAGAGGCTGGGAGGAAGAGAGAGACAGAGAGACAGAGAGAGAGAGAGACAGAGAGACAGAGAGACAGAGGGAAAGGAGGGAGACAGAGACAGAGAGACAGAGACAGAGACAGAGACAGAGAGAGAGACAGAGAGGCGGAATCATTTCTCTTGATTCTAGCGATGGGGCGAAAGGGCTAATGGCGTAATATCGGAACGAGAATGAAATGATAGACATCGACGCCGACGACTAAGAGCACAGAGACAGACCTCACACACAGAGGCACACACACACACACACACACACACAGAGGCACACACACACACACATATATATATACACACACACATTCACAGCCACATACACACACACGGAGACCGAACGACCCTCCTCTCACTTTGTCAGAACCTACACACGCAGTAACACACACGGACATCGATAATTGATATATGCAGTAATACACAGATCATATATAACCACGTAGCATATAACTACATAACTCTAGATGAAGTTGTGTTAAGGAGGCGATATATAAATACATAAATATTAACTAACGCATCCTACATTATTGTGCATGCGTAATTGTATTTCTGTAAATGGAAAGAATGTGGACAGTCTTGCGGAAAACTTTGCACTATGATCAAAATATAGAGCTACAAAAGCTTCAGATGACCATTCGATGATTGATGAAGTGAAAATCCGCATATATACAGTATACGTGTATAGAGAGGCCTATACTCTGAGCCTCAGGCATGGTCAATGGTCATGCGTCCATATGTACAGTTGTTAAACACACAGATCACGTGATGAATGTAATATCGTCTGCTGCATTATGATTGGTCGGATTCTCTGTTAGCACTTATGTCACGAAAAATGCAATCTCCAGTCGTCATTAAAACGATAAGTTCAGGCATCGGCTTTCCTCTATAGAGGGGTGAGAGAAAAATATATATTGAGACAGACAGACAGACACACAGACAGACAGGCAAGGCAAGAAAGGCAGGCAAACAGACAGAAAGACCGGCTGACAGACAAACAGACAGGCATGCATGCATGCATGCAGGTAGGCAGGCAGGCAGGCAGGCAGACAGGCCAGCAAGCCTGCAGACAAACAGACAGACAGATAGACAGACAGATGACAGACAAACTGGCATGCAGGCAGACAGACAGACAGACAGACATGGAGCAGGCAGATAAGCAAATAGATAGACAGACAGGCAGGCAGACATATAGAGAGGTAAGCAGACAGAGGGAGAGACAGAGATGGTGAGATAAGTTATACAACTGATGATGATGGTAATCATATCTTGCACTGACAGAGACAGAGGTGCTAATCCGATGATCCACAGAATACAGATGAGACTCCGTTAAACGATGAATGCTTATAAGCAGTCGTCGTTTCCTCGAACGATAATTGATGAAGACGACAGACGTGCTGTATAAGCAACGCTCGTAATATTATAGTCGACGTCGTTGCATCTGTTGTTTGTTTGAGGCGTCAGTTGTTGCCCCAAACGCGTCGGATGTGACGTCATATTTGGGAAATCAATTGACCTCGCTTGACCCGTGGACTTCGCACTCGAGAGAGGGCACCTCGGAATCAATTAAGAAGTTAATCTCGAAATGTTATCATAGTTCATATCACGTTAAGAAAAGAAGATTGCAGAAAAAACGGATACTATCCAAGACATACTAGACTACATATATACACATACATCTCAACAATCATATATATATATATGCGTGCATGCATACTTACTACACACTATTTGATGCATACTCATATATATAGCGCGAATGAGGATTGAAGGAAGGAGGGAGCGAGAGCGGAGGGTGAGCGAATAGGATGCGTGGATGGAGACCTAGAGGAAGAGATAGGAGAATGGAAGACGATTTATATGTGTATATATATATATATAGAGGGTGAAATGGAGGGAGACAGAGTGGAAGTAAGATAGGACGTGAGGAAGAGGAAAGAAGCCGGAATGGAATAAAGAGTAAAGAGGAGTCTATGGGTTGATATCTAATCGCTGGTTCGCCTGATGATTGTCTCCGTCGTCTTCCGTTCATCTGCATAGTCCGTCGTTCGACTCTGCATAAGATTACTTCATCCTCTTCCTCTTTCTCCTCCTCCATCTCCTTCTCCTATTCCTCTTCTTCCTCTTCCTCGTCCTCTTCCTACCTTCCCTCCCCCTCCCCTTCTCCCCTCCTCCTTCTCCTTCTCCTCCTTCTTCTCCCCTTCTTCTCCTATTATTCCTCCTCCTCCTCCTGTTCCTCCTCCCATTCCTAATCTTCTTCCTCCCCTACTTCTCCTCCTCTTCTTCCTGCTAATCCTCGTCGTCGTCGTCGTCCTCCTCCTCTTCTACTTCTTCATCTCGGTCTCTACGCCTGCACCGTTGCGTTGCCATGGACACGGGCGCCATCTCACCAGAGCAGAAACGCTACATTAGCCTCGACGTCGTTGGTTCGAGTCTCGTCCGTCGGCGATAAAAGGCTGCCTCCATTGACGGCGCTCGACCGAGAGCGAATCTCGCCTCGCTCTGGGAACGCAGCCGCAGATAAACTTCATCGATATTGATTTCTGATTATCGCCGACACAGAAGTTGAGCTATTATTGGGGTGGTCGTCGACGCGACGCCGTAAATGAATCGTGCGACGCGACCCGACCAGGCCGTAGCAACGCTAAGTGGCGCGGGCTGGCCATCAAATTACAAACGATCCCTCGCACCATGCACACAGAAACCGACGAATTAATCGGCGAGCAGAAATTGAAAAGTCGACTGTCGGGTAGACTTCCGGTTCGCGCCTGGGCGCCGCTAGGTGTCGCTTAGGAGTTCGCGCCATACGCATTCGGTCGTCTGCTTGCTAGTCGACCGTTCTGTATCGTCTGCTGTCGACGTAAATCAAAATGGCCGAATGCGCGCGTAATTGAGACGAAAGCCGGCAACAAGGTCACCGCGGCGAGCGATATTAGGGGACGACTGACGTACCTTTATTGCTTAATCGTCTGTCCGGGCGGAAAGGCGGAAGCAAATTGCTGTGACATCCGGTCGGGGTTAAGCAAAGCGCGCCACAAATGGTTGTCAGCGCAGTCTTTATTAAATTCGGACGGACTTATGTCATTTGGACACTGTCAAAGAATCTATGTATATATATACACATATGTATATATATACACATATGTATATATATACATATATGTATACATATATTTACCGGTTCGTTGCGGGGGCCGCTGGATGGGGGGCTGAGTGTGACAAAAGAATCTGACATCATAAAATGTTATCCTCAACGTATACATTTAAAGGTCAAGTCGCTCAAATGTGGCAGTTAAGATCTTCTGTTAAATTGTTTGGGGAGGTACAGTACTTATATGTAAAGGCCCGAAGGAGTCCCGCCAGGACTCCGCCACTGTACGTGTTCTGTTAGTGCCAGTCCCAAGCCTGGAGAAAGGAGGAGGGCCACACCAAATCATCTTCGTTATGGAACGGTGTCGTTAAAAGTCAACAATCGGAGTCCCGCCACTCACTGGATTTGCAAAATGCAAATGAAATACAGTTGGAGGTGAAACTTAGTCAGCCTAAGAAGGAAGGAAGTTCACTGAAATCCGAGTCTCAGATAACAACATGAGCCGAAACAGAAGTCTGCTCTCTTTGAGTCTCTTTCACAGACTAAAGGAACAAACATCCATCAATTGACAACTAAGTTCTCATCAGAGACTACAACTGCGTATTATTTTAAATTATCAACAATTTAACGATGAGCGTGAACTTCAAGTGACCGTGAAACCGATGCGGCGCTTCGTTCAAGTGATAGACGATTGGAGCAGGACTTCTTAATATAGACGTAACTAACTGTTCCACTGTAAAATGACTCTTAAACATTTTTAACACGGCATAAAACTAAACCGATTTCATCCATGCATCCCTTTGTCTCTAACCGTTCTTGCGCCTCTCTTTGAAACTCACCAAAACTATTTATAACCGGAAATATACAACTCTGAAACTCACTATATACATTCATAGATGCACACACAAAATTATATGTGTAAATATATGTAGTTGAGCCGTTAAGAGCTATCAGTATGTATCTGTTGAGTGGGCAGATACAATTAACCTCCTGTGGCTTGAGAAATCGACTGTTGTTGAGACTGGGTTTCAGCGACCGAGAGCAGGTTCCAACGGGATACGGGAGACTGTTGACAGATGTTTCGAGCATCTCCTCCGATGCACACCCGACGGCGATGCTGAAATACTGCGGCAGATGCAAAAGGCAGGGCTTGTTTGCGCTAAAAGATGAACATTTAACTTATTGTAAACACTGCCATAGACAATCAAGCAAACGCCAGCAGTATACAGAGTCTAATGTACGCAATACTCGTGGTGTTAGCCAGATAGTTGAGCAACGTCTTTTCCCGTCTGCTCAATTCCACATAGGGCCAATCATCGTCAATCAATAGGAGCGATGAATGTTCATAAGTCATTTTAAGAGATAGGATTACAAATTATTTTGAATCTATTTGTAAATTATGTCAACAGGTCACATTTGGTTGCAAACAGATGATCCAAATAATCAATTCAAAAGCAATCGAGTCCATTCCTCTGACGATCACCCTACTCTTGCTACGCTTCTTTCTCTTTCTACAATACCCAAACCTGCTTCCCGTTCTTCCCCTCTTCTCCTTCTTTATTTATCCATCTCATCTTCACACTCTTCTTCTGCTGTCTCATTCATCCTTTGCCTCTTTCCTTTCTTCTTCATTCCTCCTCCTTCTCGTTTTCCCCTATCCTCATCGTAAGAATGAAAGCCTACAGAAATAAAAGTGTCAAACTCTCTAGCCTATATATAGAATTTCACAGATTTTGTTACAATGTTTGTTTTTTTCTCTCATGTGCCCGTCGTGCGTCTGCAGGTAGCAATAAAGGGTATACTTATTTGCTTACTTACACACTTACTCTGCCTGGATTTTATATAACTCACTCATGTTTTTAAAGCCCTGCATGTTAGGCTAATTTAAGACCACACGAGGCTGAGGCTGAGGCCCGGACAATCCATTGTCTCTGGCTCATCTCCTTGATCGCGGGAGTTCATGATAGCATATAGTCTGCGGCTGCTGTTGGGGTTTCCTAGAAGGCGATTTTTACAGAGCGCTATACTACTTTAAATAGCCAAGTATGCATGCATGTCAATTAAGTAGTTATGAAGTATGTGAAGGTAGTGGCGATGATTTCAAGGACATTCAAAGATTCACTCTTGCTGAGGCTTTAATACTAAACTTCCGTGTCCGACAACAGACTTCGCATCCACCTTAACTTCTTGCACGCCACTATCCGAGTCATGTCTGCTCCGTGCAGACACCAGTATAGCATAGGCACTTTTTAGTTGCAAATTCAGCTGAATGAGTAAAAACATAGGGACATTTCATTTAGCAAAATCCCACAACGGCGCCTGTATGCCTAAACCCTCTATTTTAACAATTGCTTTGTTCTATAGGGTTGCATGAGACCCATGATAAGCTTCTATAGTAAAAAGTATACTTTAGATATGCGAGATTTCCCAAAGCATTCGAATTGTAAATGCAACTGGCAATTTCTATAGCGCCAGTGTTTGTAAGACAAAAGCATGAACCGATTGCGCTCCATAATCAAATCGGAGTCAATAAAGTTAGTATACATTTCGACACAGAAAAACAGCCCATAGTGGCAAAGCCAACTGAAAAAGGGGAGCTTTATGTTTAAATCGAATGAGCGTAAGAATTTGAACAGAGGTAGAAGGAGAATCTCAGATAGAAAGTCTCAAGATTTAGATCCAGCAACTGAAAGCTCATCCTGTTATGCTAAAAAAAATTATGTTTTTCATCCAGTGCCGCAAGAACAGTCAAATAGCTCTTGACCCAAAGTGCGGAGTTATAAAACAAGCAGCTCTCTACGTGTGTGAAGCCCATAGGAAAAAATTAACTGGAGCTGAACACAATTATAAAGCATTTCGTGGTTGTGGGAATGCTCACTTATAGCAAAGCATTTCAGATGACGTTATCTGACTACCTAAGACCGCAGTTGCTTAGATCAGTAAGGTTGCCATGAATGCCGTTGAAAGGTGCTACGCACACATATACAACAACCGTTCCGGCCACATTCGAGAGCGTGCACCTTTAATCGTGTTCGCTTTTTACGGTGTATCAATCAAAGGTGGGCGAGCGTCTTTAGGCGGCGCCGCAGCCGCTTTGGCCTGCAGTGTCGGCTGCAACGGCAGCGGGTGTCGACCTGTTAACTATCGGCTTCAACCCTTCTCTTCAGATTCTGCGCTGCCTTCCCGTCAGACTCTGCTTTACGACTTCCAAACGCCGCTGAAGTCTCAGCGAAGCGAAGTTGCTTTTTAAACGAAGCCGATGAAAATACGGCGGAGAGTTTAATTTTTATTATCGAGATAGTCCAACACTCCATAAATGTTGCACACACATCTGGAATTTTGAGCGTTTCTGTTTATTATTATTAATACCAATCTCTCGTCTGCCCCAGCTGCGCGTTCAATAGTTGCGCCCTCGTTCACGGCTGAGGAGTTCGCGGAGCATTTCCAGGCCAGGACCAACTCCTCTATAGCGACGATATCTCCGGTTCCGCTGCTCCATAGTTTCCCTCACGGAATGACATTTGTCTTTGCTGAGATGCGTATCCGGCGATGAACTCCGTGACTTTATTCTGCCGTCTCCATCGAAGTCTTGTGATTTTGTGCCTCTATTATTCTTATTGGAGAAAGATTTTAGTCGGATCTTATACCCTTCCTCAACTTCCTCTGTAATTGCTCGATGGCAGTGTTCTGCCAATTTCCTAAAAACGCTTCACACTTCTTCCTTCCTTTAAGTATGAGCGACATGGCCAACTACAGGCCTATGTCTGACGCAGCAATTGTACTTTATCAACAATCGTTGAAAATATTGAAGACAGTCAAGTAACATTGCATGTACATTCCAATAACTCACTGTAAATCAATCAGATTTTAGGAAAAATCATTCCACGGAGTCCCTCTTACTTCGCCTTCTAAAGATGATAACTTTCATTTGCACAGCTTGAGCGCTTGCATCGCTGCAGCTGCTGGGATCGTTGGCGGTTTTCAAAATTTAACCATGACATGAGTTTGAACAGCATATAACATTTTTCGTTTATTCAATGCAAACCGCAGCATTATTACATGAACCAATATGAACTAGGAACAGATGATGACAACTATAAGAGAATCAGAATTTCAAATGTGTGGCAACCGTCCAAGCGCCCATCTGCTCTGGGGCTCATTTTACCGGTGCTCCATTGGGAGTTAAAGGCTGGGTCAACCTTTTGGGGTTATACTAGTTTACGTATAACAAATAAACTATGTATGTTATAACATGTTTATGTATGTTATATCATGTTTATGTGTGTATAACATACATATATATGTTTATCTCAGTGTGTTGATGAAGTCCGTAATATCTGTGCCGAGTAGAGCGTTCAGAGTTGCAAGTTGGATTATGCTAATTGTCTTTTATTTTGCGATAATCAGACGATAATCTGGTCGTAAGGTGACGAGGGAAAAATTCCGACTGTAATTGAATAAATTTAACGATCGTTTGTGGAGCAGAACAGAATATAAACAGCAGCACAGAACGAAGAGGCAGAAGCGATGCTTTGGTTGCATTGGCTAATGCTGTGTTGACGTATACACGGGCCTCCGTCTTCGGGCTCTTCCTCGAAATCATTTGCAGAGAGGGTAGCGGAAGAGGAGGGAAGGTGGGAACGGAATCGCCAGAAACATCAGCAGCACATGATAGTCCTACATGAATGCACACGTATTTTATGTTGTGTCTATCATACGTAAATACGCGCATATATACACAAACACATTATGTGCAAAAATTTCATTTGGTTTTAGTTCAGTTCTGCATTTAACATCATTTATTATTTCCAAAACAATTTAAACAAACACTTCATAATGCCCTAAATGCATTGAACAAATATATTTCAGAGATACAAAGGGCAGAGACAGAAGAAAGCAGCGCTCATTATATATATATATATATATATATATAGAGAGAGAGAGAGAGAGAGAGAGAGATTGCTCTCTCAGAGCCGAATAGACACACCAAACATTCTTGATTATCAAGAAGTGTGTAACTATAGACCCTTAAATTAGTCAATGGTTTGTTTGTTCATTAAAATATGCGTGAATAGGTTTTTTACCTATAACCATATGCAGTGGGTGTACGTTACGAATATAGCAAAAATAAGCTACATACGACGTGATCTAGCTTCGTTTTTACGATATAAGTAGGCCATTCGTTGATCATCTCCAAATGGCAGAAGAGAGAGGTGAAAAACAGGACGGCATGTTGCAATGCTTTGCTCGAAAGAAGAAACAATTTGTATTCGAGTGATATGACATGGCCTCTGATATTATTTAGTAGTAATATTAGCGAGAACAATTATACTACTACTACTACTACTAGGCCTACTACTGCTACTGATTGTTACTGCTACTATAAGCACCACTACCGCCGTCCAGTATATAAAACTATGCCTAATGTGGAAATGGGCGGTGGCCTTAGTAGGTATGCATTCCTAATTGGACGATGGTCGAGGTAGATCGTTAATGAATGAACCGGAATGAACCGGAATCATTGTTGACGTTTCTCTGTCTAAGCAATGACTATAAACCTATTACTTATATTCCAACATTTAGAATAATGCATAGCATTTGCCCATTTTAATTTACCAAAGAAGATAAACAAAGAGCAATTGAGTTTCTTTATCGTAACCGGTCATTTTCCAGAAGGAACAAGTGAATAAGCCACTTAGCGATTGATCATGAACCATAAAATGCAACCTAGCGACTGTCATCAATATCAAAGCCACGGTTTGTCGAGCTCCATTTACGATTTGTCGACAGTTCCCTGTCCTTCATTTCGGATTGGAACGAGTCTGAAATGCAATTAAACGCATAAATAATTCTGGCAAAGCCAGAGAACAAAAAGTCTGTGTGTCTGCACAGAATAACTACGACATAGCAAATCTCTGAGAAACTAAATAACCTAGTGAGATGACTACGTATGGCTAAGACACAAATGCTCATTAAAGATCGATAAGAAAGTTCATTATCTGGTTTAAAAAAAGCAGTTAAAGGCGCAAGATGAGACAACACAGCAATCCTTCTTCCTCATATCCCGTATACATCCTAGCGGGCCTAATATGGTCACTGAGCCCTAGCTAGTATGTGTTCGAGTCTTGTATATATACATATATGATTTTGAGACTACGATTACATCATCCGCCTGCTGACCTGAGCCACTATATAGGCCCTTTATATATATTGATATATATTTATATATATATATAATCGTAGTCTCAAAATTTCCGCAGCGCCCACAAAAGCAAAGTCGCGGGAACCAGCTTATTCACAGGCGCTTAATCACAAAGAATCGATAGGAAGGGGTAGTAATCCAGAGAGTCCGGCAAGAAGACGGCTAAGGTGGATGGTATTTGGAGTTGAAACGGCGAGGGAGAGAGAGGGAAGTGGAGAAATCAGGGTAGGATTTGCGAAAGAGCAGTATATTGAGTTGTGAGTGAAAGACCCGTGGGGAGATAGCAAGGGATGAGGTGTTTGTGAGTTCGTAGGACGAATCGGATATTTTCTTAACGCTGGAGGAAGTGTGTTCCTAAGAGGCGAGACAACAATGGCTATGGAGCGATTTGCAACTTTTTGAGTGATGAGGTGAGGGATGGGCGAAGAAGTGTGACGGTGGAAGAGGAACGCGTTGAACTATGTGGCTGAATCGTGAACAACTGACGTAGATATGTGGGCTCTGAGGATTGCAGTGTGTTGTAGGTAAGTGAAATGACCTTGTATTCGATCCGTTCAGGTATTTTGAGCCAGTGGAGTGATTTGAGGGCAGTAGTGATATGGCGGCGTTTTGGGGTTTTGGTGACACATAGATACTTGGGATTTCGACCAATAAACGAACGGTAGATTGATGTGGAAACCTTGAGCCGAACACGAGCAATTAGGGTAGCCAGTGAAGGTGGTAAAATCTCAAGCATTGAGAACTATTTATAGACAGCGATTAGCCATTAGGGTCCCTAACCTCTTTGTCTCGCAGATATGCCATAAATATCTAAAATATGACATATGCACTTCCATCTAACCCTATAAAAAGGCGCGGCAGAAGTGAATCACTACCTTACACCCATCTCACCTGACATTCGAAAGCCGCTATACGGCGCTTTACGATGTTGCTCTGCATTTCCGGATCCGTTTCATCACTGTCCGCGTCTTCCTTCTTCCTTCCGTTCGCAATGGATGACTGCTGCGTCACTTTCGGGCGTCTTTCCGAAAGACCGGAAGTAGCATCGGCTAGTTGCGCCACTCCTCGAAAAGAACTGGAACAATCAAGACGTTCACGCTACACGACAATAAGTTCGATAATTAGAAATTCGAGTGATGATACGATCACGTTACATCTCATCACAATGATGGTAATCACGATGAGGATGATGTTGATGAAGAGGAGGAGAACAATGACGCAGGCCACAAGAGCATTTCCGTTGATGATGGGTAGGCTTACATCATCGGTTACAGAAGTTACGATGAAACTGGGATGACAACGACCACGTTAATTGAGTAAGAATTATATTTTTACAGGTGTTTTAATACTGGAGGAGCATGAATTTATTGTTCAGAATCATGATTGAATTATTACTAAGGTATTTTTTATTAGGAATAAGGAGACAGCAGACAGCGAAAGAATGATCTTGAAGAAGAGGATGATGATGATGACCTGTTTCGTCTGTCTCTGGTCGCTGTCTTCGTTCGCTGAACCATCATGACCTCCTTTGTTCCCCGATCTCGGACCACTGCTGCCCAACAGCGTGCTAACAATTATATCGGTCCTTCGCTCTGGACTGACTTCCCTCTCGTGAGACTTTGCTTTCCTCACGGGGTCTGCGAACTAGGAGCGCCTCTGACTGTGTTGTACTTCGAGAGGCGCTATAGAAGTTGTTAGACACGATACACACATACACACATATACATACATGTACACATATACGCGCACATATGCACACATCCAGCTAAATACATACATGCATCCACTGGCATCCATACATTAGACAGAAGGCCTAGTGCCTACAGCGCTGTGCTGAAACAATTACGTTCTTGTTGATGTATACGAAAAGAAGGTGGGCGAGAGAGACAGACAGACAGACAGACAAGCCAGGAAAACAGACAGACAGACAGAGAGCGCGAGAGAGTTGTGAAAATGATGATGTTGATGTCCAAATTTGACCTTTGAGGGCGTAGAGTCGTCAATTCTTTGCGTTGCTGTCCTCCGCCGGAAGAAGACCAATCAGTCGGTGGAACGAAATGCTTGACTTGTGGTACAGTTGCGTTCGAAAGCGGCCTCGAACGCACATAATTGGTTCTGGTTTCGAGGCTTTTGGAACGCTGCACTTTTGAAGAGTCCAGCTGAATTTCATAATTAGTAAATAGCAATTTATGAAGAAGGACCTCTCTATCACACAGAAGTTGGTCACGATGACCAGTCTATAGGTAAACCCCTCTATTGTTCTCCGCTTATTTGTTGTGCTCGTAGTGCCCCGTGTCTCTCGCTCGGACAGACTCGGGGAACCGAGGGAGACTGGAAGGTTCCCTCGGTACCTCCCCCCCAGTCTGTCCGTCTTTCTTTCTTGCCATCTACCATCCATCCTCCTTCTCTGCATCTCTCCCATGAAGTCTCCCTCCCTCTATTTTATATCTTGTTCTCTTCTCTCCCATCTGACTGCCTCCACCCCGTCTCACTGTGTCGACATTCAAAGAATGGTTCACGAAGTTTTGCTGCTTATTACGGTGAGACATATCAAACAATATTATGACCTCAGGTCTAGATTTCTTCCATTTCTTGTTAATGTTACGTTGAGATCAATTATTGTCGCACAGATGCAATCATGGTTCTCCATCGTTGAACTTACTCCTCTGAATGCAAATCTATAAGTCACGCCAAAATTAACAAAACATCCAATGGACTTCATCTTATTGTGAAAGAATCAACTATTCGGAACGACATTTGCAGAAATCCCAAGATTGCCTCTACTAATAACGATAAAAGATATAAGTTTGTGCTATTTCAGTAACAAGATTACTATGCTCACGAATTTCTACAGATCAATTAGTAGCCTACTTCAAGCACTATTAATTGATTGGTCTCTATAATTCGATACAACTCTTTCATGATTTATTTGTCACTGAATATGCAGTTGTCAACCAATGACAAAAAATAAAATATTTATGGTTACACAACTGGGCTTTTGCAATGATTTTACTATGGGTGCTTGAAATGTCAAATGAAAGCGTGCTTTGCATGACGTACATTTTGTCGACCTGAGAAGCGACTTCCGTGAGAGCGATCTGTCGTCCGGAAGTTATCCTCATCCGCCATTTCTGATCCGGCGTCATCGCTGTCTTCTGCCTTGTCTGGAACCAGCGTATCGTCTGCTATTCTGGTTCCAGGAACTCCTCTTAATGCAGGAGCCCAGAACTTAGGGAAAGCCGGTCCAAAGTGGATCTCTGACGACGGAAGTCTATTTCTGGCAGCGGAGGACAGACCATCATCAGTCGAATCAGAAAAATCAACAGCCATCGTGACATCATCGAGATCAGCTAAAAATAGCCCAACGATAGCCTAACAGATTACAGACTATGAGACCGAAGATAAATCTAATTAGTCAAAGCATAATCAAACTCAGGTTAGTGAAAACCATGCGTGACACATAAATCAGTCCAACGGCCAAAATTATTATGCACTTGAATATTTCCGATCATAAAATAATTTTCTAAGCACGTGGTCTAATGAAGGCGCTGCTGGCGGTCAGAAAGAAGAACAATAATTGGCCGGCAGTTCACAAAATAGGCAATCAAAATCGATGATTGAAATAGCATAAAATACAACCAGAAAGTACTCGTCAATTTGGTAGACTTCTGTCTGGCAATCACTTGACAGCATATATGTATATATAGCAAGATGTCGATGGAGGGTGGATAGTGATGACAGAAGAACCGAACCTATTAAGCTAGATGATCGAATCCCGCAAAATATATTACTACATGCGAGATACGAAGGAAAGGGAAGCATAGGATAGATATATTTATTAAGAACCCAATTATAAAAAGAACAACACTGATTTTTACAAATGGCCCAAAAAGTAGAGGTCATTAATTTTTTGCTCCCAATCCATCGCCGTAAAATGAATGGTGTCAGGATCTGATGCCTATGAAGGTGATGATGATGATGATGACGATGATGATGATGATGATGATAATAAATCTTTTTAGAAAAACACCTATAACTGGCGATATACAATGTGGAGCGGATGACAACCGACCTAAAGACATTTTCTTCTTAACGGAAAGTTTTCATAGAGAAGGCACGCAGATGCTGTGCGAGGAAGACCATATTTGTTAATTAAAGTGCCAAGAAAGATAGAAATGACGTTCTTACAGCCCAAGTTGGCATCGATCCAGAGAGGATTTCGATTATTCTTATGGTTCTTTTCCTCGTCTTTATGGCCTCTGCTGACTCTTGTCGTTGAGGACGGGGCAGCTCTGAGGCTCCATGGACTCGCACTCTCATCGACAGTGGCACCGGCCTTGGCTGCTGCTGCTGCTGCTGAAGTTGCTGATGATAGCGTCTGAAGAGAAAGGCAACAGTTAGTAGTAGCCTATACTATAGGCTACTTTATAGATGATAAGTCACGTTATTGGTGGAGGACTGAAAGTTCTTTGACTGAAATTGGCATTTAAATAGAACACTGCGTTGATTAATCATTTTATTTCTAGCTGTCAACCCGTGAAGAATCACGGGTCGGATAATATTTTAGCTCACGATTCAACTGCAACTGGTTCATTCTAGCTGTTAACCCGTGAATAATCACGGGTCATACTTGATTTTAACGCTGCTATAGTAGTGGTGAAGACACTTTGATGCAGAGCTAAAATAGGCCTACACATTAATTAAACGAACTGTGCGTCACCTACACTGCAAGTTCCCAGCGGTCAACATTAAAATACGCAAAAAATACACATTATCCATTAAGTTTCCGTTTAGTTTGAATAATTGTAAATATACTTACATTAAACGATGAATTTAACTTTAATAACTGCATATATACTTACATAGACACGAGTGTGCAACTAATCACATTACTCTTTAGCTAATACTATAATGATCACAGGATACAACTTTATCTTCAAATGCCGCCCTACGGAGGATGGGGTGGAACAGGCTTCTTTGTTTAGCAAAACCTTACTTTTCACTCCTATACTTTACCTGACAGTTGTCCTACTCACAAAACATACGAGTCACTTTTTCTTCGGTTTCCCTTCCAAATGGCACTTATTTTATCACTGGAACAATATACAGACCACCGGGGAGCAATCTAATGACTTTCACTGATGAATGGAATGTTCTTCTATTATCCTTGCATAACAAAGATAAAGATATACTTACATTAAACGATGAATTTAACTTTAATAACTGCATATATACTTACATAGTATATTTAATTGGAGACATTAACATTGACCTACTAAAAATCCATGATCACAAATATACAAATGTCTTCTTTGATACCACATTCTCCAACACTTTTTGCCCACAATCACCCGTCCTACAAGGATCGCCACTACTTCGGCAACTCTCATTGATAATTTATTCACTAATAGGATAACCAAAATCATTGAATCTACAATACTAATTGACGATACTTCCGATCACTTGCCTATCTTTGGTTTGGATTGACAACAAACCTTTAATTGCCCATCCTTCCTCTGCTTCGTTTGCCCGTTGCACTAATGAAGCCGCAAAGCTTTCTTTTAAGAAGTTAATGGAACAAATCGATTGAACTCCTGTTGAAACAGCTTGTATGAATAATGACCCTACTGCCGCCTATGACTCTTTTGGAAACTTAATCAGAGATGCATATGATACTGCATTCCCTAAGCTGCCCAAAAATTAAATCATCTTAAACACTTCAAGCAACCGTGGATGACTGTTGGTTTACTGAAATCTTGTAAAAATAAGTCTAAGCTTTATGCTACTTTCATAAAATATCCGACGGCTACTAACAGAGATAGATATATAATTTAAATCATTAAGAAAAAAGGCTGAAAAAGATTATTATAAACCTGAATTTACGAAATATAAAGATGACCAGAAGCAGACCTGGCAGACTATTAAGTTAATACTGAAAACAAAAAAACTTACTCGACAATCAAAAGTATATCTCTAAATGGTACTGAAATTACTGATAGTACTTGCATGGCAGAAAGGTTTAATACTTATTTCACTAATGTTGCCCAAGAACTTGTTGACAAAATTCTTACTACAGATAAGTCGATCTATACTTTTATGGATACTTCCAATCCTAATTCCTTTGCAGTCTATCCTACGTCTCCGGAAGAAGTACTCTCATTAGCACGTTCCCAGAAATCCACACATAGTACGGGTATAGATGATTTTGATCCCTGTCTCCTTAACCCGATACTCGACTCGTTGTCACTGGCTCTCGGGGAGGACATTAAAAATTACAGACCAATTTCCATTTTACTATACTTCTCAAAAATACTTGAAAAAACTATGCATGTTAGACTATATAATTTTGTAATGAAACAAGGCGTACTATGTCCAACCCAACATTGTTTTCAGTCAGGACACTCTACTATGGTGTCCATAATTGACTTACAGGATAAGCTATCTAATGCGATGAATCATAACGAATATTCCCTTGGTCTTTTTATCGATATTGCAAAGGCATTCGACACTGTGGACCACAATCTCCTGCTCCTAAAACTTGAAAACTTAGGAATAAGAGGTATTGCTCTTAGCTGGTTTCAGAGCTATTTGTACGATAGGCAACAATTGGTTTTATGCAGTGGCTCTTTATCTACTCTAAAATATATCCGCTTTCGGGTTCCTCAGGGATCTATTCTAGGCCCACTTCTCTTTTTACTTTTTATTAATGACCTACCTCGTGCAGCCCCATTAGTACACTTTCTTCTTTTTGCTGATGACACTATCATTTTTGCCTCACATAAATCATATGATGCATTATGCAATCTCATGAACCAAGAACTCACACATGTGAATGACGGGTTCTTAGTCAATAAGTTATCCTTGAATGTAACAAAAACCAGCTATATCTTATTTAGATCACATCGTAAACAGCCCCCACATGATAATGATTCTCTACTTAATAATACTCCGATTCCTTGTGTCACTTCTACTAAATTTCTAGGCATTCAGGTCGATCAATTTCTTTCATGGAAGGAATACGTCGCCAACATATCGTCTAAAATTGCAAAAAACGTAGGTATTATCTCCAGAATAGCCTAACAGAATACTAACATTCTACGTAATCTGTATCATACTATGATCCACCCATATCTTACGTATTGTAATTTAGTATGGGCCTCCAACTATTCGTCAAGATTACTAAGGTTAACTTCTCTACAGAATAGAGCTATTGTTTTATTGATTAGGAATTTACAGAAAGTCCTTTTTGTTTATTGATTTACCAATCATCTCTTGCCTATAACCTTCCAATATTATTTCTCACTAGGCTCTGAGATCCATTCCCACGATACTAGATGTTCCTCCGGCTATCGAGTTTTGGCTACTAGAACTAATACACGAAAATTCTCTATTAAGTCCACTGGCCGGCTGGCTTGGAATGCTCTTCCTGTTGCAGTTAGAAACTCTCCTAGCTATAATTCGTTTGAGAGAGCTCTTAAACTCTTCCTCTTAAACTTCTCCTCTTTAGATCATCTTTTCAGAGCAGGGCACTGAGTCTATGATTCAAACCCAACCGATTATAGCATTTCCAATAAAATAACGATTATCAATTATTATATATGAGGTTATCTACGCTTATTATCTGGTTTCCTTTCCCGCAGTTCTCGCAGCTTGTCAATGTCTCTTACATGTTTTTGAAAATGTGGTGATGAGAATTGAGAGCGGGGCAGCAAACTCTTTAGTTTAGGATTAGTTAAGGTTTCACTTCTATTTTTTTCTCAGTCTTGCTTATTGTATTTTAAATTGTTTTATTGTTTATTTTGTAACCATTGTCAACTTCATGGTTTTACACTCAATGTTCCACCTGACTAATAGAGCGAGTAATTCGGTCGTTTTATATCTTCTGCAGCATGTTGCATTATAGTACCTTTCACCTCAATTCGTCATCTTCATAGTTTTTCGTTGTACATGGAAATTAGGGATTCCTTTTAGCGGGGTTCAATCGACTTTGGAACTCCTGTTGATCATCTATTTTTCAATAGTATAATTTTATTTTAATTCAATCAAGTAGATAGTACTTCTGTTATGTTATAATTTGTCAATGAGGAACGATGGTCTTAGTCAATTTCTTTCGATTGATTGAACTGAATCCGATTGTTATGTAAATGTTTATCATATAATGTGATACCCTCGTAACCACCCCAGCCCTTGTTAGCTTTATAACTTTGAAACCATTAGTAAACGATAATAAACGATTGGAAATTTTTATGCAGGAATAAGTATGCATATCGTCCCAACTCTAGATTGGTGGTCTTAGTCATCACTGAGTGTATATTTCCTGTGATGATCATAGGGCATCTGTCAATAGAACGTTCAGTAAATATGTCCGTCTAAACCACCTGAGACGGGTTTTAGCACGTAATTCAAAAGGACTTTTAACTCGCTTTCTTTGCTATGATGTTTACACTACTTTTAATACTGTCTCAAGTCTAAATACACGTTTGAATGAAATTTGGTTAGGCCTACTTAACGCGAGCTAGGTCCCGAGAGCTTGCACAGACCCTCTAAAATTCGAGCAACAGAATTAAACAAAAAGCCTTAATATTTAAATGGGACACAACAACCATATTAACCAGTTATCCCACGGACAATCTCCGCCCCCGGACAATATATCCCGAACAGTCTCCCCCGGACAATATCCTCGGACAATAATCTGAAGAGCTATGTGACCATAATGATATCAGTTCATTAATAGGGACGTGCCTTAATTGATTAGGAATATTTTGGACGGTGACTCGATTTGCAGACACACCGTGTTGTTCTCGGTAATTATTGACATTGAAATTAATTAATTGATCTGAACAGAGTTCATACTTAAACTAATTAAAACCGAGCCTAAGAGCTGCTGGACATTGCCGATGCACGTGTTTCTCGGACACTTGCTTCAAAAATTGATACGTATTATGGAAAAACATGATACGGATGCCTTCTCAGATGATGTCAGAAACAGATGTTAGACTATATATCCGGGTATGGACTTCAAATCTGAAGTAACAGATCACTCAGTTCAGATTCGACCTATTGTTGGCAAAAATGTGTACATCACACAATTACGAAACAACAGCAACACAAAACAAGAATAATAATAACAATTATTATTATATAATAATATTCACAGCTTGTGGACAATGATCCATCGTTTCAATGCGGTGGCTTTCCAAAACACCATGTTACGGATGTTTTGGCGTAGGACGTTTTGGCGCAGGACGTGATGGCGCAGATATCTGATACGATATATAATGTAACACGAAGCATGATCGATGATAATAATTATGCTAAACTGGGAACTGCAATGATGAAAAGAGTCATGCTTAAATGGAAGCGGGGTGGATATGAGAATTTTATTCGTCGTGGAACGCTTTTAGTCACAATCTTTTGATCAATGTCGCTTCCAATTAAACGGCATGTCTTTCATCAATCCAGCCTCAATTTAAGCATTATTATTTTCATAAATCCAGCACCCATTTAAGCACGATTCTTTTCGGCAATCCAGATCCCAGTTTAACAGTACCCTTTCAATGATCCAGCTTCTAGTTAAACATGATTCCTATCACCGGTCCCTCTTCTACTACCGAGGCTTAACCTGATTTGCATGTGGAATAATTTACGACAATAGAGTGTAAGTTGCCAAGTAATATATTTATATAATGCGTAATATGCAATATTATTGTATCAGAGATCTGCGCCAAAATAATAATAATAATAATAATAATAATAATAATAGAGCTTTGGTTTGGACAGTAAACCATTAATTTTCGTGAGAATGCTGGAACAGCGAGGGAAGGAACTAGGGCTTCGACTCAACCAAGACAAATGCAAGATCATTCATCGCCAAGTCAGACTAGTTTCCGACCATGTCTTCAAGCACTACAGTACCGCCAGCACTACGATACCGCCAGCACTACATTACGCCATAGCGCATGAATCTAGCGCTAATCTCGGAAAAATACGCGTCAATGACGCATGATTGACGCTCAAGTAACGCGTCGTTCATGCCACTACAACGCTAGATTAGCGCTGTCGCGACTCCGCCAACATGTCAATCAGCTGAATCTCTAATTAATGGTGCCCGCTTTTTATAATATAATTCATAGTTTAATCCTAATGCATAACATGCGATACAGCCCACATAGTCCAATATATAGTATTAATTAGCTTATAATGCAATACGGTGATGCGATACAGCCAACATAGTCTAATACACAGTGCACACGTGAGGCGATACGGTCCACTTATTATAATATAATGCATAATTTAATCATAGCACATAGTTTACTATAAAACTAGGGCCATAGGAGGTATAGGTGCAATAATATTTACCCAACCTACTAACCCTAAAGCTAACCCAAACCTGTTTCGCCTGCCTGCCCACCTGTCTGTTTGCCAATCAAGCTTGCCCTTGGTCAAGCCAATGGGTCGAGCGAGAGGTAGATGCGCAATGAAGCCTATAGTAACTCAGGTGCAAGCTAAAGCAAACATTTATAGCACAATAATAGTAATTCATTTACAACTTGGCCGCCAACGATAAGAGTTACACTTTCTACACAAAGTGAGTTTACCTTTTTTCTCTTTTTTTGTAACATCGAGGTAGAATAATGTTTGCCCAGTAAAACCTGTCTGTGGACACGTTGAAATACCACGTTTGTTATTGCAAATAAAATCTGCAGTGGGGCGATATTATTCTGTGCATAAGTGTGGAGCTGATGCACACTTGTTTTAGCAATAACCCATTCCACTAAATATTGTTTCCTTGATTCTGATCAAGGATATTTATTTACTCTGAAAATTTATATAGCGTCTCTTGCCGAGACGCAGCACTATGATTGTGAGTGCTAAGTGTCATTACGAATGAAAACAATGCACATTAGGCCTAAGCATAAAGAGTCTCCACTGTTAAGTCTAAGCACGCACGTGGTACACCAACCAACAGATTCCCGTGAAAAGCTGACAAAGACACAAAGACTTATCTGACAGGCAATAGTCGTGTGTTGGTCATAGGTCGAGAATCCAACAGTGACAATGGTCAAGGTCACTCCAATGACATGCGTCGACCATTCTCCGCCTTGACAAAAATATGGGACAAGGCGACCCGCAAACAAAAGACCTCAAACGTACAAGCTCTTCGGTTAAACCTTCGTCGAAAAAGTTCGGTACACAAGCCTAGCACCAGACGACTCTGACAGATTAGAAGCTTCTGAGCAAATTCTACATTTACATGAAATGATCAATCGAAATGACGGAGATATCGATGACCGATGAAAATCGCATAATTCCTTATGTAATCCATGAATGAAGTCACTCAGATTGCCTATGCAATCGTCTAATCTTGGTCAGTGACGTCATTTGGTATAGAAAGCAGACTATGTAATCGTAATCTCAACATTTGTTAAACCGCTAATTATAGCTAAACGTGGAGAACCAATTTATGCGGGATCGCCACGTCGGGTCGGAATGGAGAGAATTGTTAAGTATAGTAGAGCATTCGATTGAGCATAATATTATTAGGGACAGTCAACACCAATTTACCAGAGGTTACTCATGTTTGACAAATCTGTTAGAATTCTTTAAAGAAGTGTTTGATAGGATAGGTGAGGGAAAGCCGGTCGATATAATTTACCTAGAATTTGCCGAGGCATTTGACAAGTACCTCACAAAAGACTGGCCAAAAAGTTCCAAGCATGTGGAATTAGGGGACAGGTACTAACATAGATTCAAGGCTGGTTATCTGGTATAAGACAAAAGGTGGGCATAGGAAACAAATATTCTAGCTGGACGTCAGTGTTAAGTGGGGTGCCACAAGGATCAGTGCTTGCACTACTTGGGCATATAGTGTTCGCACTTTTTATTAATGACATAGATGATGGGATTTTATCTAAGATTTCTAAGTTTGCGGATGACACTAAACTATGTAGAGTGGTTGGTGACGAAAAGGAAAGGGCGAAACTGCAAGAAGATCCAAGAAGAACGTTCAGGTGGTCACAGAACTGGCAGATGCTTTTTAATTTAGTAAAGTGCTGAGTGATGCATATGGGAAAGAGAAACAACAAGTTTTCTTATGAAATGGGGGTAAGGCGTTGAAAGTGAGTGAGGAGGAAAGGGACTTGGGAGTGATTATGCACAAAAGTGCAAGACCTAGGCAACGTGCTGAAGCGGCAAAGAAGGCAGGCTCAGTTTTGGGTATGATAAGAAGGACAATAGTAACCAGAGACAGGCATACAATGCTGATTGTACAAATCACTGGTTAGGCCGCAGTTGGAATTCTGCATCCAGGTGTGGAGTCCATTCCTTAATCACGACATAGAGAAACTTGAGAAAGTGCAAAGAAGACCTACAAAAATTATTTCGGGATACAAAGATTTGAGCTACGAAGAAAGGTGAACAAGTATGGATTAACAAAATTGGAGATAAGGAGGAGCAGAAGAGACCTGATTGAAACCTATAAGATTATTACTGGGAAGGAGGCGGTGCAATCGGAGAGGTTTTTTGAATTTGCACCAAATTGAGTAACTCGGGGGACACAGGAATAAATTGTTTAGGAAACCGAAAGGAACATTAGGGCAGAAATTCTTCAGTGGAAGAGTTGTAGACTTGTGGAATGGTATGGATGATAGCACTGTCTGAGTAAGTACTATCACAGCTAATAAGAGGAAACTTTAAAAATTGGGATATTAAATTTATCCAGGACAAGTTTCAGTGGTCTTAACACAGACTAAACGGCTTCCGAACTACTTTAAACCCTTGTTTTGTTAAGAGTTGTCCAGAGATATCGCGTACATTTACTTCCGATTATATGGAGACTTGAGCAGCTGTTTAAGGCGCGGGTATCATCCCCTCTCAATTCTATGTATAGCTCCATCATTATCTTAGTAATTCTTTTACCATTAGTTGCAATATAGAAAATTTAATTTCCAATCAATCACATTTTCTAATTACTCTTTTAACTCTCGAACCTATTACTCTAGGTATTGTACTATTTGTCCCAATTTCCGTATCTAGCCAATGCCCCATCTCAAGTATTTGTGTTATATCATTAACTTTTGAGCCTGTGAAGCTAGAATTGGCTTAAGACTTATAGTACTGCAGCATTTCCTGTGCGAAAGCTCAATGAGTCCACTTTACCCCGCTCCCCGACGACGAATCCCAAGACTGATTCAACTTCGACTGCCTTTGCATGCAGCGCCGGCACCGAACCATACCTCAGTGGTGGCTGCTTCGAACCTGGACACTGGCTGTTAAGCGGTTCATGCAGGTAAACTGTGCCATCTTTCGGGTTCAACTGTCTGACTGAAAGGCAGCGACTACACACCGCGCTCGCCTTTTTTAATCCCTGTGCATTGTTCTGTGACAGGTCAGACTGTGAGTGAGCGATCGGGGTTTGCTTCTTGTATTGAGAGGCCATTTAACTGTGTGAAATAGTCTTCCTAGACATGAAGATATATTAAGTGAGAAGAATTGAAACAGATGTAAACAAATTCGGTTTCAAATGTCAAAAAATGAAAGTCGTTACTGCGTTGCTATAGCAATATGCGTTATGACGTCGTGGTATGTTACAACTGCTTAACGGTGAAAAATATATAGTTAAAATCTGGTTTCCATTTGCACAGATTACACATTTTGATTTAAAATCCTGAAAAAATCTCTATACTAATAACATAAAATATATAAATTCTCTGATCCTTTCATCAATTGAAACAGAATGGCATAAAAATCGTGCGCTGACGAATTCTCACTACTTTAAAACACTGTATAAGACCAGGAGAGATAAATCCGTCGACTGCCTTGTATGACGTCGTACATTGTGTTTGTTATTATTATTGTTATTATTATTGTTGTTGTTGTTATTGTTGTTATTGCTATTATTATTATTATTTGATATTATTATTATTATTATTATTATTATTATTATTATTATTATTATTATTATTATGTCACACATAGTGTTATTCATCATTGGCATTGCCAACGGATCTGTCATCAGGCCATCTGGGTCGCCGCATGTCAGTGGATTGTAATCTTGACATAGTGCCCTGAAAAGCCACCGCATTGAAACGTTGGATCAATGCCGACAAGATCTGGAAAAGGAAGTTTGTCTCTCGGGTGTAACCGGTAGTTGTCGAAAGTCTGCGTCCAGTCTCAGACAGAAAGGCGAGGCCCTCATTATTGAGGGGACCGAAGGTTTCGATAGCGATTGGAACAAAAGTGTATTTCTTCTCCAGCTCAGAATATTTTGTGTGTTTCCTTGTGGCTGCTATCGCCGCCGCTCCTCTAGCTGTCTAGCTGTCTCGGGGATATAAGAAGCGGCCACTGTGTCCACCACCGTGGCGTCCCAAAGTAAGGCCCGCCCCCCACTCCACGGTATCAGGGTCTGCCCGTCCGGTCTCTTTCCATCTAATCTAGAAAGACCTGACGGTTCCTTGACCGCTGGAATACCGGCTCTGTTGAGGCTGCGATGGATTAAGTTGTTGATATTACAGTGTCTTGCTTGACGGCCAAAACCCAATGAACAGGACAGGCCATGTGCGCCTCTGGCAGAGACGAAGGCGCCGCATGTGCAGTTGTGCGGCTCGCAGATGGCCACTCCTAATCGTAGGCCGACCGCCATCCTCACGGTATCGTCCTCCAGTCTGAGATCGCGAGAAACGAGCGGGAGAGCGTATAGCCAGTCCAAGGCGTGTGGTGACTGCAAGGCCCTTAGTCTCGCCTGGTCGTAGGGATCCTGTAGCTTTTCTTCTAGTGCAGACAGAACCGCGTTTAACAGCGGTCTGTCAAAGTGGGCTTGTTTATGGCTTGGCGTCGTCGGGGCAGAGGCTTCGGTAAGTTGAAGCCAGGTAGACATCGCCGAGTCGCATGTCGAGTCCGATTTCACCGCTACTGATTCTAAGATGAGGGACTGGATCTGGAGAGTGCCCTCGGCTGAAGCCAAAAAGGCGGGAAGTGCCAGCGAGGACGCCCTCCTAATTCCCAGTCCTCCCATCCTGATCGGGAGAGTGGCCTGACCCCATTGGTCATCGGTCATCGAAATGTTGAAGATTTGCTCGATCCCTCCTCGCAGCAGATCGTCGTAAGCCCATAGACGCGGGTGGTCGTGGCAAGGGGTGCATCTCAATTAATGCATGAGTTTAGGCGAGCCGATCGAATGTCTAAGGATCAGTAGAGCGTCTTGTCTAGCGATTATTTGCAACCTATCGAGGGCAATTCCAAGGTTGGCCACACAAGTGTCGAGGGCTGAAAGCATGGCATCCGTCGGGGAGAGCGGAGCCCCTAGGAGCACTGCCGACGATGCATTGACCCGGGCGAACTGACCTAGGAAGCCTTGACTAACGTCGTTGACATGGGCGTCGGAAGATATTTTGTTGGTTGAGCGCGAGGCCAAGTTGCAGACATCCCTCTTTGATCGAGTTAACATCCGCCTCCACCACCTTAGGATCTCCGCCCAAGGTGAGGTCGTCGAGGTATTCAAAGGCCAATGGTGAAAGCAGGTGATTAAGGATCGGCTGTAGCGGTAAGCAGACAAGTAGAGATCCCAAGGGATCGCCCTGTTGCGAACCTTCTTGCGATTGTATCGCGAATCTCCCGAATATCAGAGATGTCGCCTCGGCGTAGGCAAGATGGCAATATTATTATTATTACTATTATTATTGTTGTTGTTATTGCTATTATTATTATTGTTATTATTATTATTAATATTATTTTTATTATTATTATTATTATTATTATTATTATTATTCTGTAGCTGCACGAAAGAGCCTCTGAAGGCAACTGCATTGAAGCGCTGGATGCAGCCTGACAATCGTTGGAACAAGTAGCTGGTTTCTCTTGGGTCTCAGGTGACCTTTGTCAGGAGGCGACCCAAGTCTTTGATAAAGTCCATTCCGTCGTCGTTGACTGGGTCCATGGTCTCAAGGCCATGGAACAAAGTGATAGGTCACAGCGAGCTGGCTGTACTTAATAGTCTTCCTGGTGGTTGCCACCTGCGCTGCAGCCCCCACCGAAGATGACGTCGCTTGGAGGTATGATGGAGCCACGGTGTCAATCACTGTCGCATCTCATATCAGGTCTTGTCCTCTTCGCCATGGAATCAGCGTCAGACCATCAGGGCGTTTTCTGTCTGTTCTGGAGAGTCCGGGGGTTCCTTAATGTTTGAGAAACCAGCGCGCGTAAGGCTACAACTGATTATGTCGTTTAATGCTGCGTGCCTGGCGAACCGGCCGGGCCCAAGACCACAAGAAAGCCCGTGTGCTCCTTCTGCATTGACTCATGACCCACATGGGCATGCGTGTCGCTCACATATGTGTGTCCCCTGACGGAGACCTACCGCAATTCTGACAGCTTCGTCGTCTAATCTAAGTCCACATGAAACGACTGGTAGGGCTAAGAGCCAGTCTTCGGCATGCGGTGCTGCGGCTGCCTTGAATCGCGCATGATGGTATGGGTCGGTTTGGGCAATGCTCAGCTCGGCGGCTGCCTTCTGCAGTAGCGGCTTGTCCCAGTTTGATTGCTTGTGTGCTCCATCATTGTCCGAACGCATCGTTTGGCTCTCGATGCACCACAGATGTTCCATCTTCTCAACCAGTTCGTCGACGTCGGACCAGATGCTGCCCAACATGGAGGACTGCAGTGCTCGGGTGCTCGCAGCGGAAGCCAAAAAGACGGGAAGCGCCAGCGAGGTCACTCGACGATTTCCTAAGTCTCCCATCTTTACCGGCAATGATGCTTGAAGCCACTTGTCGTTCGATAAGGTGATGTTGAGAACTGCTTCTAAACCGCTTCGAAGAAGGTCGTCGAATTTGTCTAGCAAAGAGTGTCCCGTGCATGAGCTGCATCTTAATGTATTTTTCAGTTTCTCGGAACTGAGCGAAGATCTGAGTAGAAGCGTGTTTGGCTACATACTCTAGTCTGGTAACTGCTAAGGCCAGTTCCTTGCATCTGCCCTTCAGACATGTCGTCAAGGCATCGCTGGTGGATAATGGCGCGCCCAGCAAACAGGCTTTTCCGGCAAAATTGACACATGCATGTAGATGTGACGGAAAAAGCACGTGACTTAGGCAATTATGTAGATAGATTGGATTTGGGTAGATTCTTATTCTTCACCGGACTATTGCAAAGAATTGCGATTTGATGAGGCTTTCATTTGTAGGGACCTTCGATTAATATTAATAAGATAATAGGAAGCAAAGTCGATCGATTAAATTCGATAACAGCGCATTAGAAGTCTTTGGATTGGTCTAGAATACATAATTATAAGAGCACTACAGTAGGAGTTGAGTGTATACCAGAAAATGAGTGGACTGCGAGTGTTGTGAAGAGTTAAATGGATCTGATGTGGAGAAGATGCCTTCGTCCGTGGCTGATTCTCCCACAGATGGGCCCCAGGAGATAACGGTGTCGCCCAGAAGCCCTGACCCCGCGCCTGGTGCGCCTCCTGATCCTCCTTGACCTTGACGACCAATCGGTGAAGCACGCAGGTGGACGCTGTTCGGTTGGATCGTTGACATGAACTCTACGTAGATGACCGGATGTTTGGACTCGAGCATTAGCATCGCTCTCTTGAGCTCTATACACCAGAAATGCATCAGAATGAAAACATCCATGTAAAAGCTTTTCTTATGGACGGACACCATACTTAAAGCAGAGATTTCAGCTGTCTGCAAAATGATTGTCTTTCGTTTTTATAGCCCATAATTCTCTGGGCTGGTGGTATTAGCAAATGTTGAGGTATTGCTAAAACACTACAGAGCTGCACTGCAAGTCTGTAACCCAGCAACCCAGCTTGTCCACTGGTAGTGGATAGTGGAATGCTCTTCAGTGTGTAGGGTAGCTGCGAAATAAGCGGGGTTTGTCCCCGATGAATAAGCAGTTGCTGACCAAAAGCGGCAACTTTACCAGGGTGGGTTGGCGATTGGCGACACCACCTCCTTGACAAACTGCATAATTATATCCAGTGACGCGTTGTGGCATGGCGAGAGATCGCCATCACAATAAACTTGGCCCCCACTGCCCAGTGGGTACCTCGGGAGAAGAGCGGGCCATGAGAAGGAAAACTATGATATTAATCCGCTATCTGATTACAACAGAAGCGCCAGTCCCTAACCTGAAAACAAGAGGAGGGTCAGTCAAATGGGTGAAGATACGTCGACCATAATGAAAAACACGACAGAAATCCTATAAACAGCATGATAACACACCGGCTCGGACGTCACACGGGTCAAGCCAGATTGAGCAGCATGGATGACGATCGGTAAAATGTGCAAAATGGACACCTACGGGTCTTCGGCCCTCGGACATGACGACGATAATTTTGTTGTAACGGTTTTGATAAAGACCACACTATTTGATTGCGTCGAAATCTGGAGCACTTCTCGGAAGTTTTATGTTTAATGGCACCACATAAATGTACACTGACTATCAAAATAGCGAACAGTTGCAGAGTTCGTTCCTCAACCTAAGCTGGCCAATGGCCATGTAATGCAAAGTTGACGCAACCGCCTGCAGTAGGTCATCTTCACTAATGAGGTCCCGACAGAGTGTAAGGAATTTTAAAATATGTCCCTAAATCTTTCACGCAACCTGTGACTAGCATTTCGTTTTTTTCTGTGCGATAGTTACAAATAGCGAAATTACATGTGCTTCGTAGCATGTTAACATCTTACAGATGAAGGCTAATATTAACAGCATAGAATAACACATCACAACATAGCTTGTTACATCATAGTATCATCTATCTATTTATATGGTAGTGTATAGCATGATTGGCCTATAGGTTAGGACGTGACACGGTAAGACATCAAGATGCGATAAGAAGCTTATCGCCAATGGATTATCCTGAGGAATATTTGGAAAGAGGACGACTTACCTTCCTGAGACTGCATTAGATAGACGACGTCATCTGCAAAGAAGAAGAAGAAGAAGAAGAAATGGATATACATTATATAATAATTTACAATGTCCACTGACAATAACGAACGAAACTTAGATGCTTTAAATATCAGGTTGGAGGGTTAGATGTTCGTCGTTTAGGGAAGGAATAAGATATTTGGATGTATGCCCACGCATGGGATGCATCGTCGAATCGTCATCTAATATTCTGCCTTTCCTCCCCCATTGAATTATTGCCTCTGTTCTTCCTCTTCATCTCAAATCTGATCGAACGACCTTGCCTTCTAATAATTATTAAGCAAGGGAAATTCGTAGGCCTACTTCACTATATAGCTAGGCGGTGACAACTTTTCAATTTTTTTAGTACCTGGATAAGGCGACAATATCTTTCGGTCTCTGCACGGGTAGAGACAAAGCGATCTCAATTGGTTAATGTTTTGTGATAGTGCTGCAGTAGTGCTATAAATCTATTTAGATTGGACTAGAACAAACGGTGTAGGCAGACTTTGTGATTGCTGTCAAAATGACCGTTAAGTTATTTGAATGTGGAATGTCGTGTTTGCCAGATACTCACCTGACGTTAGCTTACTAAGTGCAAACGTCTGCGACATTCGAACTTGCACGGATTTGCTGTTTATTCTCAGTTCTTCCGCATTTCGAGCATTCGACTTCACCTGTTTAACAGTTCACATATTCTGCTCAGTAAATGGTTAATCAAATGGCAGAGAATTTTTTCATAGGGAATAGCACTGGGCAAAAATAATATCCAGAGATAAATGTCAAAATTTTTATAGTTTTCTTAGTGTATTTGATATTGACAACATATATATATATATATTGTCAGTCTATGTTTGTTTAATATTGTTTGTTTAAACACTTAAGGCGCAAGCAAGTAATGTACCTGTTTGGAAGGGCGGTTAGGGGCGAATGAGGTGGATGACATAATGTATTGATTAGACGGTTGATTGCTTGTAATCGAACAGTTGCTGCTGCTCTGACTTCCGAAGGACACGGACGGTCGTTTTATGTTTTAATTTTTACACTAGTTTAGGCACTGTATATTATGTTGTGAATATAGAAAATTCAGAAAAGAAAGAGGACGTGTCACGATCCTTGGAGTTCCGTAATTTTAACTGAAGGAAAAGAAAGTTGAAGATTACATATATATATACATATATATATACATATATATATGTATATATATGTAATGAGGCATATATATATAGTTAAATATTTGAGGTTCCATACAACAAAGCATTGATGACGTTGAGCAATTGTGTGTCAATGACTTCCTCAAAGTAACTTAGCAGAGATCGAGGCTCCAACCTGCAACCTCTCCTCTTTACAAGTGAACGCTAAGACCAATCCAGCAATCGAGTCTCATTTGCTTTTAATTTGTTTTTAACATTTTCTGAACATTATGCCAAATTGCTTGACGAAAAAGTTCCTATTTAGCCTAAGTTAAAATGATAGACTCTAGCTGAGGCTTTGGAGCCCAGTTCCGCCATTAGTTTCACTGCGGAAGAAAAAACGTTAAATTATGCGGAAGAAAAAACGTTAAATTATTGTTTAATGAGGCTTTTCATAAAATTTTAAAGTTTAATTTTGTCAAAGGAGTTTTTTTTGAGGATTGAATACTTTCACCGTTGTAGATGAAAAGCTTCTTTTGCAGGAAAGAATGCTTTGCATTTCGTCAATGCTGATTCCAAACAACTGAAATTTGAAACTGACATTCATATCCTTTTTGTTAAAATCTCTAATAACAAAATAAACATTTTTTTGTAGATTTTTGATGGGGCATTTGCCTACCTTGGCTTCCAGCTCCTTAATCTTCTGACGCATACGACGATCGTCCTCTTCCATGCTTTCCATCTGACTCTTCCAGCACTTTTCACTCGTCTCCAGTTTTCCTCGGGTCTCGTACAACCATGTTTCCATGACTGAATTCTTATCTGTGGTCGTTGCCACTCGTTCCTTCAGCTCAGTAACGGTTCCATTCAAGGTCTCAATTCTTTCCAAGCACCGTTCCTTGTCCCGCTTTTGTTCTAAGATCTCCTGCAAAAGACTGGAATTCTCTTCTTCCACCTTTTCCAACTTCTCAGACAGCTCGCTCTTCCTCCTTTCCAGTTCCGTTTCCTTTTTATGCGACGCTTCCACAATATGCTCTAAGGTTGTCAGTCGCTTTCGAAGACTGACTTCCCTGTCATCAGCTTCAGAAAGTGCTAGCTTTCTTGTCAACGCTTGATCATCCATCTCTTCGATCTGCGTCTGTAGTTTACTGACGCTCTTCTTGAGAAGCTCTTTCTCCTCGACGAACTCTTTCATCCGTCTCTTCAACTCCTTTTCCTTTTCGCTCAGCGCTTCCGTGACGCTCTCTAGCTTCGATTTCCTGTCGCGTTCAGACTTCTGAAGAGCCTGAACCTGTTCTTTCAAAAAGGCGTCACTGGCTTTGAATTTTCTCAAAGCGCTTTCGAGGTCTTCTATCTTTTCCGTCATTTCGCGCAGTTCTCTCTTCGACAGATTCTTCTGCTCTTCCACCTCTTCCAGCCTCTCCTTAGCATCGGTCAATTTGTTCTTTAACTCTGACTCTGAAACCAGACGATTCTTAATCTCGACATTCGTCGATCGCTCCATCGTCTGTAGTTTCTTAACGGTGTCTTCCAAGGTTTCAACCTTCCGACTCAACTCAGCGGAGTCCAACTTGAGTCTTGACACTTCCGTTTCCCCAGTTTGGATGATCTCATAGGCACAGTCCAACTTTCGTTTGCTTTCAATCTCGGATAATTGCTTTCTGGAAAGTTCTTCCTTCAACGCTTCTTCCGAGGATCGGAGCTTTTTCGACATCTTCTCCATGTCATCCATCCTAGAACTCATAGTTTTGAGTCGCGTCGCTAGTTCCGACTCGTTGCTTTCTATTCCAGACAGTTTGACCTTGAGACTGGCTTTCGAGAGCTGCTGCTCACGATTCTTGACGCTGAGTTCGTGAATGACGACTTTGTCATGACGACAACTCTCATGAAGCTGTTCTCTGTCGGCTTCCAACTCTTCCACCTGAAACATAAAAGAAAGAAGAAAATAATTGAATAATAGTATAGTCAGCTACTCATCAGTCTCAGATTTAAGCTCTCACGATTACTGAGGACCAATAACTTTCTACTTTAGCATTCAACGCAGCAGACGTCCATAAATTGTAAAATATCTGGGGAAAAGTTAAAGAAATTTCCACTGGTAGTATAGACCAAAATAGAAGAGCAAATGTCGTTCACCCTTGTATCTGTGGTTGGTACTTTGCGTCACATACAATACAATGCAAAGCATTACGATTACTATGGTACAATATAATTTAATGCAGCACATTGCAATGTAATACCATAATGTACAGCACACACAGAAATGCTCAATAAAGAAATACTATACAATGCCGCATATTTCGAGCTTCTCTTACGCATTCAGGGACACAGGCAAATCATACACGGGCAAGGGGTACCAGAGGTACTCATATCCTACACACATTTTGTACTGGATCGTATCGTACCCACACTGCTCATACCAAGAACAGAGAAAGACTGAAAAAAATGGTTTCTAAACTTATTCTCCAAGCACTCACTATTGGATAACCGATGGACCTTCTAAGTCGTTGTCGAATGGTCTATCAACGTCAAAGTTATGATTTGTAGCATTGCAACATTCAAGAAAGTATATCTAAGATTCAGTAAATTTTGCCAATTGAAATGTGCTGATTTATTACAGAAAAGCAAAGTTAAACAATTATATATATATATTTATTTATATATGTCATAACCTGTTGTTTTAGGTGCCTTTCCGATTTTTCCAGTTCTTCGATTTTCAATTTTAGTATCACTACTTCCGGTGAGTCCACTGCTGCCAACACGGAATTGGAATAGAAGGGTCTCCATTGGAGTCTCTGTCTCACATTTGCCTCATTTCTTAAAAAATACAAACAGCGATCGCATAATTCTAATTCTAATTGTTTTCAATTATAGCTTTGTGATAGAGATTCTGACAAAGATGCTGCTATTCTGATTCAGATCTGATGACGGTCTTATTGCAGTTTTAACCTTCAAATTCAACATCAGTGACGATTAACGTGTGCTCTGAAATTTCAATTTTCCCAGATTGGGTGACTCTATCCGTAGAGTCATTTTCCGCCTATTCTGCTGTCTCATGTTAAAGTTAGAAAGTGAAATATCTGCAACAAACATTGCGCATTGCATAGATGTTTACCGCGTAAGGATTTTACGAAGCGACATAAATGTTTCGTTTCTTAATAACCTTTCCAGACTGCGGAGTTTTTCCAGAAGACCATCCGAATAGTTTTTCTCCAGGTGTCCATAGTAGCGGGTCCGGGCGGAGTCGAGTAGTTCTGGAAGACGAATCAGATGCTGCATCAGACGATAGTAGCCATCGCCATTTGTCTCATCTGAATTACATCAATCATTATTTTCTCAATTTCAATGAGATGAACCGAATAGCTAGGCCTATAGAAAGTTTTCCTCATGCAGCGGCCGTAACTAGGACAGTCACTGATTGAACTGAACCCATTCTAAAGACGAGAAAAGCGTCAAACGAGACTTACCGTAAATTACTCTGCTGATGCTGTTAATGTGATCAGACAACCAAAGCAGATTATTTGCTACGTTTCACAAATAAAAACAGAGAATGGAATAAGTTTGGAAAATAAGTCTGCTTTGGAGGGGGGATACGATTAAACAGGATACGATTTGTCGCTTTAGTGCGGATCACAAACCGTTGTATAACACAACTTACAACACAGCATGGAATCTGTAATAAGATGAATGACATTCATCTTCTCTTCCATTTATACAGAGATATACCTAAAGTCGTCGTAGACTGACCTGCTGAATCTGGACAGAAGGCGAATGGCTTTGATTTCCAGTTGTTTCTTATCTTTTCCTTGAGCTCTTCTTCCAGCACTTGAAGGTCTTCAATTCGTCGGCTGAGTCTCTTTTCTGAGGATTCCAGTTCCAGGACGGCATCCTGGAGGCGTTGAGCCGTGACGAGCGACTGAGGAGGCTCTTGCAAGTGGCGAGGATCATAGGCAGACAATCGAAGACGAAGCCTAGATTGACAGACGATGTACCATTTAATATTATGAGCAGATAAAGCACATTAGTATGGTTAAACTGTGGAAGAGAAGAACGTGACACTAATTGGGCGGGTGCAATTGATCTGAATGCGCTAACCTTAAGTAATATTCTAGTTTTCAATGTCATTTTTTGACATCGTATAATTGTGCCATACCTGATTTGTTTCATATTTGAGCGGCGCTATAATAGATATTCATTATTATCTAATCATAGCACATAATTATATGATTATTGGAATTGTCAATGCGATTATGCATGCCGTTTCCGCTATGTAGTGAGCAAATTTAAGACGTCCATCTTTTGCAGATCGTCTCGCTAATAAGCAGTCGGATGTTCGCCTTATATTAATAAGTCTGTTAGCTTTGGCTAAACCATTCATTGTCTGTTGGACGAATATAATTTGAACCTTTGAAGTTTATCCGATTGAATAATGAGCGGAGTCATTGGGTCAAAATGAAGAACGTGTACATTTGTATTTTTACATTTAGGCCAATCAATCGGTGGCGTTGGCAACACTCGATCTATTCTACCTGGATTCTCGTTTCTTTGCCGTCAGAAGTGCTTCTTCCAGTTCTTGTATTTCCTTCTTGTAGTCTGTTTCCTGGTCCTGGAAAGCCACGACGGCTTCTTGCAATTGCGATCTGTATAGGGAGAAACCGAGACTAACCATCACGCCATCTGACATCGTTCGCTGTGTTTTATCGATTGTCTACTTGCACATCGCTTTTCTTCAATCAGTCAATCTGATGCATTCATGCTTGTAGTCAAATTTAATCAATAAAATTTAATCGGTTATGAAATATTCTAGTTATAAGGGTCTAATTAAATCAATTAAATTTAATCGGTTATGAAATATTCTAGTTAAATTAATATTAATAAATTGTGTGACTTGATTTAATTTAAACTGATCACATTTCATAACCGATTAAATTTAATTGATTTAATTAGACCCTAGAAGGGTTTATAAGTAAATTTATAAGTAAAGTCAATCACATTAATTTAATTAATAATAAATAAAGATTGACAAGTGCGTTTGACCATTTATAACTTAATCATAATCACATGAATTTAATCATTTACAAATAAACCTTATCCCGTAAATTAAATATTTCACAAAATTTAACCACCGCAATTAAATTGTTAATAATTAAATTCAATAACCAAATTTACAAACACTTTTCATAAGGCAAGTCTCAACGGCTATTTAACATAAGCAATCTGCGTTTTAAAATCTAGTCTTCTCTGACCTCATTGAAGTTCATTATGTAGGCCTAAAGATTGAAACAGAGTAGACCAGAAAAGCATCAGCTGCCTTACAGCGTCCATATGCAATGAGCAAGAAAAGATATTGCATTACGCGATACAAGTTATAAATAGAACTCATTCCCTTCGCTGGAATTATGGGACTACCTGAGATAAGACTCTTTCTTCTTCAGTTCGAGAGCCGTCATCTTCCACATCAATTCACATTTAGCCCAATCAGGCAAGGTGGTTGCAAGTGTGAGGTCCTAAAATAGATGCAAGCAATTTCATAACAATAGTAATAATAATTATTATTATTGCTATTACTAAGCCAACTATTATTATTTTTTTCTGTAGTATGGTCAGTATTAGTATTTAATTGTTTGCGAGAAGAGACAGAGTAATGTTAGCAAAATACTGTAGATTTCGGATTGGACTAAATTGCGAAAATACACGAGCTCCGTTGATCTCTGCTTTGAATGATGGGACAAATATTGATCTAGCCATCAGAAGTTAAACTTAAACAAAATGCCAAGTTAGTAAAACATCTCGGTGCTATGGTTTATGAATTGCCTCTGTACTAAACAATAACTCTAAAGAAACGATTGCAAATACACAGAAATGCATGTCATATGCAATGCATACCATCTGAATTGTCTTATTATAATCACTGCTTTCTGCGTTTCAAAAATAGAGTAGCCTGACTAGCGGGACCGTCGATTACTTAATCGATAGGAAATTTTCCATCCCTATTGTTTCCACTCCTGTCAATTATCAATGTATATAACTTCGCTCACAAGGTATTCGGTTGGGATCAATACAAGCATGTTGAATAAATTGAACGTATTCATAAAGGTTAGAACTTCTGCGGCCAGCAGTTCGGCCTAAAACGCACAGAAAAAAATACTTCCGCGTCCTTTTTATGTGTCTAAATACAATAATAGCCCTAGCCCTAACCCTGACCCTAAACGACCCTCATGATGCCTAACCTGACCCTAAACGAACCTCAAGACGCATATTACAAATTCGAGGTGTTTTAACAGTGCGCACGCGCCAATGGTAGCGCATGTACAAAGGTCTTCACGCGCAAAATTATGTATTTTCGTTTGTTTTTGGTCCGAAGTTTCGGCTGCAGAAGATTTATCCATTCATTAATAATTGCATAGATACGTATACATACGTACATGCAAACGTACAATCGTACGTATACAAACGGACACATACAGCACATGAAATACACACATGAAATGCATTTGATGACCTTTGCTCTGATTGTTGGCACGAGGACGTCCGCTTCCATGGTGATTCCAGCCACGTCAACTGCCTCCCTGAACGATGCGAGACTGTGTACGAGCTCCTGAATCTTAGTACGCTGCATGACGTCCCTCCGTTCCAGCTGATAGATCTTCGACAGCAATTCCACCTTCGTCATTTTGTCCAGCTGGTGAGCCTTCCCAGACGGAAGGTGATGGTAGACGAAGGATCCGGTGGACATCGCAGATTTAAGCACCGGATCCTGGTCGTCGGATGCTCCGTGTCTGGGATGATTATGGATTTCGTGGAGGTCGTTAAGATCGGTGACGTAGATGTGGCACTCGGATGACGCAGGTAATTCGTGGGCTCTTTTCAACGACTCCTTCAGAGCGCAGTTGACCGACTCGAGATCCGATACCTTCTGCTGGAGCCTCGACTCGCTGCTCTCCACAGTGACGATGCGCTCCTTCATCTGGACCTCAGCTTCTCTAAGGATCTTCATCCTTAGCCTCAGATCAGATTCTTCGCGCTCGGCGTGGCTTTTCGAAGCCTCAAGAACGCAGAGCTTTGCGCTCATCAATGCTACTGATTTTTCGAGGTCTTGAATCTTCAGAGCGAAGCGCTTCTCCGCCTCCAGCCAGACCTTCTTCGTCTCCTCAAGGCTCTTCTTTTCCTGCATCACCTCCAACTTTGCATTATCAAGCGCTGCTTCGAAGACCTTCACCTTATCTTCGCATAGCTCGAGATCTCTCTTGCGATCTTCGAGTTCCTTTCTCAGTGTCCTTTCTTTCGTAAACTGGTCGTTGAGGCGATCCAGAAGATCCTCTTCGGTGCCCATGAGAGCGTTGAGCTGATCCCTGCGAGTCTCACATTCCCTTCTCATGTCCTCCTCTCTCTCCGTGAACATCTTCTGCCTGGCATCCATCCTACGCGTCGTACTCTCCAACGTCTCCTTCAAAATGGCGCACTCATCTTCCAGCTCAGCAACCTTTTTATCTAGGCGCACTTTTTCATCAAGATACTTTTCTTCTTCGAGTTTTCTCTTCTTCTTCATTTCTTCTATGTCTTGCGTTTTTGATTCACATCTTTGTTCCAGATTGTCAATCTTGGCCAAGAGTCCTTCTTTTTCGAGCTCAGAAAGACACTTGAACTCGTGCAGAGAGCTACAAAGGAGTTCCTTTTCAGCCAGACGCCCACGAATGTCGCTCTGAATCAGCTCCAGTTCAGCAATTTTTTCCTTCAGTTGTTCCTTGTCTGCCGATTCCTTTTCCATCTTCTCATGTGCAATCTGAACCAAACTCCTCAGCTCTTTCTCGACCTTCTTCAACTCAGCAACGGTCTTCTCGGTGTTCGAGAGAGTCTTGAGCTGGTTCTTGAAACTGTTCTCAGACTCCACCAACTGACTTCTCAGTTCTTCCTCGACCATTTCCAGTTCGACAATGCGACTCTTAAGCTTCGTCTGCTCCAACAGCTGTTCCCTCAGCTGCATTTCAGCTCTTTCCAGATCCTCCAGGCGCTGAATCGATTCCTTATACTGATCCAGTTCGGTCCTCAGTTCAGAGTTGATTTCCTCCAGCTTGACGATCCGCATAGAGTGCTCACGGACCCTCGAGGACTCTTTACCCCTTGAGGGCTTCTCTGCTTCTACTGACTGCGGATGACAGACGAGTGTAGACTCTGTGCTACTCATTCGTTCCTCAGAGGCTACGCTCAGTCGCTCCATACGCTCAGACTTCGTGGCCGAGTGCTCTGATATAAGTTGACGATGAGGACCTGCAAGAATCAAAAGCATTACACCACTAACATTGTCAATCTTAACACCATGACGTGAATCTCACCACGATCTTCAGCACGATCATTGAGGCTAGCATCGCCAATGTCATTCTTAATGTCAACGCCGTTGAGAGAGAGGAAAACTTATTCTTAATCATAAAGCATAAAATTTGTATGTGCATCCAAAAAAGGCTAGCGATTAGAAACACTTTGGCGATTTGAAACATTTTACAAGACGTTCCCATGCGAATTTCTTGATCAACGTTATTATTTACAGTAGGCAATTTACTTTCGATTCCGATAATTTGAGTCTGTTTGACATTCTAACCCTCGATTTGAAGCCATAACGCGAATCTCGATCTTAGGCAAGGTTATGGGAAACGAATCACACACGAAGTTTAATCAAATGTATGTAATACATAAAAACTGAATAAAGCGCAATTTAAGCGAAGCATAACAATAGGGATAGAATTCATTTGTGTTGATGAAGAAAGGCAGTTTAAAAATGGAATAAATAAACAATTGAAAAATCGTGAATTAACAATTGTCCTAATATTCTAAGCAATCAAACGACGGATCCACCGACCAACAGCCACAACCAATCAACGATTCAGCCGTGCATTAATCGATCCATAATTATTATACAATGATAATAAAAAATCATAAAAATAATAAAACAACAATGATAATAATAATAATAGAAATTACAATGATGAAGACAACAACAACAACAATAATAATAATAATAATAATAATAATAATAATATAATAATAACAGTAACAATAATAATAATAATATTGATAATACTAGTACTAATATTATTATGATGACAATAATGTCTAATAATGATAATTATGCTAATAATTACTATAATAATAATACAGACGTCATTTTTCTACTATTCAAAAGTAATTTTCAGGTCCCTGAGGAAACCTATACCATAACGTTCCAAAGGTCAAAAAGATAATAATAATCATTATAATAACATTGATGGTAATAGTAATGATAATGGCAGTGTATTAATCACCATTAGACTTTTTCACGACGAGGAAGTTCTCCAGTTCGTCCAGCTTGTCCTTCATAACTTCTTCGTTTGCCGTAGCCTCTTCGATGCGATCCTTGACATAATTTTCGGAGGAGTGCAAACGATCCACTATGTCGTGCAGAGTGCTACTGACATCGCGGAACGAGGCACCGGAAGCGAGGGTTCTCCTCGGTATTTCGTCGTTGTCAGCATGTTCTCTAAGGGCGTGTTCGATCTGGAGTAGCTCTGCGATCGCCTCTTCCATCTTCGTCTTGTTGCTTTCCATCGATTCCACTTGGCGCTGGAGTTCGACGATCCTTGAGCTGCTGTCTTTTTCATCATCTGCCAATTGGTTCCAGGAACTACGTTCCACTTGATGAGTCTCGCGAAGTACTTGGGCCAGGTCTTGGACTCTTCTTAGGGCATTCAGGTCCCCAGCCGACGATTCAGATCCAGCGACGGCATTATTTGTTCGGCCTTGGTCGGACCTTAGTCCAAGTGTTCTGGAATCGTTCGGAAATTTCTCAGTCGACATTTCGAAGTCGGTTAATCTTTTAGCTTCTGAAATGTCTTCAAATGAATCGATTTCAGACTTCCATTCTGAAAGTTCTTCTCCGCAATCAGAGATTTCAGTTGAATCCTTTGAAAAGTTTCTTCCGTTTGCACTCGACCTCTGTAAAGATTCCTTCTCAAACGCCGCATCCGCTGTTAAATCCTTTGAAAAGTCTTCCTCGACAGAGACGCTGCGGGAAGAAATCCAACCTTTCGACTCGTTCCTTTCCTTCTCCTCCGATTGATAGAATTCTATTTGGTACTGGAGATTCGCATTGATTCCAGTCAGTAAAAATACTTGCTGTATAACACAATATCGTAATGGTCAACGAACTCATATCTTTCTTTGAATTTTATTATTCTAAGTTGTGTATTGCCATAGATTGTATATGACAAAACGCATATATATATAATATTATAACATAATATATTATATTATATATGCCGAAAAAGACAGCCTTCAATAAGTTCCCGTACAACACTTTCTCAGTTATCTCCGAATTCGTTTTTGAAATCGTTTTGCCTGTCTACAAAATTCTAAAGCGTCACCCGAAAGCCAAGCGCAAAGCAACAGCCTATCCATTTGCGCTGCGTCAAGCAAGAGGTGTTCTCCAATGGATAGTCCAAGTCCAATTGCCTGAGGAGTGAGAGGGGCAGTGTGACTATTAAGGCGAATGATCGGATGAGTCAGGGTCTGAGTTCTAGAAAAGCAATTTGATTTGAAAGCCCAAGGGGTGCTAGATAGAGGAGTCTGAGGCAGATCATGATGTATGATTGGCAGTGATAAAGGGGAGTCGCAAATCTGCAGATGGAAGACTGTTCCAGAGACGGGGTTGCAATGAGAAAAGTAATCGTCAATATGAGTTTCCATTAAAAAATCCGAATGTAAACTGTGTCATCCAAATCTCATCTCAGTTCATTTTACATCTTTGAGTCTTACTAAATGAGCAACACAAGTAAGAGCTTATACTAGCATACATTTATCACAATACTGACCGATTCTGCCTCGAGCAAATGATTCTTCGTTTCATTGAGCTGCCGAACCTTTTCAACTTGCAGCAGACGAATCTAAACAGGAATGAAAAATTCTGGGCGACTTCGAAAAGTAATGGAACCAAAAATCAAACAGATCGACGAAGTGAGATCGATGTCCAACGTCACATTCTGCTATGGCGTTATACCTGCACCTGTAATTTCCAACTGTACATCGATTTCCTTCAGGAGAATTCGAGCTGAGACGCCATCCATAATTGAAAAGCCGTGTTTCAGATCAATGAAATACTACCGCAGAACGGAAATCGCCAAATGGGTCAGAAACTAATCGATATATATTTATATCGGAATGCTCAGCGTGCTTGCTGTGTGGAGTCGCTTGCAACCGCATCATATATGTATATATATACATATATATATATATATGTAGATGTTGAGCAATTGTAATGTAAATAGACCAGTGATGATGGTTTAATACGGCACCTTCAACTTCATTGAATCAAAATCACAATTAGTTTCACCTGAAATCAAGCCAGCTCACAATTCTCGTTCATGAAATTCTGTCTATATTTTCACCAATAAACTCGTCTTTGAAAAAATACGAGCGACAATTGACAATTTTCGTCGTATTATTTAATAATTCTACAGTCTGGAAATTTAAAAAAATGTTTGGCGCACAAAATATACATGTAGCCTACTAACTTATCAGTATATGCTTATGGCATAAAGATAATATTAAATAACACTATACTGCATATAATTGGGTCAATTTACGCAAACTGAATTTACAACCGTCAGCACGGCGTGCACATAGTATTAAGGGTGGCAACTAAGGGTCCTTATTAGACTTTATTCTGACTTCCCTCACAAGGACATAATTTTTCGTGCCGGGTTAATTTTTGGAGCGTCTTTCAGTAATCACCTTGAAGAGGCGCTATATATAAATTATCGTAATGAATTACGTGTAGGCCTATTAAGGGATACAGCAGTTCACAGTTACTCATAACAGAGGTACAGAGATGAAGTGAATGTTATCCTTAACAAAAACGGTCTTTACTTGTCAATTTCCAACCGTTCTTATAGTCTGAGTAGTTAGCGCGCAGAAATTACAATCCAGAGGTGTAAAATTTCATGAAATAACCCTGTAAAAAATTCATGGTCTTTATTCTAAGACCTTACTAATGATTTGGGTAACTAAGTTTGGCTTTGGATGAAGACGGCGAACGAGGGCAGAGAAATTTTGAAGTCAGTCGCTGAAGGACAAAACGAACTGAGGGACGTTCGCGGAGAAAGTCGAAGTGTCCGTGCGTGAAGAGAAGGGCGTTTGAGAAGCGGAAAATAAGTTCTCTTTGTGTTCCCTTGCTTTGGATGAAGACGGTGTGGTACCGGATGCGTGTGCTGCGAAATCGAGGGATAACTCGATTTTATCTGCAGTCGGGAAGAAGTTGAAGCTAGCTGTAAACTTTATTTCGAAAGCTCGTCATTCTATGCTGTCTATAATTATAATGGATGCAAGCAAGCCTTAATGAGAAATTCTGCTCGACCAATAAAAGAGACGATTTGGAGTTGGTCATCTAAAGAGTCCGCAGGACTGGGTTATTTGATTATGGTAGTTGTTTTGCATTTGTTTTGTGAATGTTGAATTATGAACATTAATAGCTAAATCCATTAAGTGTGAATGAAAATAGATCTTTTTAAAATGTACTGTTTTGTAAATTGAACTGAGAATTAGAAACTGAATATTAGAAAATATCGTTGTAAATAATTTATACGAGCGAACTCGCACCCACCAGAAACCGTTATGAAACGGTAGGTGGGTCAGTGGGTGTGGGTGATCTGAACATTGTGTAGCGTTCTTACTGGCAGTATAATTATAAATTATAAGACACTTCAACTATTCTGCCATTTCTAGCTACGTGTAACCCATGGTTGGGCACCCAAGTAACTATTAACATCAAGGTGGGCCCCTAAATGATAAACTAAAATAGAGCCTTTAAAGATAACTGTCTAATCAGCTGTTTTATCTAAAAAAAAGAGTCGTGTCGAAAAATCTATACTAGGTTCAGACTGAATTATAGCAGAGTTGTATGGTCTCGAGACGTCTCGAGACAGGTTTTTAGTGTCTCGGTCTTGGTCTCGGAAGCCTGCTGTCTCGGTCTCGGTCTCGAGGTAGTGTCTCGAATTTTTAGAAACTGTCTTTAAATGAAAGTCCTGTTCTGTCTCGAACAAGAGATCTCAACGAGTTTCGCGCTAACTGTCTTAAAATCTTGCGGCAATATAAAACTGTTCTCAAGAATTGGTACTATACATGTATACACTATAAGTTTCAAATTGAAATTACGAATAAACCTTATTCCCAAAAATCGATACATTAGTATTTTACATCATTTTACATAGGACCACTTGTCTTTTACTTTCTCGTACTGTCTCGTACAGTCTTGGGCCTAGTGTCTCGGTCTCGGTCTCGGTCTCGGCATCTCACTGTCTCGGTCTCGTCTTGGTCTTGAAGTTTCAAGTCTTGCATTCAACACTGAATTATATATATTAATAAGATTAATAAACATAATAACAACACCGATTTATAAGGGAACATAATATAGAAGCATAAACCAAAACACTGGTAGAAACAATTTGGGCACCCTATCACGCATTGTTCTCGTACTTCCACTCAATCTGCGAATAAATCTATACTACTCTCTGGTCCATCCTTATCTGTCCTGTTGCAATATGGTATGGGCGTCAAACTATGTCACTCGCCTCAAACGACTACAACTTCTTCAAAACAGAGCCTTTAGAATCGTAACTGCATCCGTCCTTCTACCCTCAGCATTGGCTCGCATCTACATATACCCAATATTATGCAAATAACACTAGGCCTACTCCAATTAAATGAATTCAATTATGAACGCCTAAATCATCTATTACCACTGGGCTGTGATAATTATATTAAAACTGCTCTTCAACTCAACCTATAATTATAGCCTCCGAAATGCCAGCAACTATAGACCCAAATATTTCCGAACAAACACCCGCCAATTCACTATCACCTTCGCCGTTCCGGTAGTTTGGAACCAATTACCTAATTTATCATTATTCAAAATAAAAGTTCGAACTTACCTCTTAGCACTAACCACTCTATCAACATAATTATTATCTGACACTTACTAATTTTAATTAAGTTAACACAAAACTTTTCCGTGGACTACATAGTTAAGTTAATTGAGTTTTTAGAAAGCCTCACTTAATCTGCTCTCACTTCCACCGCCATCACTTATCTATAGTTAATGACGACATACAAAAGCAAAGAATGTTAAAGAGTGATTGAATACTAATAGCAGCTGGGATGATGGAGAACTGTGGACAATAATTGGCTGTACATCATCAGCAAAAAGATGACCGGCAGCACAACAGAACGCGGGAGCAGAGGAGATATCATCCGATTATAGGGTAAATAAAAGAGGTCCAAGAATGGAGCCTTGAGGAACACCCGGTTTCAGGTGGATCCATTGGGTTCTGGAGTCACCAGTAACAATCATTTGGGAATGTGCGGACTCAACCGAAACTCGATAATAACCCTGGTATAGTTAGGGTGCAGAACATACACACATGAGCTTCGAAATTACATGAGATAGCTGAGGTGATATGAAGTTGCTTCATGAGAAACGAAATGACAATATGTCACATTGAACTTCATCGTATACAATACTGTTTGTTCAGCATTGCATAGATTTGCAAAACATTATAGAATCAAATTGTTTCGTAATCACGAAGTAAAATTTCAGTGTTACGTCTTACCTCCTCGTTAGTTTCCTCTAGTTCTATGATCCGGAATTCCTGCGTTTCGATGAGTTCACCTTGCTCCCGAACTCTATCCATCCAATCTCTTTCCCGCTCAAAGACGTCGGTAAACTGGCGAAAATGGAGCAGAATTTGCTTTGGAGTACGTGGAATAGACGCCGAGACAGACATACAATAAGATGCTCAACTGCAATTTGTCATTCATATTGAGCTATTGAAGAACAATTAAGAGAATATCATCAACCTTCTAAAATATTCAAAAACCTTTGCTATTTTACACAAAGAATGTTATGCCTTTGCCTGAGATCAGCGGTCGATAAAAAATATAATTAAAATATGTAAATACAAAATTCATTTTGGACTCTATGATATCAAATAAAAGCATTGAAACGTGATAACTGTATTTCTATTGTTGATGATGAAGATAATAATGATGTTAACGATCGGGGTAGCGGTGAGTTGAACTTTTATGAAAGTTAAGTTTTAAATTAAAAGTTGGCTACTTTAAATAAATGGGATCTTTTCTCAGAAAATTATTCTAGCAATCAGGAGCATTAATTAACCTGATCTTCCAATCTGGCGGTCTTTTCCAGCAACATTGCTAACGTCCTTTCCAGCTCCAATCGCTCTTTCATCAGTAGGTTAAGCTTTATCTCCTCTTCATTTTCCTCATCCTCAAATGATCGTGTAATCCACAAACTCATGTCGATGTAGTGTCGGTTGAGAAATTTAAAGAAATTAATTCTGTATGCAAGCCCTCTTTATCATTATTCATCAAGGCGTCATAAATTACTTTAAACTCACCAATTTAGATCAATTAGATGATAATTGATCATGCATGAAGGTCGTTCACATTAGGTATTTTTGTACATGCACGTATGTAGTGCAACAAATGTGTTTGCATCAACTGTTTCAGCAAAGTAATGACATGTTTAGTCCATGTTTTGACACTGTTCTATTAAAGCACAAATCCACAACATCTGTTTCCTTCTTATGCCGCATTTCATTTCAGAATATTGCCTTATAGCAATCGACAGACGACAGTTTCTCGATTGGTGTAATTGCCTGCAACCAGCTGTTATATAACGCAATATTCGTCAGCTTAAACTCGAATCAAACTTGGTGTTCAAACTTAGCGTTCATGAATTTAACAACTCATCTGGATACTCCTGCTTGTTCGAAGTAAGTTAACCCATGCTGATTACTGAAAAACGACGTTAATTGCAAACATCATCACTTTTATTATATATGCATTCATAAAGCAACCTTTTGAATGCCTTATTTGTCTAATCTTGTTTGACCATATTGACGATAATTGTATTGAAGCTGGTCTGACCAAAGAGTGGACTCATCAGGCTCTGAGAAATCACCCTCTTCATTCCTCCCACGTCCGACGCCTAATTTCCGGTCACGTGTATAACAGGTATGAGCAGTATGTGATTTATTTATTTGTGTGTGTGTATGTGTGTGTGTGTACTTACAAGTTGCGCAACTGTTCAGTAGGAGCGCCACCTAGCTATAAACGCACTCTTGAAATTCAGAGACGACACCTAGCGAGTGAAAATAAAACGGCTCTGAATTATACATACATACATATATATATATATATATATTCTTTACAGACTGTTCGGAATAGTCTCTATGGTTGAAATGGAATAATGTCTATTTAAGATACAAATGCACAAAGATTCAAAGATTTAATGTATTCGTTCTCAGAACAACTAACTGACTTCAATGATTAGTTTTTCCAACTAAGTACGAAATTAATATTACTTACTCTTGAAGTATTCATAAATGAATTGCCACTGTCTAATAATCGAGCATCGATTGATGGCGCCTATAGTTAAGTGTGAATGAATTGGTTTTCAGAGCAAACAGACAAACTCTACTCTACCATTAATTATGAGCCTGTGACTACTTCACGATACCTGCATTGACTACAATGGTGATGGATAACACAAAGACATCTTGACTAGCTTTTTACGGGAATCAGTTGGTTGGTTCGACGCTTGTGCGTAGGCCAGCCATTGGTGACTCTTTTAGCCTAATTGTTGTGTAGTGTGTGCATTGTTTTTCTAGTTGTTCTAACATTCGTTGAAATCACAATTAATATCATGTTGGATGTAGTGCAGAGGAGATTTCTTGAAGAGGCGCTATATAAAATTTCATTGTTCCATTGATTTATAAGGTAACGATGTATAGGTCTATTGCATAATTAGGGTCTACGCAACGCTAGATGGTAGGTGGGTGGCGTCTTTGAAAACGTTATGAAACGGTAGGTGGGTCAGCGCATGGGTGTGGGTGATCTGAACATTGTGTAGCACTCTTACTGGCAGTATAATTATAAATTAATATTTATATCTTAACTTCGAATAACACTAAGGCCTAGTAGCCTTTATTAAATATTACAGGCCATTGATTAAAACCTGAGTATTAAATAAGAATGCTCTCTCTCTCTTTCTCTCTCTCTCTCTCTCTCTCTCTCTCTCTCTATATATATATATATATATATGTATAGATTTAATTTGCAATGGTTTTGTAAAGTTCGTTCATAACAAACCTAATGAAAGAAAAGAAATCGTATGAAATATAAATGCGCTTTTATTGAATTCTTATTATATTTAGCAGTAAGATAAGTAAAGTCGAAAGTGATGAAGGATGGCTAGAGAAGCGATACGAAGCGTTAAAGGCTGTGCACGTGTGGGTCAAAAACGGTAATTGTTGGAGTCGCCAAATTATGCAATGCTTCTAAGTATGCATATATGCAAACTATGCATGTGACCATGCGTATATGCACATGTCATTGTGTCTGTCTTTCTGTCTGTCCTCTTCTCTGTCTGTCTGTCCGTTCGTTTGTCCGTTCGTCTGTCTGTCGGTCATTTTTGTCTGTCTGTCGCCCTGTCTGTTTGTCTGCCTGTTTGTCCTCTTATCTGTATTTGTCTCTGTCTGTCCGTCCGTCTATTTGTCTGTCTGTCTATCTTTCTGTATGTAAGTATGTATGAGCTTATAACGCTACGTTTGTTTCAACGTATGGATATATTGGATAAGTGGGACGTGAATCGGTGTATCTGTATATGAACCTAATTAAGTGGAACCAGTATAGACACTTTAATCAACCAAGCTGTTAGTGATAAGGACAGCGTGAATGGTAACGAAATAATTGCATCGATCACAAAGTGATGATGATGATGATGACGACGATGATGATGATGCTAAGAACAATGTGATATTCACATTGAACGTGATATCTGCATTTAAGGTTTGTTAGACAGCTCAAACGTGCCTAATCGCAGCCAATCTCATATTGATGGGCTCCGCGTGAAAGGGAACGATAAATCGAAGGCCTAACGGACCATGGACGACCAGGCGATCCCACCAGCCCTCTACCCCCACGACGGGCACCAGCCCTCTATCCCCACCAGCCTTCCACCCTCACCAGTGCTCCCTCTGCTCCCCACCAGCCTCTCTGCCTTCCTCCAGCTCAGCTGTGCTGTTGAAAATCAATCGATGCCAGAATGCGGATCAATTATTCAATTTTTTGCCTCACTCATGGTCGCTGTATGCGCCGATACATGGAGACACACAGGAACAAAGACACACATACAGGCACGCTGTGCGTCAGGCGGTCATAAGAGGCGTGGCCTAATGGCGAACAGTGGGCGTGGCCTGGAACTTAGCCTGAGACACGATCTAGAGATCCAGTGAGAGAGCAGATGAACGCAAACACCGTCGGAGGAGAAGTCGTCGTTTGGAAGACAAGGCAAACACGGCGCCACCTCTCGACAGCCGCACGACGACGACGACGACGTCCGTCCTTGTTCGGTAAGAGCATTAATTAATTTCTACAAATGATGCTGAATAAGAGATAATAATCAAATGACAGAAATAATAACAATAATTGCAATGTTGACGATGATACCACTGCCACTGTTACCCCTACCGTTACTTCATCCACTACCAATACCACTTCCACTACTTCACGTACTTACCCTACTACTATTACTACTTCCACTTCCACTACTACTACCACTAATAATAATAGAAATAATAATAATGATAATAATAATAAATAGTAATGATAATAATAAATAGTAATGAATAATAATAATGAAATAATAGCAATAATCCTAATGGTAATAATAAAAATAGTAATAATAATAATAATAACAATAATAATAATAATAATTATGAAGTACCTCAGGGCAAAAAAAGCAAAAACAAAAAATAATAATAATAATAATAATAATAATAATAGCGGTTTTAACGGTTTTAACATAATATTAACAATCTCTAAATCCTTGGGGAAATGAAGTACCTCTTGGCATAATAATAATAATAATAGTAATAGTTATAATAATAACAATTATAATAATGGTGGTTAGTTGGAGCTAAACGTCTCTGTGTGATGACAAAGATCATTAGCGTCGCCCTTCTTCTATATCAAGGCTTGGGACTGGCACTGTCAGAAAGCGAACAGTGGAGGAATTCAATTGTAATGATAATTATAAAGAAAATATTTGTAGGTAAAACACTGAGGCCT
>OY365809.1:28524667-28808666 GCA_959347315.1 Bimastos eiseni | reverse complement strand
GGGGGCGATTGACTCCTCCCTTTGTTGCCTTCCTTCCGTCAATTATTTACCGTCTATGTTTTCCACTGGTCGTTATTTTGACCAGAACGACGGTGACCCCTAAGAGGAGAACGAAGGACATCGGCACAGAGGTCATCAACACGGACGCATGGCAGAAGGAGGAGGACCGGAGAGAACTAGAGATACGCAGGCGGACAGGGATGATGAGAAACATAGGTCAAGGAACAGAGAGAGGACGGCACTAATAAAGAGAGCGAAATGAGAGAGTAGATTACAGAAAGAGATGGATGGCATGGAGAAGAACATTGCCGATACATGCAGGCACACAAAGAAGGACAAACACAGAGAGGCAACCAGACTGACTTAACACCGACTGACGGATGATAACCTTTGCTAATCACAGGCTCTGCCATGATGACCTTGATAGTCGATCACGTGTTGTCCTCCGTCATAAGCCGGACGACGTCACCGTTGTCCAGTGAACGCTCCATTTCCCAGAGCATAGAGAAACAGCGCGCGAGATTACAACAGACGCTTGGCAGCAGCGTGCGAGGCATAGAGAGTAACTCCGTCCGGAATTGCTTACGTGATGGGATCAGTAATGGATATATTAATGTATTAATGGGCATATTATGTCTCTGACTTTTAGCACTTAGCAATGTCTTTAGTGTTGCTAAATGAAAGTCTGTCATGCCAATTGGTTGTTATTAATTCAAGGTGCTCAGTTGTTTTTGGCACGCACGTTAGTCTCATTGCCAACTATTAAAACTGTGCCTCTTCAAACTCCGCCACTGTACGTGTTCTGACAGTGCCAGTCCCAAGCCTGGCAAAAGGAGGAGGGCGATACCAAATCAACTTCGTTATGGAACGGTGCAGTTAAAAAATCAACAACAGGCCAAAGTCTATAATGGGTGACCACTGCCCACGCAAGGAGGACCGGAGCTGCAAATCGTAATCGTAACCAAACTTTCAACGCGCCACTCGAAAGCAAGGCGCTGGGCACCAGCTTATTCGCGAGCGTAATGATAACAAAGATAGACGCGCAGCAATAAGGCAGACAACAGTGAGAAAAAAATTCACACCAGAAGAGCATATAATTATGTCACTGATAGCATGCAAGAAACGACAGTAGCAAACAAACGATGGTATTTTCTGAGTGTCTTCTTGATACATAGGTAACATGGATTAGGTGTTTATTTATAGTAGGCCTATGTGTACATCTGAAATGTCTAAAATGATACTACAATAATGTATAATATATTTAATATATATATATACGACAGAAGAACAAAACTAATTAAAGCACGTGCCATGTCTCTTAAAGGAACACAGCTTGAATACAAATTGCGCCGAAACAAATGACAGCGGGTGTAGCCATGACATTAACAGAATGTCGAAGTCACGACCGGCGACCGCGATCCTCTTCTTCGTAAGGCATCCACCGCTGCGTAATAAAATTCTGGGAATGCAATTTAACTGATGCCGTCTTCATGCCAGGAAGACAGTGTAGGAAACATATTACATCAGCAGAACGACGGACGGGTTCATTCGATTACGAAGAGAACGGGGGACCGAAGCGACACCAAGTGTTCAGTCACCAAATGAATGCAGTGCAGCGAGACATGAAGTGCAATGAAGGAGAGATTGAGTGCAGGCAGTCTAAATTGAGTGCGGCCAAGTGCAAAGGCGTTAAAACGCAGAAACGCAATGAGTCTAAATCTTGAATTGCCCGTGGAAAGTGATGGCCATAAGGACGGCACCCGTTCGGGGTAAAGGTGCAGAGAAGAGAGAGGGGTTCTTCCGTTCGCTGACCGGAAGTGGGATAAGACTATCTGGGAAGTGAGAGCGCCTCCAGCGGTGAAAATGCTGACGGGTTCCGGGAATGGCCAACCGGAAGCGAATCTAGGAAAAGTGCCTTGGGAAGTCGCCTGGATTTCTGGGCCCGTTTGGCCGCAGCGGCGATGGTGGAGAAGAGGGAAGAAGGGAGGAGGGTGCTGTCAGCGCTTCAGCAAACTCATATGACGAAGCGAGTATGCTTGAGCGAACCGCCTCAGGGGTGACAAGCATAGATGCCAAGAAACAAAGACAGAGACAAAAACAGACGGACGAACGAACGCAGAGAGTCAGAGTAAGAAAATAAAATAAAAGCACACATATACACACACATACATTAATAAATACATACATACATACATACATACACACATACATACATGCATGCATACGTACATACATACAAAATGCATACATACAAACATGCATACATATATGCATACATACATACATGCATACATATATGCATACATACATAGATACATACATACATACATACATACATACATACATACATACATAATACGTACATATATATATATACATACATACATACATACCTACATACACACATACATACATGCATACATACATACATACATACTTACATATATACATACATACATACATACATACTTACGTACATACATTCATACATACATACATGCATACATACATACATACATACATACGTACGTACGTACACTCCCACGCACACACCGATCTACGCACCTACGCACTCGCGTCTGCACAACGACCATGGAGAAGTAACTTACCAGAATAGAACGCACTGAATCACATCGCTAGAAGAGAAAGAGAGAAAGAAATATCCAGAGATAGAGAGAGAGAGAGAGAGAGAGAGAGAGAGAGAGAGAGAGAGAGAGAGAGAGAGAGAGAGAGAGACAGCGAGACAGAATTACAGAAAAAGAGTGAGAAACGAACATGTGTGTCATACGGGTAGGTTAGTACATATTCAACCGCATCAGTAACGGTTGCACTCAATTAGCTCTTGAATTTAGTGCATGTATAAATAAGTAAGCTAAATAAGGACACGAATTTGAAGACATTTGATTGCTGTCGTTCATCTAAAATAATTGATTAACGTCATCTAGATGCATTGCAGATGATAATGGATAATAAAAGACAACTACATGTATGGTGCAGGAAATCAGATATTGGCCTTGGCCTACTATGTCACCGAGGTCAATATTAGACCCTGCAAGTTGTTGGGTGTGGCTTTGTCGATAGTACTCTGTGCCGGATGTCTGCTTACACTGGATCTACCTCCGGGAATTCTTCGACCTTTATGAGACTTCTCCTCATTCCACAATCGATGAGTGGCTGCTGCTGTTGTTGCTGATGCTTTGATCGGATAGCACGAAGTCCAGTCCTCCGTTCGCTCTCCGGTTCGACTTGCAATACACAGCGATGCTACGGACAGTTAAGAAACCATTGGAATAAGCGACTCCACCCTATAAGCCATGGAAGTAATGCCGCCGATTAAGAGAGTACACAGTCCGGAATGAGAAATAAACAGAGAAGAAGACGAAAGAAGGGCTATGGCAAATGGGAAGGAGGGAAAGACAGGAATCAGAGCGTCGACGTCTGTTAAAGTGGCTTAACGTATGAATTAAAATCAAAGAAATTAATGGACAGCCGGAGGAGTTGGAGATTACAATACACGCTTGATTTAAAAGTAAAGTCAGCTACCAGCAACTTGAAGCTAGGGGACAACAGGAAGAAGCCGCAGAGAAAACAAGAGGGGCCGAATTGGATTGAAAATTGATTTAAGGGATTTATCAATGAAATGCAGAAGCAACACAATGCGGTAGAAAGGATCGAATACAAGTCGTGCGAAGAAACAAGAAATGAAAGACACGCAGTTGATCGAAATCGGAATTGCTTTTGAACGTATGCGGCACTAAGAAAGTGGACGACGATCGTGGAAAAGAAAATGGAGCAACGAGAGAGAATTGGAATACATGAAAATAATGCAGCAATGAGAAGAAGAGTGGTAGACTTGGGCGATTAGAATGTCAGAATAATGAGGAGAAGAGAAGACAGTTTAAGAGTTAAAGTCATCGAGAAAAAACATCAGTGTACGTGTGAAGTTAGAAGACACGGATAGCTGATGATTGAGTAGGTTTCTACGATCGGAAGTAAATTATACAGAATCATTGAAAAGAGGGATGCGTTACAAAGTAAAGCTATTTATGAAACGTAGGCTTACTATATAGATGCAGTCTTTTTAATTCCTATCACGTCTGCATAGACATCGATACAATTAATATATATATATATATATTAATTATATATATATTTATTATATATATATTATATATATATAGATAGATATATAGTCCATATTGAGTTATATATGATGATGTCATTGACGAGAGTGTGCTATAAGTGACTGGAAAACCAGTGCAGTTCGTCGTTTCGTCGTTAGAGTGATTAAGGGCTGTAATTCACTAAATAATTATGAGTAGATTTTTTGAATATTTTATGAATATTTGAGATAAACTTGATGACATAGTAATTAACAGAGCATCGTTTCGATGACAGTTTTATCTTTGACAAGGGTATAATGTCGTCTTGATCAGACCCAAACGTCACATACAATATAGGTCTACTGACCATAGTAATGACCAGCTTAAGGGGGCAGCGCAAGTGCAGTTGCTAAGCATAGGTGGGCATAAATCAAAGTGTTCCGCAGGTTTATCCATGGAGGAGGGTTTTGCTGAGGCGATCTGGAGAGCTTAGTCGTCAACTGCCATGTTGTATACAAATACATCGCTCATTTTCGTTTGCCAGAAGAAGCAAAGAAATTACACTGTAGTATCATTTTAGACATTTCAGATGTACACATAGGCCTACTATAAATAAACACCTAATCCATGTTACCCATGTATCAAGAAGACAGTCAGAAAATACCATCGTATGTTTGCTACTGCCGCTGCTATGGAAACTGTCGTTATTACAGTTACAATTTGAAGAAGTTGTGCTAGCGAAACACGCCAGCTCAACTTGCTGACTCATAGCTATCCTACATGTATGTCGACCGATAATGAATGAATAATCACGTAATAGATGCTAAGCAGATGGCCCATCTATTCTGGGATCGTCTTGAATTTACAGAACTTGCTGAACCATCACGTGTAGGTGGGTCACCCAAAATTCATATTTATAGTTTTTGATCTATTAATTGTTTTAATTGCTGTTGCTGCTTTAATATCCCGGTAGGCCTACCATAAATTTAGCCATAACCCAGTTCTCTTAGTTGTCGGTATAATACACTTTGTCGGGACAGTTATAAAATTTGCTGGTTGTCTAATGACGCTTAACCCTCTATTGAGCCATTTATTTCTATTTTTTTATATATTATTACTTTTCGTTCGTAGAATCACATATAAATCGCCCACACTAGGTCCGCTGAGCAGTGTCTAATAAACATTGACATAATATGGTATAAGTCTAGTTGCGCACAAGTGTAAAAATGCGCTGTAAGCTGAGCTGTGTGGCGTGTATATTCTTAGGACCCATATCATGCAAAACTGCACTTCAGCCCCAGAAAGGGTTAAGTTGGACTCTGATAACAATTTAAAGTCTTAATCATGTCGATAGCAGCATTGCGGGCAACTTTCTGTTTAAATTATGCACACGACATTCGAAGAGACTTTATTTTTTACACTGAGTCAGTGTTACGCTACCAATCGTCTTCTTGACAGTCTTGATTGACGAAGCATTACTGAATAAATGGAAACATAAATGCAAGATCTATGAGTGTTCAAAGGTCTTTAATTTATGCCTCTCATGAAAATCAGTCAATCACTGCAACGTCGATGGAAAGCCACAGTGTATGGAAAAGACATAGGCCTATATAGTGGTGCAGACAAAATCCAGAACAGAGAGCAATAGGAATGAAAGACAGATAGATATGAGAAGGAAAGCAGCGTAGTCTAAACATACAATAAATGCTGTTCACATGTCAATGATGTTGTCAGATTTTTAGCGTGTTTCACTCAAACCATAAGTGATTGGGTTCATGCTCTTTTTATTTTTTCGTTTTTGCTTCATATGTATGTACTGTGCTACCAATGTTTGGTGAAATAAAGATTGATATTAAGAAAACGAGAGAGTGGAAAGTCTTACGCCACGAGAGGCAGAAGTATAGGGAATAACACGCGCAAGAGATAAGTAGGAACAGATAGTATTACGAGACACGTGGTCAGATGCAGACAGATGACGGTCGAAACAGAAGCACAAGCGGACGGGGAGAGACACGGAGAGAAACACTGAGAAGCGTTATGAAAGTTCAAACAGAGAGTGAAGCGCCGAGTATTGATTGCAGTGGAAGAACAAGTGTGAAGTCTTGTGCAAACTTGTCAAGAAGACGCACTGGCTCGATCTGTCGGAAAGCAGATTCTTCGGTGAGTGGAGCGAGGGTGAGGGCGGTCGAGGCAGGAGGGAGATTGGGGGGGGGGGGCTGGTTTGTGTCGCTGGCGATGGCGTCCCTAGCAACGCACGTCCGATAATCTTTAGGCGTCGATGGATGATCCAAGATTTTTCTTCGTCGTCCAGCGACAGAGGCGAAAGACAAATATGGAAAGACGGAATTCAGAGCACGAAGGGGAACAGGAAGAGGAGGAAGAGGAGGAGGAAGAGGAGAGGAAGAGGAGGACGATGGGATGCTAGACGGCGTCAGTGGATGAAAGTCAGGATGGATGGACGAATGGGGAGAAGATGCTTTGGCTTTATATCTGGGACTGGAACAACGGAATGAAAGAGCAAAGAGAAAGTGAGGAAGGATGGATAGATGGATGAATGGATGGATAGATAGATAGTTGAATGGATGGATGGATGGATGGATAGATAGATAGATGAATGGATGGATGGATGGTTGGATGGTTGGATGGATGGATGGATGAATGAATGGAAGAATTGGTGGATCTCTGAATCTTTAAGTTGATAACCGTGAATGCGGACGCGTTAGTGAACGTAGGTTTAGCTCAACGATGTGAAGGGATAATGATGAATACTTATAAACTATGATGAGATGCAGCTGGAATGGATAGTGCATGTAAATGTGTACAACCGTTTTACAACGGCAGAATGGTCGTTTTGTGCATGAAATTATATCTGTATAGTAACAGAGGCATTTGTAGATCATAGAGTTAAATGAGGCTTGAAGAATGAGTCAACAAATCTACTTCATTTCATAAAGTGCAGCAGTTTGTTAAGCTTAGCTCATTGTTTCCTGCTCAGAGCATAAAACTGTGGCACTCACGGACTAGTGTAACTTCTACTGTATTTACAGCAATTATTTAGCTTAAAAGGACGCTGCGTGGCAGAATTAAATAACTTTTGAAATTAAGTAAGTTGCGATATTGACGTGTATAGGTATTGTGATCGAGTTTTATGTTGAGGACAATTACGTCTAAGTGTTCGAGGAACCTCTAAGCGTTTAAGGGTCACCGCTCGTCATCCGAGTGCGTGATATTGAATAGATCTCCCTAGGTATACATCAACACGGATCTCTCTCTCTCTCTCTCTTGTTATCTCTCTGTGTCTCTCTCTGCGTGTCTTTCATATATATATATGTATATATATGAAATATTATATATTTCATATATGTATATATATGTCTTTCATATATATATATATATCTTTCTCTATCTCTCTAAGTATATTGTGCGTGCGTGCCTGTGTGTGTGCGTGCGGGTGTGTGTGTGACTTAGTGCTTGTGTCGAGGGCTTTCCAGAAGCCACATGGAATCCATTGAATGATGGAAATGCCTGGCGAAAATGAATGCAAATCATGTCTTTGAGATTCTCTCGTACGATTCCTCTCCATCAGCACCTTCGCATGAATTTATAAGCGATCCCCGTCGACTGAATACGTCACACGGCGTTGCCATGGCCGATCACCAAATACATGACCTGCATGAATTGCAGACCACTTACATCCGGTATGAGCCTATGCAGATAGGAGGCACTAAACTGTGATTATAAAAATAGAGTCATAGGACATGAATATGCATGAGATACAGTTGCAGAACGTTTCTCTATGCCACGAGAACGTCTATATAATGCAATGTTTGTGTTGATATAAATTCCGTCCACGGAGAGTCATACTTATTCCATCGCCTCTCCTTCATTCCGGGTGGGCGGTCGGGCGGTCAGGCTATGTACATGGAAGCAATTTTGTAGGGAATTATGCAGGTCCGACCGGGGATTGGGACTGGGAAGCCACGCAGAGGCACGAAGGGAGAGTGGGGAACGAGGAGAGTGGGGGGGGCACGAGGTGAGTGGGAGCACGTTGGGAGTGGAGGCACGATGGAAGTGGGGGCACGAAGGGAGGAGTGGGAGACTGGGCTTCTATAGTTGCTCGGTGGCTCGACCGGTCGGCCATAAAAGCCCTGATCGCAGATATCTGTAGCAGATTGATAAGGTCTCACAGGCGCTTTACATTTAGAGCGTGTCTTCATGTTCTCTCTGTTTCTTGTCTCAATCCCTCATTCATTCCCTTTCTAGTTCCATTCCTCTTCCGTTCCTCTCCCATGCATCCTCCACTAGCGCCCAGTGACTAATTCCTCCGTCTCGTGCCTGGTGTCTTGTTGTCCATCACGCAGCCTAATTCGAGTGTGGCCCGAGCTATAATGAACAGATGATGCGTGGAAATCAAACACGCTGACTGCACATACATTTATGTCTGCTTGTCAGATTAATACACAGTTAGCTGTTTAGTTGAGTGTATGCTCTCTGTCATGCAATTAATGTTTGCTTGATTTGTTTAGAGGCGTTAGTGCCTGGTGATTGCAGACATTGGTGGCGGTTGTTCCTCTGGCGAGGTCACGTGGGTCATTCCATTGGACGGCGATCGCTTAAACTGACTTTAAAGCGAAACCGATTTGCTATGGAGGGGAAGGGGTGGAGGGGTGGATGGAGGGAGGTGGAGGGGTGGATGGAGGATGAGGTCCAGATCAGACATTCTGCCACTACAGGGATGGACAGAGAGAGTGGGGCATATGGATATGGTATGGACATTTTATTAAGACATTTCACGAGAGAGAGAGAGAGAGACAATCAGACAGACAGACAGACAGAGGCAGATACCAATCAATGGACAAGGAGACGCAAAATGGGAACATAGATTCTACCCCGTTAAGATATTTAGAGTGACAGACAGACAGACAGACAGACAGACAGACATACATACATACAGACAGATACAAAGAGACATAGAGGAGAGCGACATAGACTTTGTGCTGCTCAGAATGTTCCGATTGGGCCAGTAGCTCGAATGGGTATACCGTATAGGGTGTGTTGGTGTATTGATGTGTGCGTATACGTGTCAGTTCCGATATATTCCGTTACAAATTCCCTTCTAATTCGTTGAATCGATTTTTTCGGAGACCCTGTCGGTCGTCGCAGTTGCGCACTAAATCTTGTCGTTTGCCTCGATACGTACATGCCCCGATCTACACAACGCGCTAAACGAGAGAGCGCCTGTAATCGAGGGCGCCACGCTCAGCCTCCGTGGGCAAATCCAACTGCATGCAGCGAGGGAAAGCCAGAAATGGAGGCGGATTTAGGGCAGACAGTGGGATAACGGGATGGTCGTAATGGTTCCACTAATCCTGGCGGGGCTGCGGAGCGTGTATAAGTCATGGAATGACAATGAAGATGGGAGAGAGAGAGTCGTAGTCATCCGACTGTAATTGAGTTTGCTTAAACTGGTCTTCTGGGGTCAGATGGAGTCGCCGTGAACGATCTCCAGGCCTTTGATGCGCTGCTTGCTTTCAAACCTCTCATTTACATAGTCAGCTACGTCGTCGTCATCGTCGCCGTTGTCATTATTGATGCTCATAAAGCTGCAATTAGTTACTCTTATAAATCAAGGTATTTCAGCAAATATATTAATATCTGCGTTAAATATTAATTCTGATGATGATGAGGAGGAGGATGCTGCTGCTGCTGCTGATGACGATGATGATTATGACGATGATGATGATGCTGTTGCTGATGATGGTGATGGTGATTGTGATGCATGGTGAGATTGATCGTGATGGTGCTGCTGCTGATGATGACAACGAGATGACGATGACGACGTCGACGACGACGACGACGCTGACGCTGACGATGACGCTGACGCATACGACGATGACGATGAAGATGACGATGATGATGACGATGATGATGACGATGATGATGATGGTGATGCTGCTGATGATAAAAGATTCAGCCGTTCAAAAGTTTCGACCAATTTTTTTCAAGTTCAAGGCAAGCGATTCACGATTCGTGACAGCTCATCCACGTAAGAAATGGAACTGGACGGGGCAGCAAACTCTAGAGTTTTTGGGTAGGTCCCCGAAACAGATGGAGAACGCAGCAGTGCTTAGGTGCAGAACACATCGAGAGTCACGGCTTCGATTAAGGTCCACAGGAAGACATAGACAGCTGATGGAATAATCCAGAGTTCTGGATGAAGGCTTACTCGTCAGCCTGTCTCATTACCATTTCCGCTCTTCAACTTAATAAGCAATCACTGGAAGCACAGATTCTTCCACGCTCCCTACCTCTTTGCATTTCCTTCTATGTTCCCAGTCTACTCTCTACGCTTGTCTTTCCGTCGATCACTCTCGCGCCCATACACATGTTCCTTCCCAGGATCGGCTATCGTGAGAGTAACCAGCGCCTCCAAAGCTATGTTTACCTAGCACGGTCGAATAACTGCACAATCCCCGCAGCGTCGTCGTCGTTGCCATGCCAACCGCCTGCTCTCTCTCTCGCTAGATGGCCGCTGAATATATAACAGTTAGATGGCAGTCGACAGATGCCGCTAAACTCCGTCGCATTTATGAATATTGATAAAGATCTGAATTCAGTCATCACAGATAACCCGTATCCGAGCCAACGACATCCATTATTATCCGTCATATTCCGAAGCAATCAATGCTTTGACGCATTCTTCGTCCAAGGCACACCTAACTCGCCATCTGTCAAATTTGTGGACTGCATTCCATAGAAGCGACGCTGAAACGCGGCAGTTTCGCATGTCCTGCATTCCGAATATATAGCCAAGAGGAATTCTCCCCTCATTTATTCGTTTTTCATTCATTCTGGCCATTCAAAAGGCACTCATTCATGGGACCCACACAGGAGCGCTCGCAGCCCAGCCACGGCTAAAAATTCAAAAATTGGCTGTGTCCATCATTTATTTATAAACTATAGCGATTTACGCTCTCGATTCAAAACTGTTTTATACCATTGTTATGTATATTTTGCGCGTTTAGGGTTTGCGTCTGATAGTTACTTAACTGATAGATGGTGGGCTTAGACAGCAACTGTGGCGGACTTCTGTAGATACCGGGCTATGATGAATCTGCCGAACGAAGGCAGGGTTACTGAGCAGGGTTTGGATCGTTGAAATGTCAAGGCAACAAATAACAGAGAAGCGGCGATCCAGGTCGCTCCAGGACAGATCCCATGGCATATCAATGACGAGCAACAACAACAACAACAACAACAACAACAACGTTAGACAGTTAGACAGAATTCTTCTCATCTATCCAGCTACTAAGGCAAACAAACCCGCGTTAAACGCTTGTTCGACACCCTTATGTCGGGCGCTCTTTTTACAGGCGCTCTTTTGTCGGCGCTCTTGTGACGGCGCTCTTTCGTCGGGCTCGTTTATCGGGCGCTCTTTTGTCGGGGAGCCCTATATAATATAATTATCATAATGGATAGAATGCAATACAACAAGTGATGATCACTGTACCTGGCTTCAGGGAGTAGGCCTACACAATATACATCCGGAAGCACTGAAGCACGGAGAAAACATAACAAATATATAATTTATATAAAAGTTAAAGATTGAAGATACATAAATTTGAACAAGAAAATGTTAATTTTCAGCCATTCATATTGTATCCACACGGAGGTGGGCAATAACGAGGAAAGAAAAAATAACACGAACAGGGCCGGGATGCGAGATGAACACAAGCAAAAAGGGTGACCTTAAGATGGCAGACGATTAGATGAATACTGGAGTGAGTCGAACGCAACCCGATAGATGGCGTTGGCGCCAGGCCCAATCGGGTCGACAGCGCCATCGGGTGAAGGTGCTGGCTGAGAGATGTTGAAGTCATGGAGTCGGAATACGACGCGAACAGAACGAAGTTGGCCGGCCAAGCGCAGTCGTCGAAATCATCAGATTATGACGATGTCAACTCGTGTGTGTGCGCTGTTAAACTGTGCAGTTATAAGACGGCGCAGACGATTACAGACCTAATAATGAATTCGAGAAGCCTGCAATCTAGCGTGTGAAACCTTATTATTCCTGCAATCATTTTCTCTGTCTCTCTCACTCTCTCTCTCTTTCTCTCTCTCTCTCTCTGTTTTTCTGTCTCTCTCTCTATTTCTCTCTGTCTCTGTCTCTGTCTCTGTCTCTGTCTCTGTCTCTTTGTTTCCATGTCTCTCTGTCTCTGTCTCTGTCTCTCTCTTGCTATCAAATCTAATCTAACGACGCTTATTCATATTCTCGACCCAACGGCAACATTGTTGGCTATATGCATGCGTAATTAGAGTGGCAATGTGATAATAAATGCCAGGAGCTCTATCGCCTGCGTTCGGTTAACCTTGTTAATTTACGCTACTCTCTAAATTAATTTACCAGTTCAAACGACCAGTACGACTTCGGGATTAAATATAGCTTAGGTCGGAGAAATGATTACACTACCTTGACGTGCAGTTACGAACGACATAATAATTTTATCACACGGTCATTGGCAAGTTCAATTCTTCAGCCGTTGGAAATGTGTCTTCTGCAACGCATGCGCAGTCGAGATGTTGGATGAGGAGGAAGATCTGAGATTGAAGCCGAGCGTTGATGAGGTGTGTTCGCTTTTCAAGTAATGTCAGGAAGTCTCTCAATTTCCGCCGAGGCTGAACGCTGTTTCGACAGATATGGTCATCAATTGCGTGTAAAATTATACTACAGGGATACTATGTATGTACAGGTTGAAATATCGAACTACGCGATTAATGTGCTGCTGATACTGGGTGAAACATCCAAATTTTAGGAGACCATGTATGTATACTTGTCACGAGCTTGGAGTGAACTCTCGTCAGCTCAAAGTCGCCAGTCAGCCCACAGGTGTGTTTTTCACAAATTGGGGTGGCTGAATACAGTCTGAAGACGAAATGTATCTTACTTGTGAGGTAGAACAGTCTTGACGGGGTCAACGCTCTAAATCAAGACTACGCACGTCTAGAACATCAATAAATGTCACGGAAACTGAACTATGTCAGCGTTGATGAAGTCTACATGGAACAGATTCATTCAACATGGGACGTTCATTAAGGGTTGGGTATATATATGTTTACCTAGACGTGGATATTTATTTACCTAGACGATTGGGTCAGACGCACTGGTCTTTGTTGAGCTAGACCTGGTTAGACAAAACATTCAAACGTTATCCTAAGAAAAACGAAGGAGTTGCAGATGGACATACATCATACATGCATTGTGTTACACATCGTTCGGAGCGCTCCAATAAAACATGACGGGGTCAGCCGAAAGAGGGCGACTGTTGAGCGATTCACGAGATGTAGTTCCGGTGAAAGACTGTTCTGGCTTTGAATACCCTTGGGCATTGGCGCACTCCCAAAGCAAATATTTAATTCCTTTCCCCAGGCGGTGGTCCGCGCTATTACGTAGACTTTCGATATTTGGTTTACACGCCGCGGTAGTCACTCGGTGTGCTTGTCGGCTTTAGACTAGATACGAGACATAGGAGAGGAGAGGACAGCAGCACGGAGCAGAGCAGATGAATTGCGTGACATCATTTATGGAAGCCCCTAGTACATTGAAATGAAATAACAAAATTTATTAACGACCAATCCATTAGAAAATTAACAGTCTATTACAGTACCCTAATTCGGCCTTGAGGACAATAGATTAATAGTGTACGTTGCTGAAGTTTGAGTCATGTTTTGTGGATCTATAGTTACCCTCCAATATAGCCTATGGCACTAATTGCAAGTAAGAATCAGAAAGTAATTTATTAATTACATTATCTGAAAATCATGAGAATAGAATGCACTCAGTTCATTTTTATTTGGCAAAATGCGTGATAAATTATGTTTGCAGGTTTGACTAACGCAGAGTCCATAATTAGTCCGGTCTAAAGATGGTGTCCTTGTTAACAGGAGGACTTCTGGGAAACCCACTAAGCGGTGAGTGTGACAGTCATCTCTTCCACTTAATTAATAATTATATGTGCGGTATAAATTAATCCACATAACGGAATTAGCGTTTAATTATACGCTACATGCAGTCTTCGATTCGTAAAAATTATCTGTGCGGTATAGATTAATCCACATACATTTATACATACGAGTTTTTTTTCTCTTGACCCTTAAGACTCAAGCTTGTTCAAGGACATTTGCAGGAAACGTCTGCTTCTGACTTCGACAGGAAATAAGTGTGTCGAGTTTATAATATGGATCGAACGAACAACAATACCAGACTTAATCGATTTGGAAAGGCTGAGCTCAGCTTAGCGGATCGATAGCAGCGCAGAAGCAAAAGCCATTCACAGACGCAATCAAGACACAAGTCGTAAAATCCTAGGACCGAGGATCGGGAATTGGTTATTTACATATACAGTCATCCGAGAGACAGACAGACAGACAGACAGACAGACAGACATACGAACGAACGCAGAAATACAGACAAATCACTCACTCACCCATTCATACATACATACATCCATGCATACATACAATGTACATGTATACTTACATATATAAATGCATGCGCCCATAAGTGCATATATACATACATACATGTCTGCATTCATACATGCGTAAATGCATACATACATACATACATACATGTATACACACATACACATATATGCATACATACATACATACATACATACATACATACATACATACATATATACATACATGCATACATACATACATACACATATATGCATACATACATACATACACATATATGCATACATACATACATACATACAAACATACACACATACAAACATACATATATACATACATTTATACACACATACATATATATACATATATATATACATACATGCATACATTTATACATACATACATACATTTATACATGCATACATACATTTATACCTACATACATATACATATACATATATATACATACACACATACATACATACATACATACATACATACATACATACATAGATACATACATACAAACATATATACATACATACATACAATCATACATACATACATACATACATACATACATACATACATACAAACATATATATACATGTGTGGTGTAAGCATACATGCATACACATATAAAGACAGACGTAAATTGGCCAGCTTTTCCATCGAATGGATGACGGATGGATCCGGTGGAGATGACGACGTGTTCCAGGATACCACTTCCAATTTCCGACCGACATTCATTTCGACTGGCATTCGATCAGGTTCCAGTTTGTCGGCTGACAAGATAAAATTGCAATCCTCTATCATTCCTCCGCTGGGCTTTCCTCGTTATTCCACTGCTACTTAACCATCCTCGCCATTATCTTCATCGTATATGACGCCATTTCCTCTCCGTTTCCCTATTCTTCTTCTTCCCATCGTCTTGTGTTTTCTCTTGCTGCTGAGCCTCTCTATCTTCTTTCTAGGCCTACTCGTTCCTAGGCCCGGTTCAAGACATTTGGCGGCCCTAGGCAAAGATACATTTTGGCGTCCTGCTGACCCATGATACTATACCAGCTATTAAAATGAAGTCACTATAGGTCTTGTTTGCGTTTCTCGCTTAAGTAATAATGTTATATATAATTATTAATGTAATATATGAATTACAATCACAAGTGAGTCAACAAAGTAGTAATCGATATTTTGTTGATTTATTTATAAAGTTGTTAGGGTCAATAAGAATAAAAAAATAAGCCAACGTTGTTTCATTTATGAATTTCAAACATTTTATAAGTTTAGTTTGCAATATTAGCAGCCCCATAATCAGCGGGCCTAGGCTGCTGCCTAGTTTTTCCAACACGTCATCGTCTACATCTTTTCTAAATCTCCACTACATCTCCTCTACATCTCCTCTACATCTCCTCTACATCTCCTCTACATCCACGCTACATCTCCTATGCATCTCCTCTACATCTGCTCTTCATCTACGCTATATTTCTCCTCTACATCTCCTCTACATCTCCTCTACATCCACGCTACATCTCCTATGCATCTCCTCTACATCTCCTCTACATTTCCTGTGTACATATCCTCTATATATCGCCTTCTTGTGGGTTTCTTCCGTTTCCTTCTTTCAGTAACTTCTCTTCACCTTTTCTTCTGTTTGCTATGTCTCCTTATGGTTTCTTTATTTTTCCCTCTGCCACCTTCTGCTTATCCTCTGGCTCCTATTTTATTCCCCTCCTCCTACCTATCGGGGTGGCGATCTTAGGGGGGGGGAGTTCGAGGGGGACATGTTCTCCCACCTTTTACATAAAGGGGACAAGTTATACGTGTGTCCCTCACATTTCCTACTCCTCTCCTCATCCCCTCTTCCTCGTCATATCTCTAGAATTCCACTTGCCTCATCTCTCTGTCTCTTCTTCTTTACTTTTCTTGCAGGATCACTTTCTGCTTCTTCATTTTGCCTGTTTCTATTAGTATAGGAACTGACTTATCACCCGTTCTCTTTTCCCAACGAAATCCAATTCCGATTCACGCATCATTTATTTGCTCTGGTTTCGGATCCGCGACATCGTCATTCATGCGAGGGTTATGAGCCAAGCGATTGGTCGGTCAATCAATCCTCGTCCCTCAGTCGCCACTTGGTTGACAGGTAGGGTCGTCACCCACCCCCTCCCCCTCCCCCAACGCAACATTTGAAAATCCTGAAAAGTGTAAATGGTTTGTATCTCGTTCGTCGTTCACGCGGAAGTATACCATGCGGGAGAATGTGTGTACACCTGTGTCTTACTGTTTGTCTGTCTGTCTGTCTGTCTGTCTGTCTGTCTATCTGTCCGTCAATGTCATAATGAAACAGTGACGATTAAGGCATGCGTATGAATATGAGTAAATGCCAGCGGTGAAGGTTAATTATCTGGTAGCGCAATTGACCCCATGCCGCCTCTGCTGCATAGGATGAACGGAAGCTTAGTCACGCTATCGAATCAACAATCTGCTGAGGCGAAAGCACCAGCTCACACACATACATGCATACATGCCAGTAAGGTTCAATCAATGAATCAATGAATCAGTCAGTCGGTCAATCAATCAATCAATCAGTCGGTCGATCTATCAATCGACCAACAAACCAACTAGTTAGTCAGTCAGTCAATCAATCAATCAATCAATCGATCGATCTTTCAATCGACCAACAAACCAACCAGTCAGTCAGTCAGTCAATCAATCAATCAGTCGGTCGATCTATCAATCGACCAACAAACCAACTAGTTAGTCAGTCAGTCAATCAATCAATCAATCAATCGATCGATCTTTCAATCGACCAACAAATCAACCAACCAGTCAGTCAGCCAATCAATCAATGAAACTTGATATGGCACATTTTCAAGAGCTTTACTCAGAGGCGCCTCCGATTAAACTACGGCTGAAGAAGACAGATTTCAGAGGAGAGTAGAATATAGTCCTAAGAAGAGAATTTCTAGGCAGAAGGTGAAGTTCTTTAGGGAGTCCATTCCACTTAATAGTCGGACCACCACTGCAAAACCCGATGCTGCATCATTGAGATACAAGTAAAAGGGATAACCAGCTCCCCATGGGCAGTAGAGCGGAGTGACCACCGACCGGAAGCGGCATCGATGAGACGTCACAACTCCTAAATCAATCAACAAATCAACCTATCAATCAATCAACCAATCAATCAATCGATCTATCAATCAATGAAGCGTGATATAGCGCGCGCTCAGAATGCGCTGCATGGGAAAGGGCAAGCGACGCAGGATGTCACGCATATAAACTGACAAGCAACAGAAGGGAAATTATAGTCTGATTGAGACAGTCATAAGACGACGGCGCCAGACGATAATGGTGACGCTAGCGATTATCAAATGTAAATCGTAATCGTATTCTCCACACTTCTAAAGCGACATTCGAAAACAAGGCGCAGTAATTAAAGTCAATTAAATTATCTCGTCTGACACGGATAGTGTGACTGAGAGTATAAGACCCGTAGGCCTATATAATAGGTCAGAGTTTGGTTGATATCATCCTCGTTATGGATGCGTCGTTAAATAAATTTATATCAGTCAGTCAGATTGATAGAATTCTTAACTTACACGAACCATTAGCTTTGGTGACTCGCCGTGCACAAAGCCAGAGTCCAAAAGATGTTGCGTCATAAATACCATTATAGAAAGAAAAAACGGAGCAACTACTCTACCAAAGTCACTGAATTAGATAAATTACCCGTTTGGTTTAGTAGACTCATCCCCTCTCTCACCTCCAATAAATCTCTCATTCCTTTCCCATTTCATCCCTTTGGGAAGTAGCCATTATCCGACCAATAGCTAACTCTCCTCTCAATATGCACGTTGTATATACCAGAGCAGATTGTTGAGAATGGACCAGTTCAACATCGAAGACCTGACCCAGTTTCAGTTTGTCGCAATCAAAAACATGTGACCTTGACGTACAAGCGCCTTTCCCAGTGAAACACTTTGAATACGATTGTCTGCCACATAAATGTTATCGCAAAAATGAAAACTCCAAAAATCAAGATAACTTCCCAAAATCGGAGCTCTCAACAAAATGCTAATCTGTTCAACAACCGTAAAGACAAAGACCCCAGTATCCACTCCGTCTTGCAATTTTATTTCGCGTTTCTTAGTCGCGTGAACAAATTCTCTCCGGAAATGACACGTGTAGATGTTGGCGTTGTTGTAATCAGGAGCACTTGAAGACAAAGAAGAGAAGAAGGGAGGAGACAATGGTGAGGAGGAGGAGGATCCGGAGATTGCCGAAGCGAAGAGGGAGGCCGAGGAGAAGAGAAACGAAAAGTATCGAAAGCTGGAAGAGGAGCGAGAGGTCATGCGGCAGGGCATCCGAGACAAGGTGAGAAACGTCAGTCAATAGGAATGATACGCTGTGACGAGTACAGCTAAGTACTCTGCATCGTCATCAGGACATCATCATCATCAACAACAGCTACATCATCACTATCACAACCACCACATTGACATAAAATTATAGTCTGTGATTCGGTCGATCAATAAGTCAATTAAATGACGAAATGACCCGATGAAATATAGCCCCCGACAAAATAGCCCCAAATAAAAGAGCTCAAACAGCCCTATGGGTCAACGTTTAAGAATACGAAAACTAATCTAAGTTTTAAAAGTGTTTAAGCCCATTGTTATTAGTTTCCGTAGTCGTTTCCTATGTTTTTCTGGCTGCTTCATCGTAGCTTTTTTATTTGGGGCTATTTTGTCGGGGGCTATTTTGTCGGAGTTATTTTATCGGGGTGCCCGCGAAGAGCAATGAAGAGGGGAGTTATTGAATTATATCAATTTAAATTTTATAAACATGTTTAAGCTCTTCAAGAACATGTATACGTACATGTGAGATGAAGCGTACAATGAATAATATATGTGCTCTGCAAAGTCAGTGCAATTTATCGATCGACTTCATTACAGAGGTGAGTCGCCGTAAGTCCGCAGCTTCTGGTGAGCTTCTTGAAATAAAACACATCTGTCAGCACATTTCCGGAAATAGTCTGGATCGCCTGCGAGACCTTCAATAAAAACTCTGGCAAAAAATAATGAAGATGATTCCTAGCATAATCTGTTGATGACAAGTAAATCGGGAACCATATGACAACCTTAATTAAATTAATTTATTCACATTCGAATAGAATTTAGATTGGCGCAAATGTACAATAGACAGAGCGTCAAACGATGACGCACCAAACTAAACGGAAGTCAGATAAATACCAGAAAGTAAGTTCACTAAGACTGTGAATCCATGATACACCTTAGGATCGGCATCAATGGAATGATGATCGGAACCCATTCATAGCGACCGTTCTTGGCGGGACCAACACCATTCCTTAATGTGTGCACGGCACTCTACTGCCGTACACGAGCAAACGATTCTGTAAGAAAAATTTGACAAAGATGGTGATGATGATGATGATGATGATGATACTGTTGATGAACAGGATTATTGTTATTATTATATTCGTGATGATTAGGATAATGATGACAATGGGGACGACGGTGGTGATAATGGTGATGTTAACCGTGATAATGATGATGATGATGAGGATGATGATCCTGATGAAGATGAAGATGAAGAAGATGAAGATGATGACAATGACGATGACGATTACGATGACTATGACGGTGACAATCATGTTGATGAAGCTAATGCTGATGCTGATTATGGTAGTAAAGGTTATGATTATGATGATAGCGATGGTCAGTGGGTCCTCCACAGGGTGGACCGGGGGGCCATACCCCCTCCCAACTGAGCTTGTGGCCCCCTCACTGGCCCCCCAGATTTTCTCCAATGGGCTGTGAAATAGGGTGTCATTTAGATTTAATATTTACTTGCTAAGGTATGATGCATGATGAAATTCATAAATATTTCTTTCGGGGCATTCTCAAAGGCACGATGTACTAGCTTGCATAACGAAATCTGAAATTATTTTTTCTAAACATCCTCACACAATGACTTCCTTACTTGCTAAGAAGTTTTAGTGATAGGTATGGTCAGAGATCAGGTAATAGAACTTATAGGAGAGGTCAATGAGTCTATATAGTTTCAATCCTTGTTGATGGGACAAAGATATCTTAGTCAAAGGAAGAGATATTCTTTGTAGTACGATTTTTTACCAACAGGAAAGTTAATGAATATTTTCTAGATTTCAAATCAGCAATCGGATTGGATGAAAGGTAATTGTCATGGCTTATTTTGATGCTCTTAAGTCATTTGGGGCAAGCATAGGTTCAGGTTTTGTTGGTCAAGGTTATGATGGTTCAAGTGTAATGAGCAATGTTAATAAGAGAGTCCTGCAGTTGGAAGGCAGTTGGAGGGCACTCTCTATTTATTTCCATTGCCATGCACTTTAATTGAAGGCAATTTCAGTTAACGAGTCTATTCCAGAAGCTGGAGATTAGTGCATTACTTCTAATTGAATTAGATGCGCTGGTATAATATGCTAGAGAATGTTGATGGAGCAAATTGGGCAAAATTTTTAAAGAGCAGTTGAAGGTTTGAAACTAGATGCTTGTTATTATTACCAGACACTATGTATGTACATATTGTATCAATTCAACTCCAATCTTCAAATGTTGACTTATCTGCAACTGCCCACGTTGTCAGACATAAAACCGACTCTTTCAAAGAAAATAGAGATGAAACAGGGGTCTTTGTAACGGCAGAAGAGTAAAATAAGAATTGTTAAATTGACCCAGTATTAACTATTAACTAAGCAACGTGTCCAACTGCCCGTTTATGCCTATCCGTTTTTCTAGCTCGGCAGCTGATGTATCTGTGGAACAGCGTTCTCAAGTGAACAAACAGGCCACATTTAGGCAGCACATTTCTGAACTAGATAGACGATTCTCCGACCATTCACTTATTGCTATGACAGGCTTTTATGCCAAACATATGTCTATTTTTAAATAATTATAAAGATAACGTTGTCTTTTGCACTTTTGTAAAGACAGTAATGTTGAAGACCTAAACCATGAAATTTCCCAAGTTGGGGACCTGTTAATGCATTCAAGTTTATGTGCAACTAATATGACCACAACGATAGTTCTGGTTTCTTTCTGGAACCATGCAAAATTGCTTTTCATGAAATGTACAGAATGTCAAACATAGCCATTGTTTTACCATAACATCAACAGCCTGTCGCAAAAGCTTTTCTGCTCTGAAATTAATTAAAAGATACCTAAAAAGCACTATGTCTGATATTCGTCGAAGTAGTCTGACAATGTTGTCGATTGAATCTGTTCGTGCAGAGTTCATTACCACAGGTGCCTTTGTGGATCAATTTGAATTTTGACATGACAGTCGTAAACTTGCTTTTCATTAAGTGTATGTAATGTGCATAGTTAATGCATTACTTTTAAACAACAAACTAGATATTTGGGTGGGAATAGAATGGCTTTATATATTTATATAATATCGAGTTTATTGATGTGAGGAATTCATGTTGCTCTATGATGCATATACATGTATCTGGTCGATGTCACTCAGTGTGGACCTAGCACTCTCAGTTTCGACAAATGCGGTATACAATTGGCCCCTTCCCGGGACCTCGGCCCTCCTTGCCCCCCCCCCCCCCCCCCATGGAAAAACCTAGAGCCGCCACTGGCGATGGTGATGATTATGATCATGATGCTGATAAATGATACCGATGAGGCTGCTGATGCTGTTGCAGCTGATGTTGATTCACGGCTCAATGTCTAATGCATAGGAAATCAACCAAATACTCTTCGAGACTCGTAGCATTCGCTGTGTAGAATTCTAATTAAGCCTCAAATTAATTAATTATCACAGTGCGAAGTACGTCGGCGTTTTACTGTAATGCACTGGTTTCGTTTAGTATGGAATTCAGAAGAAAGAGGTTCCGAAAGAAGATCCAGGTCTTGAAGGAAGACTCGGTCGGAAGAAGAAGACCCCGGAAGAACTAGCAGCCGAAGCGAACGGAGAATCATTGGACCCCAACGGACAGAGTAAGCTTCAGAGGCTAAACAATGCACTATAATAATTACAGTACCTGCATTATTGCACCGCATGTAAACATCAGGCCTAGTAAGCCTACAACTCAATCAATATTATGTGACACACTAGATTTAAACCACAAGCAACATTTGCAGTTTTTTGTGCAAAGAGTTGCAAGTTTGTAGTTTATTAGCAAGAAGTAAGTAAGATATAAGCGATCAAATGGAATGGAAAAGAAAATGATGTTGGCGTGCGGAGAATGAAATAGAAAACGAGGGCGCCCAAGGAAGAAATGGATGGACGAGATACAAGAGAGAACCGGAATGAATCTGGAGGAATTAAGAGACGCGACCTCGGAGAGAAAGCAATCTGTCTATAAGACAACGATTAATCGAAATAGTTAGTAAAAGGCCAGATAAATATTGCTTTAAAATGAATAGCGCTCGCTAAAGTAGTCTCGGCATTGATGACGACTAATCATTTGTTGTTACCACTGCAGCTTCAATGTTTCCTAAAAACCTCGATGATCTGTCGGCAAAAGTGAAGGAACTGCCAGGAAATGTCATGACAACCGTGTCAGGAGCGACTGAAAAGTGTTCTCTCCAGTAGACTCAAATGGATGGAAGGCAAGTCTTCAAAGATAAACTACTTGTTACTAGTTCTGATGATGCGCATCCAGTTATAAATCTTGGTGCTCAAAGAATGAGCTTTAATGCTCGAGCTGCTCACTCTTGACATTATCTGTACAAAGTGAAAATAAGAGTACTTTTAATTAAGCTTACAATCATTCGTTCTAAGATTTGCAATGAAGAGTGCATGCAGTGGTTCACTAACTAGGCCTGCATCTAACATTGCAGGGCTAATTTCTATAAACTATGTAATTAAATTTCGATCACAGAGCAATTATATACATTAATAGTCTAGCATAATTCAAATAAAACACTTTAGTGTCAAGTTCATGGATTGCAATGGAGGCCTATAGTCTGAGGAAAAGTGTCCTTGCAAAAGTCCTTGACATCTTGAGAAACATAACTGATATTTTGACCACAAAATTTTGGCAGAAGACATCGTTTTGGAAATTAAGTGTTGGTCTGTAAATTGAATAGCCACCCGTGACTATCGGTCAAGGTCACTCCAATGGCCGCGTTTGACGCCCTCTACCGAGACGAAAACACTCTGTAAAATATAGGCTAAATATAGGGATGTAAAAGGTCCGCATGGCTGAGACGCTACCGTATGCATCTAAAGGAGGGGCCTGAAGCAATCACATGGCCTGGGCAACATGCGAACATAATGCCCCTTAAACGTACAAATTCCTTGACAAAGTCAACAAATAGGTCCGGTATGCAAACCTAGCACTAGAAAACGTCTACATGTTCAAAGTTACTGAGCAAATTCTGCATATATATATATATATATATATAAAATATATATGTATATTAGACATATATATGAAAATATTCGTTGAAATGACGAAGCGGTCGATCTATCGCCCGACATGGCCGATGGCATGCGCAGAAGTCAAGACCAGCATTCATAGGCTCCACAAGGTTAGCCATGTAGTCGTGCCTATAAAAAGTCATGACGTGCCGCGTTTATTGTATTCTATAGGTCCGTCCTTGTTTTATCTGCTCAGTCTGTTTGGATGTACAGTCGGGTCATATCTTAATGTAAAATATGTCCATGTTTCTCAAAGGATGTTTGGGATGGCGTATGGGAACAGTGGATGGCTTCTGGAATTTCATCCACACCTGAAACGGAAGATCCAGCTTGCGGCCGATATGGACGACAAGAACTGATTTTTTTACCATTGTAGAATTTCTCGCTTTAACAGTGTAATAATGATTACGATAGCCTTCTAGGTTGTGCCGCGTGCATTTTTAGATTATTCACCGAACATAATAATTATTACGCTGCTTGACAATTGTATATATATATATATACACGGATAAACGTTGCTTAGAAAACCATTTGAAATCAATTATTTCACACAAGGCGTTTATAAACAGAGTGAAGAATCAGTAATAACCTAATAGAGGAACGCTCAAGATATTCGTCATTATTCAATAATCAATTCGTTGAATTACTAATAAGAAATGCTTTGCATCATGGCGTCAGTTAGGGCATGCATTTAGCCTATACAGCTGTTTCTTTAAAGTCAGTCAAATTCAGCGTGTTTAGGCCTATTTATAATAGTGACGCTAAATTGCCGGATTATTGTTGCTAAATAGTTGCTTGAGCGGAAAGACTCAACACTTCTGGGACCACATCTTTGCAACTAGCATAGCATTTGAGAGCCCAGTGGAAACAATTTAATTGCGTTTGATCTCATAAAAGCAATGACCGATAAAAACGAATTGAGCTGTAGACACTCGACAGGCTAGATTTATTTATTGTTGAACACTTTTGTGTTGCAATTGAACGTAAGCCTAGCTATCGAATCATATCGGTATGTAGGATATGCTTTGCTCCTATATGTGTATATAGACATGTACATAAGTATCTTAAACGGTTTTATTTAGTGTTGGCTTCGGTAGACATTGTCTTCGTTTATCCTCAAGGACTTACTTTATAATCAATGATAGGCAATCGCCTTTTGCCATTTCTGAATCGTTCATGGCACGTTGTTATTAGTAATTAAGAGAATAAAACCTGTTTGCTAGGACCAGAAACATCGAAACCTTTAATAGACTGGAGGAGTTCGACACATGGCGAGCGCTGAAATTGAAAGCATTTATATAGCTACAGGGAAATGTTTCATGTATTTCTGCGTCAGTATATAAGATATTATAATTATTATAACTTCCTATAGTTCTAGATCTCAGACCATGGTTGAATTATCTGCCTGCATCTGTTAGTGACTTATCAACACTATATATAGACAACTTGTTCAACGTAATTTAGACCTAATGTAAATCTTCGAAAATTCCTCATCGCCCACAAAACCACGTCAGGGAGCCTAGCTTATTCACCGGCACTACTCCAAATCAAGTCAGCAGTAGCCAAGCCTCTCGTTTCATTCCGGTGCTAGGTCTAAATCCGGTGGGTCAAGCCAATCAAGCCAGCATGATGCTTCGGGTGTAGTAGGTAATGAGGGTGGTAATGTGATGGCGCAGAAGTAGAATCTCGATAGGACACACTGAAGAGTTCGGTTTCTAGTCGTGAATGGAAAGTAGCAGAGGATAGTGAAAGCGGAGGGGAGGTTATATTTGGAAGTTAAATGTGGGGGATGAGCAAACTGACGGAGTTCTTTTGGGAATCCGTTCTAAAGAGTGGTGGAGCATACATGTAGACTATGGAGCGGTTGCAGAATTTCAGAGACGATGAGACTGGAGGTCGAGATAGAGAAGATATGACGATGAGCGAGTTGATCCGGGCGGTTTGATTGCAAGTAGTTTACGCATGTAAGAGGGTTTGGTTATTCATTCATCCATAATGTATCACTTTGTTCCTACCAAATTACAGACAATTTCTGATAGTACAATATTCGTCATTGGCTAAAGAAATAGTCTAGTGATTTGTCTACAATTATGAAGTCGGGTTTCAGATCCATGCCAGGGCACAAATTTGATTGTAAATACCTGTTGGCACATGCACCTCCTAGCCGACTCCGCTATAATGAGAAGTTCCTAGCATGGAAGACTTGCGTGGAGCTGCTCTCTTGGTGATTGTATTGTATTGTATTGTATTTACGTATTTCTATAGCGCCTCTCCCAGTACAACCTAATCAGAAGCGCTCTGACCCAAAAACACTCTGGATGTAAGGTTAAGAACTTTTAAATCGAATGCGGGCTATGAGCGGAAGCCAGTATAAGTGCTCAGTCATGAAGGTAGAGATGTGAGAGTAGCGAGGAAGGCGGGCGATCAGACGGGCGGCAGCATTTCATACAGATTGAAGTGGTGACTAGGCGAGATTTCGGAAGACCAATAAGAAGCGAGCAAGGACCTTGAAGAAGCTATAGTTACAGTCACGTAATCAATGCATGAGCAGACAAAAGCATGAACCATATTAGTTAAAGTGGATGAGGGGACAGATCGTCTGTCAGCTCGAAGTCATCGCAGGTGGTAGAAACTATAGACCGAGAGAGATTAGAGATGTGTTCAGCAAATGAAAGAGTGCTGTCAATGGTAACACCCAATGATGGTGATGGAGTCTAGTGAAAGACTGTGGCGACCTATAGTTCTATGTACATGTAAGTCTAGTCGCGATCTGTCATTCTCCAAGCCATAAATCCGGACCGAGTCTACCATCGTGACCTAGAATCCAATTTACGAATCGAAAATTGTCCCGTTTACCACGATCACCCCGGATTTTGAATTGGACGAAAAATTCACAAATTTGAAATTGACAATACTAAATTAGTTTCTACTATTGATTGCAATGTGTCAACCAAGTGATCTCACAATAAACGAGTGTTACACTGACCTAACCCGTCAAGTGGGAAGCTCCGAGAGTTAGTGATGAATTTATTTCCACCTTAGTTCATAAGCAGAGGCCATGGAAATTATGTTGTAAGTATCCCTTCATAGCAATCTCAAGGTTAGCTCAATTAAGTACTGCTCTTCCACCTAAATCCTGACATTTCTAGCCATGGGGATCTGCCTGTTGAATATTGACATTTGCCTTAGTTGTTATCACCAGCCAAATGTACTCGACCATCTAGCCACAATATTATAGTTGTTTGTAGTCATTGATTAAACATGTAATCCTGATCAAATCTCTGGCATATGAAGTAAGTAATTGTGATTGCGCTAGAGAAATATCTGTATACATGTATATCGAATATTAGTTCTAAATAACTGTCTTATACGTTGACATGAATCTTGCGGTAAGTTAAAGCCGAAATTTATTTGGCATCCAGCCGATGCGCTATTGCAATGACGATGTCACAAGCCTCATTCATATATGATGATGGAAACGATTTATTTGCAGGCAATTTTACTGTATATTGTACAAAATAGTTGGTCTTCTTTATAGTGTACATACACTTTAAAATTAAGCGTCCTGCATATCTCATTTCCATGGAGTTATTATGATAAGATGACCTTGGGTAAGATAAGTTGTGCCCCCCATTTTTCACATTTCTGGGGAGGCAAAATTCGAAAGTGGGGGGGGGGGGGCAACAAAATTTGCGGCGCTTTGCGAGTAGTAGGAAATCCCGCTATCTGGCTCATCTGGCTCATCGGCCATACATCGTATGTGATCGTATGTGTAAAAATTTACCAACTCATGGGTTTCAGTGAATGAGCAACGATAGCTAAATGATTGGAGAGGAACACCGTGTATATTAGAAGTCGACTTGGAATATCCTAGGAACTTGCACGATCTGCACAACGACTATCATCTTGCTCCAGAGAGTGTTAAAGTCGAAGAATCGGTTGTGCTAAAACTTATCCCAAACTTGAACGATAAAGTAAAGTATATAGTCCATTACGAAAATTTGAAGCAGTACGAAAGCTTAGGTTTGAAGATAACCAAAATTCATCGTGGAATTAAATTTAAAGAAAGTTCTTGGTTGGAAACGTATATCGATCTAAATACCAACCTGAGGACTACAGCTACCAACGATTTCGAGAAAGACTTTTTCAAACTAATGAACAATAGCGTATTCGGTAAGACGTGTGAAAATATAGAGAATCGTGTAGACATAAAACTGGTTTCCAGCGAGAAGCAAACCATAAAACTAGCAGCGAGAACGAGTTACGACACTCGAACTATTTTTGACAAAAACCTAATTGCCATTCACATTAAACGGACGAAGCCATATTACAATAAACCTATATATCTTGGCATGAGTATTTTCGACTTGAGTAAAACTATAATGTACGATTTTCATTATAATTACATCAAGAAAAAGTTCGAAGATAGAGCAAGGTTACATTTTATAGATACGGATTCTTTAGCCTATGAAATCAAGACCGACGACTTCTACGCCGATATAGCTCCTGGCCGATGAGCCAGATAGCAGGATTTCCTACTACTTTCGCGCAATAGTTTTTAACTGTATACCCCTCTTTTCACCTGTGATGGTGTCGAAGCTAGGCGGCAGAAATTTCTAAGAGGCATAGACAATTAAGACACTTGTTGGCGACCTATCGCCATAACAAGTTTGTTGTATAGAGTGAGGTGAGGAGTGTTTCCGTAGAGTGATGTTTGGTGTATGCAGATTGATTTTGGTTGAGGAGATTGTTTGAGGTTAGTAAGCCGTTGAGACGAGAGAGGACAACCCGTTCCGAGAGTTTGGGTAAGAAAGAGAGATTAGAAATTGGCCGGTAAATGGACAGAAGTTCTTTGTCTAAGGATGATTTTTTGAGAAGTGATTTAACAATCGAGTCCTTGAAAAGCATGGGAAAAGTGACGGTTGATTGAGACAGGTTGATGATCTTAGCAATAGTAGGAACGAGAAGAGTTGCACAGTCTGTTAGTAAGGAGGCTGGAATTGGGTCAAGGTTACATTGTTTGTTTTTGAGAGGCTTAATTTTTGGATGAGGGTCATGATTTCTTCGTCAGTAAAGATGTACCAGGTGGCAAAATTGTGTCGCCGTGATCGTCTGAGGGGGAGGATGATGATTGTGATAGGAAAGTCTGTAACGAGAGACGGAGAGAGGATACTTTGTCGGTGAAGAAAGATGCAAAAGAGTCGGCAAAGGATGCATGTGGAATAGAATTTGTGAGAGAATGAGAGGAGCCGTGGTGGAGAAGACTATTAAAAATTTTCCAAAGATTTCGAGGGTTGGATGAATTTGAGTGAACAATTGTAAGAGATGATAGGTAGGTAGTGTTTTTTGGCTGAGAGAAGTTGGCTGTGGTATCTGTTTGCTACAGTTAGCCCCCTCGGTACGGCCCTGTGCTTATTGGAGCTTTCTATTCGAAGAACGACAGCATAATTTCACCATTCAGATTAAAACAATAAAAAAACATTGCAGATAGTATTATAGCGCTATAACCCTATCATGGCTGTCTGACGCGTTCCTGATATCGAAAGTAGAAAATACCAGGTTTTTATTTATATCTTTGCGGTAACATTACAATTTCTTCGAGTAATTTAGAATTAACGGGACTTGTCGCATTTTTAACTAAGAATACTTTTAAACTGTGTGACAAATTTAATCTATGGTTAAAATGTATTACTTGTGATTTTGCAGTCTAGTACCAAATTGATGTAAAATATTTTAAAACTGTGTAACAGTTTTATGCGCATGCGCCATATTTAAACTCGTCCGTCTTGAAGTGTTGGCTTGATAATTATCGCCCTTGGATTTTCCGTATTTCGCGCTCCAGTTCAAGATTTCCTGCTGACTTATCTATGTCTACAGAAGACTTACGAAAGCAAGATGGGTAGATATAAATATGTGGCTAAGAACTCAAGTCAAGATATATAATGTTATGCACATCTTAACTGATACAATGATAAAACCAGAATCTTTATAGTTGACGAGTTCGATCTGTTATGTCGTCATGTGTTGAGCGTATATAATTCCACTGTTTTCAATTGCGATGCACATGAGGTCATGCCAGATAAATACAGATAAATGAAAGTGACGGACAATTGAAGACGACGCGAGAAACATTGATTGTGTCTCAAAATAGCGACTTCGGAGACTAAATTAGTTCTGTAGTTTCCTATTTCTGGAATGCTTGCATACAAAAGAGTTCCACAGTCATCATAACTGATGGTCTTATGCAGACCAGTGGTTTAAATCCATGCATATGGTTGGCAATGGATTTCAGAAAATGGAAACCCTTTCCAGTTCTTATTTTCCTCTGTCACATATACCCAGATATTAACTGATTTAAACACACACACTCAGGCCTTTACTAAAGAGATCAGCTTATGCATGTTTACTCTGGACTTGATGCTTAGACATAACAATTTTCTGAGAGCATTCTGTGCTGTATTGAGAGGCATTCATGTTTAATTATTTTGAAAGCAGAATGTGTAAAGAGAGTTATGGTATGTTTTAATGACATTACTTCTTTTATTTTAATACTGTTACTATTTTTCTTGTAACTAATTTGTAATAGTAATCTGTACTACTAACTGATCAAAAGATCACATTCGGTATATCTGATACTTTTATTAACAAAAGGATTATATATATTGTGTGGCTTGGTGGCCGATCGGTTAGAGCGGTCAGCCTGTAATGTTCAGTGTGCGCAGAGCGAGCAGGTTCGACCCTCGTCTGGGGAGTCTCTGTGTAGGGACCTTGAGCAAGTCCTTCGCGCACATATGCTATGCAGTACAACTGCAATTGCGCCGTCGAGGCATGTGTGTGCACTTCTGAGCAAAAATTGTTGGATGAAGGGCTGTGGCCATTTGGTAATTAGCACTCCTAGTTCGAGAACCCTAGAGTGGGGAAAGTTATGTGAAGGGAGAAGTAAGAAGATAGAGACCCAGAAAGAATGGTGATCTGGAGAGAGAGAGAGTAGGACATTCCATGGCTAAGGCCCAATGGTGGCAAAACATCGAGTTTGGGCTATAAGTTTGGTCCTAACTCACGTAACAAAGAGAACATGCCAGTTCAAAGAACAAAGAGATAGATGAAAAGCTGCAGAACAAGGGCAGCAAATGTGATCTCTGAGATATGTTGGAGCAATAATACCTAGTTCGGACTAAACACCATGACAAGAGTCTTGAACTGGATGCAAACTGAGTGAGGAAATCAGTGCAATTTATTGCAGCAAGATAAACTATGTGTTATTAAAATCTATCTCTTACAGTCTGCCTATGACTCTTGATGGTTGCCTGACTTCAATCTGCACTTCTGAACATTTTATAAGGAGGGCATTATCAGATAATTACAGTTGTATTGTACTCTGGGTAGGGCATAACCGGAAATCGCCTTGGACATTCAGCTTGGCTGAATATTGGACTATTTGGAAGTATTCGCCTCGGCAAATATTACATCCGCAAATAGCTACAAATGACTTTTTTGATAAAATAATTTTTTTTCATCAAATAAATTTAAGACAAACTTATAAGTTATTGATTAATTAAACAAGAACTTAACATTCCATTCAATTTTCTTTAAAATAATGATGAACATTAGTTTATATATTTTAATTTCTGTTGGTTGCATTCCCCAGGTGGGAACCAAATCAGTAATAGACCTGCTTGAATTGGCCCACCCACTTTCCGGTAAACATTAGAGAGTAAAAGTGTCATTTTATAACAAGGTTTTACATTTTTCTCACAAATAAAGTTATTAAATAATAAATATACTCTTATAACCCAGAGTGTGATGATACGCTATATGAAGGATATTACTATAGACTCTGCTTTGATTATAGATAGTTCTCCGTGGCTGTGCACATGGCAGGTTACATGTGGTACTCGCTGGCCAGATTTGCCGCTACTATTCAGTTCATACCCGGATCCGGCAAATAGTGCGTCCAAATACTCGGATTTGGTACTCAGTGTAAATTGTCTACTCGGTTATGCCCTAAGTGTGGGAGAATTTAAGAAGGCTAGCAGTCCATATGTCATCAGCACTAAGAACTGACTGGATAGGACAGACAAACCTTAGGGAGGCCTATAAGAAAGAATTGCAAAAGTCTAGCTCAGTAAAGGACATAAGATGCAGTGATAATATATGCGGTCTTTGTGGTCACTTCTGTTTATGCTGCTGCAACACTGGTTGAGCTGCATATACATCTATTTAGGACTTGGTTGTTGCTTGAATCAGTGTCTTATGTTATTAGTTTCTGTTATAGACTAATTTGTCTTTCTGGAATTATGTATGATTAATTTCAAAGTTTTAGAAAGTTTAGAAAACAAATTAGAGAAAATAAATTAGACTATCAGTTTATTGATCCTTTAGCCATGCAAAAAAAGGGTGACTGGCATTAATTAATAACACTTTTTTAGTACTTATGCGTGGTCCTATCAGAGGAACTTGTTGTGCAGTGCACCTCATGTCTTGAATTCAAAAACTTGAGCAATCAATTAACAATAATGAACTGATCATTTAACATGGGTTACTGAATATTGTTGGATGGAAATTGATTATAAAACAGTTAAATCTGAATCAATACTGAATAAATTATACAGGCTGTGTATTAAATTTAGGGATTGTTGACTTTCTCATCCAGACTGATATTTGGTAAATGGCTACAGTAAAGGATGGTTGATTCATCTACAAAGCATCACACCTTCATTCATTAAATCATGTCCAATAGAGACTTAGATGACATCTGCACAGACGGTTCCTGTCCTAAAGAAGATCCTATGACACGATTTTCCGGTCCAAGTAATATGGAAACATTACGTACTGAGAATCTGCAGACACCACAGACGAAAATTTCCAGCTGTACGCCAGAAATAATTGTACCGACTGTTCCAGGTGGAAAGATGCCATCTATGATCACCATTTCGAAAGAACAATATGAACTCCTTTGTGCTGAACTAAAATCAAAGGATCAAAAGCTGAAGGCGCTGAAAAATATTCATTTACTAATTCAGGAAAAAGACAAGGAGATTTCGTCACTGAAGGAGAAGAATCGGACATATGCTGATGCGCTGATGATATCTGAAGTGCGACACTGCCAGCTGTTGCGGATTGCAACACGACTTGTAAAAGACAATGCTGGTTCAGATATTGATGAGAAACAGAAGACAAGTTCAACAAATGATTCTGCAACAGAGATTAGCGACCAGGGCTTAAGTGATAGCGTTCGGATTTTATCTCTTCAAGATTCGGACATTGATAATCCTAGTAATCTTGTTAAGCACACTTTGGAAGAAGATTCTGAGAAACTGAATAACGAAACTTGTGCGTCAGAGCTCGGCAAGGATTCTGTGCGTGAGAACATGAGTTTAGAGACTGATGCAGTATTTGTGCAGAATAATCTGCCTCAGTTTGGTTTGACTCGCACAATTTTGGAACCAGACTTTAAAGAGACAGATCATGAACTGGACAGGAATGCCTCTGATGATGCTGTGCAAAAGACAACTGAACAAGAAGACAAGAAGGAGAGTTTGCCAAAGGAAGTTCTAAATCCTAGGGGTTTACCAATGCATAGACATGCACTGCCAAGCAAATTCCCTGGAGTCTCCCAAGATCTGGTCAGCAAACTAATCAGCCAGAATGCACGTCTTAAACAGATCCTTCGTCAGATTATGAGCAGTCAAGGAATTGGTGTTGAAGATTACCTGGTAGGTAACTTTAAATTAAGTAATTATGCGGGGTAAGGTAATTGTGATAATTTTTACATGCCTCTTTTAACAAAGTTTGTTGGATCCTCGGGCTGAAGCTCCATTTTAAATTCTTCTATGGGACAAACCTTACTCCAGGGAACATCAGATGGCTCTAGAGATTATCAGTTTTGCATGATGTACCAGTATTTGAATTCAGGCACTGTTTAGTAAATTGAACTAATTGGTAATTATAATTCTGTACCACAACTATAATAGTATCACAGGCATCATTTGATGTTTGCTGCTGATCAAGTTTGTTGTGAGTTCAGTGAAAGCTTGGAAGGGAAACCAGCGAAAGAGGGTCCTAGATAAGTCTATGTGGTCCAAAAAAAGTTTTTTAAGCAATGTAACCTATTAGGGAGGTTTCTATGGTTGCTCCTTTACTCTTCAGCGTGATGACCTACTTCTAACGGCTCAGTAGAGTGTTTCTGTGTTTTCTCATGCCTAGGAAGAAATGGTGGTTTAAGTATGTGTAATAAATATAAAATACTTGTTATAAGACAATTTCTGAAGCATTTTAATTTTAATTAGCAAGTTACTTTTCGAATGGTTTTACTTTACACTGTCAGTGGCAAGATATAAGTGTTGAATTTTCTATACTATATTATACACTTAAACGATCATGCTTTAAATTTAATCTCATTGCCACTATGAAATAGAAAGAAAAGTGCAGACAAAGAAGAGATGTGTGGTCGAAAATGACAATGATAAGACATGCTTGATCAGTAAGAATGAGTATTGATGAGGAGTTGAGCTGTGTGTTACATTGTCTGGTCACCAAATGACAGAATTCTCTCCTGTGTAAGCTGATAGACCTGTCATATTTGTTAATAATTATTTCCTATTATAAGCAATAAAGGTATATATGTCTGAATAATTACCATTTTCAATATTAACTTTTATCTACAAAATTCTAGAACAAGGTTGCATACAAAAAGTTGTACTCCCTTTCTAGCTGGTAATAATCCCTGTTTGGTCTAGGATATAATAAATTTTCAGTTTTAACAATTTTCGTAGAATAAAGTTATATGTTAACAGCTGTACATAGGGTTGTCAAACTGCTAATAAACCTAGCTTGGCTTAGGTCAATTTACGAATATTCAATATTAATTTATATGTCTAATGTCATAATATTATGAAGTTGTATTGGCAGTTTCTGGTGTTAGTAGTATGCTTACAACAATCCAAGAAAGCTATATTGCGATTTATTTTCTATAATTGTTGACAAAAGTAAGTTAAATAACACTTGGAAAGTTTATTTAATTTATTTGAACTTAAAAACAATTTTTGGGCCCCTTATTGCAAAAGTTTATTTAAAAAGGTTTCTAAACTCAAATGTAAAAAGTTACATGCATTGGCATACAGTGGGCCAAAGTCAAGTATTGTGTGATTCCTGGTGCCCAAATGTCCTGCTGCTGTATTGATTTGGGTCATGAGATAGCAGGTTGATGCAAACTAGTTGGCTCACAGTTGTGCAGTCAGAATAGGATACATTATTTTGCTTGTCTAGAGGCTGCAAAGTTCATGTATTGGTGTGATGGGACTCAACTTTCCATTTTACTTACCAAAGGAGCATCAACTTTGACGACTGCCTGCAAGTGAATGCTATTGTGTTGTGGCAGGTGAGCAAAAGCAACAGAAAGTGACTATGTGCCGTATCTTGTTCTTTACCTTACACTTCCTTATCCTCATTGCAGGATCGGCAGGAATATGCAAGTGTGGTTGAACAGCTGAGACAGGAGCTCAGGCTGTCTAAGAATCGAGTTAAAGATCTGGAGGATCTTTTGGCTTCTGTAAAAAACCAGGACACAGATGGACTAAGAAAGCATAATTTGCAGCTTCAGGAAATGGTAAGAATAATTTTTTAAAATTAGTTAATAAAATTATAAGAATTAGAGGTGTACTGATTAATTGGCCGGCTGATTAATCGGGCCGATTTTAGAGATATCGTCGATATTAGATATCGGCAAGATAATCAGCGCCAATATTAAAAATTATTTTTATTCATTTGATAATATTATTTTCAGTCTTTAAGAGCAAAATGACGACAGCAGCATCATTGGGTCTGTGCAGGACAGCATTCCTTTCGCTTCCCATAGTGTGGGGAACTCAGGCTTCTACTTTAGGCCACCCAGTACCCACTGTGCTTGACTGCTAGTACCGTTGGAAAGTGTCAATAGCTGTAGTCTGTTGTGCAGAGTGAGTCATAGTGCCTGCTTAATTACCCTGGGCGCAATCATGTCATTTTAGGCCAAATTGGCAGGTCTTAAAAGTGGCCTGTGGTAGAGGTAGAGGAAGTGTGGAGAGGGAATGGCATCACTGGCATGTTAGAAGAAGGTGTCTAGTTACATAGATTATCGTTCCTCTCCTCCGTCGTGCAAGGTCGACAGTGGGCGGTGTGCCTAATCTGTTTTGGCTGCCTAGGATTAGTCCCCGACTACATGTATATGTCTCCTGCAGAGCAAAGTTTTGCTTGTATCACAACAATAGGCAGTAGCAGTAGGTCTATCTTTTAGAACTGGTCATCTTGGGAAACACAATGAAATAATCAGCTAAATAATCGGGTATTGGCAAACAAATAATCGGCAATAATCGGTATCGGCATAATCGCCAAAAAGCGATATCGGTACAGCTCTAATAAGAATTGTGCAAGAACATTGTAGCAGATGTGTCCAATGGAACTATATTTGGATTTACAGTTTTACATGCATGAACTATTGCAACAATTGAACATGATTTGCTTGTATTTGATGATCATTAAAGCTAACAAATTGAATGGATTTTTGGGGGTATCTGTTATTCATGGGTGCATTAGATTCTGTTGTGTCATTTCGATTTTGCTAAAAATTATTCAAACTATGCAACATGAATGAAGATCTTTTAATGATCAGGTGTACTCACACTGTGTGGTTTCCTGAATACGTGAGAAAGTATTTTCAAAAGACTAAGGATTTAACTAACTCTCATAATTTCACCTTGAATTTTAAAAAAAATTTATAAGCACCAGGTAAGGCAGGCTTATCCTGTTACGTTGAATTTTATCTGAGATTCCTTGGTGCTTGTTATTTCTCTGGTAAGATAAGTGGAAAATGAAGAGAAATTATTTAAAATGAGGAAATATAAGAAGTGGAATTGGAGAAATGTATCGAGAGAATTGTATAGAAGAATTGTGGGCATGAGGAATATAGGGAACGTGGAGAGTTGTGGAGAAATATGATGATATATATTGAAACGAGACAAGAGTTAAAAGCATCATTAACGTCTGTATTTCTTTTGGCTTCAGCTACAGAGGCAGAATAAAGTGCTTGCTGTAAAGCAGGCAATGATCGATGCCTTTAGCAGAAGATGTGAGGAGATGGACCATCAGCTAAAGCAGACAAAACTTCACACTTTGATGGAAGATAAATCCAGTTTCTCCAGAAATGCGCACAACATTGTGGTTAGTAGAATTTTTATATATGGAAAATAATTTCGTTCGAACTATGATTTTCCCTAACACCTGTAAAATCTCTTTTGTGTGTTTTATACTGAACTTAATGAAATTTCATTGAGCACCAAATGATTTAATAAATGAATTTAATTAAATGGCATAAAACCAAAGCAACAACTTGAGTCCAAATTTAGGTATTGTAATGTAATTCCTGACAACTGGGACTTAACTAAGAAGCCAGTAACATATGCAAATTTTTGTGCTTAGATTTTAAAGTGGCTAGGGATGTAGCCTATGTAGCGTCCGAGTGCACAGAATAGAAGATACTAGACTATAGCTTCAGAGATTCAAAACTTTTTTTCTTCACATTGTTCTTGCCTGCAATGTTACAGTCTGAGAACATGAAATTGTGTTTCAGGTGTTTGTGTTTATTCACAATTGTGTTCATTTATTATCAGGCATCAGACAAAATATCTACAAAGACTATTGTCTCGAACACCTTCTGGCAAAAACCTCACTACTTAGCATTCTTATCTTCTAAAGGACTTCATGTGGCTGGTGCTACAGATGAAAAACAAGAACAGATCACAAAGAAGAATGACACTTTAGATGATGCACCATTAACAGCATCGAGTACAGTGGTCTGGGCTTCAGGAATTGGTTCATCTCTGGTTTGTAAACGCTGCGACAGAGAATTTGACGAATCAGAGAATGAAAAATACAGGGAACACTGCACCAAGTGCATAGATGACTAGGATTTATGAGGCAGTTTATCTTATTTTCACATCGGTTTACACAGTTTCATTTTTTAAGGCCATTATCAAGGTTAGTGTTTAACATATATTTGAAAGTGCCTCTGAGTAGATTTTTAAGAGGTGCTATATTAAGTTGCATTGATTGATTAATATTTGTACATTGACACTTGCTACAAAGCATTTAACCTGATTACTTAAACACATAAAAAATGAAAAATATCTTGTTTATTTCAATTGTTCATCTAATGTGTACAACACAATTCAAACTATTTCTGTTGCTTTTCAACAAAAGGCGTGAGTAAACAGCTTTTTCTAAAATCTTAGTCTTAACTATTAACCATGCCCAGTCACTATTGTGAATGTTGTAGTGTGATTGATGTTATTTTATTTTGAGACTATGTAACTTTAATGCTGGATACGTGCAGATTGGATTTATTGGAATAAATTGTGCTTACTGTAGATATGTATACCACTCAAATCTCCTCATCATTTTTAAGTCTCCATTTCAGTTTTAATGTAATAAATCCTTGTTTTCGCTAGCTAGCATTCCGTGCAAGACTACATTTGAAGGTGGCTTATCATCATTCAGTCAGTTTCTGAACTGAGGACCAATTACAAGATTTCAATACTTGGCTATCCATCTGTAGCCTGGTCCATGCCTGCTGTAATGACCCCAATACATTTTTTGTAATAATGATCTGCACAATTGATAAGATGTTGATGTAACCTCAGCCACAGATCTAGTTGAAATCCAGCGACCCTAATAGAGATGTGCTCCTTACAGGACTAGGTTTGACAAGTTCATGACTAGCTGAAAAGGATGAGGTCTGAAATGCAGTTTAATTTTCTAGTTTTCCAGCATGATCTAGTGTTCAGTCAGTGTTCTTGGTTCGTCTTTATTTAAACCATGTCATATAATAGTTGCTATATCATAATCTTTTGTTTGAATATACTCATCTTGTAATTATAAAGACTTGCACCACTTAATTTTACAACTGCTAAACACCATTAGTAATTGCATATCCTGTTACAACTGTTTGCAATATAGGTTGTGGTCTTCTAAGCTTTAGCTTGTTAAGAATAAACCTTGAAACCTTTAATTTCAAAGCAATCCAAAGCAATTATAAATTAATGCAGAGTGGGTGTCCAAAAAAACATGTTTATTTGGTAATCTATGGTAGAGCATTGTAATCCATTGTTGAAAGGCTCTTTTGTGGTTCAGCCAGTTCTTTTGACGTCAAGATTTTTTTTATTGTATAATACAACGAGCGTGTATTAAAATGACAGTAACATATAACCAATTCGTGTATGATTTAAATATTAAACCATTTGTTTGTTTTAACACAGAATACTCTGTAGCGTGAGATTTGCCATCTGACTGATTTATATTATTTGTACATGTAGCTAAACTTCATTATATGGAAGTAACAGGGAAGATTATCTCTCGATTGATGTATCTAAGGTTCAATATAAGTGGGATACTAACGTCAAGCTCTATTGGACACGTTCTTTTGTTTATGATAGAGCCTGTGTCAGAAGACGAATTTATAAATGTTAAATTGCAATTACAACTGAACCATCTAAGTGATCACAAACTTCTGATACATTTGATGCAAATATATTTTCTTAAATAATTATCTGCACAATTAAAGTAATTTTGTGATGTTCTGTGTTTAGAAATAAAAGATTATATTTAGGGCTGTAAATTTTTTGCAGGATTCGCGAATTTTGGATACTACAGACACTACAAACTGAGACAGTTTTTTTAGTGCTGCACATGTTTTTGACGTGGTAAAGGCAAGGGTTCAAAACATTAATTACGACTTCATGTGCAAAAAGATTCGGAAGATGTAGTTTTAGCCCGATACGTTTCAAGCGAGCGGCAATCTACCATTATGCGGAACATGCAATGTGCCCGTCGAATTTAATTGGAAGCACAGTTCTGACCGTTCACATGGCAAAACGCAGAATCTCGATAGTGGAAAGGCGAAAAGGGAACCTGCTTTTCAGCTGTGTTTTCAAAGTAGACATCGCAGCAACAACGACTGCTATTATTGGCACGAATGGTCATTGATTATACTCAGCTATTAACTTATTTATTGTGTTAGACATTCGCCGCAAATTTTTTGTTTTTTGGCCGCGAATTGGCCAGAAGTTTTCAATTTTTAACCGCGAAAAATTTACAGCCCTGATTATAGTTACAAAATTTATATATGAATTCAATTCATAACTGTAAAATGAAATGTGTGTGTGTAACATTCCTAAGACTACAAACCCAAACTAAAAGTTGTTAAAAATAGGATGTTAGCATAGAGTTCACAGTAGGTCGGCACTAAGAATATCACATTTCCATTTCATCACGGATACATAACATACCACACCGAACCTCAACACTTTGCATGGTTGTACTCTATAGATGTCTACAGCAACCAAAAACAGACACAGCCATGCATATGCCATGTTGGTTTGAGGCACAAGTGGAGCAAAACTGAATATTTTTAACCTCTGGATTGACAGCCAGTATTAGTGATATTCATTTTACCTACTTAATGTCCCTCAGAAACAAGAAATTAGTGTAGGAGTGAAAAGAGCATCTGGAATTTAATTCTCCATAATCCTTCTTAAATTAATTCTCCATAATCCTTCTTAAATTAATTCTCCATAATCCTTCTTAAATTAGTTCTTCATCTTTTTTAAATTAATTCTCCATAATCCTCAAATTAATTCTCCATTATCCTTCTTAAGTTAATTCTCCATAATCCTTCTTAAATTAATTTTCCTTAATCCTTCTGAAAACTTCAAATCAGCCACTTAACGGGTCATTATGAGGAAATAATCATCGTGTTTGCCCAAGGTAGGATTGATCAAGAACAATTAGGAATTTCATGTTTGGAAAATCATATCATGTCATCAAGACCATCTAGATTTGCCTCTGAAAGCGACAAATATATTAATAAAAGGCCCACTGATGTACATGGTGATTTAGTAGTGTCACTTGCAAATGACTTGATACCAATCAAATACCATCAAATCTAAGATTTGTTTGCAAAATTCAAGTTCATTGACAAATATATCACAAATATGACAAATATTTCAACACAAATATGATGTAACAAATATCCTAGTTATCAATAGTAACTACAGGTTAATTATAGTTCAACACAAAAGACCTATTTATTCTGCTATTTCTTGGACTTTTGAAGAGAAAGAATGTCGTGACGTAGCCATTGGTGTGTTCATATGGGCTATGATGGTGAGTGGCCAGCACTTGCCATCACCACCAGATCATTGATATTACAGTGCATAATGACAAAGATGTAACAAGTTTCATATTGCCAATTTGATATTAATTAAATGAATTTTATTAATTAATTGATAGTCAATGTATTCATAAAGTTAAATTGGCTAGGGAATTTAAATCTGACATCTCAATTGACAGTCCAGAAAACTACCCACTAGACTATTGTGCAACAGCCAATCTATGGATTCAAACTACAAAAACAAATTAGGATAGATATATTGATTTCAACTGCCTTGGAAGGCCATACTATGTCTTTAACAAGGAGTCCACTAAAAGCTACTGTGAAACAATACTTCTCGTCATTAAAGGGTTGAACACTCGTTACAATTACAGACAATATCCCTTAGTAGGACAAGGTAAGGCAAGGTTGGTGTAGAAACTGGCACAGATCAAATGATATGAAAAAGTGTTCATTTTCTATTAAACTGAATAGCCACTTTTACTGAATCAACATCCACACAAAGCCCTTTAACAGCCCGCCAGCCAGATTGGTCGTTAAAATGTTATGCAGGCTTGTGGCTGTCTAGTTCATTCATGTCTGAGAGTTTAACCATAGCTAGAACATATCATACCAGCTTATACATTCTGTCTTAAGAGCAGCTAACACTTCTCTGAAAAAAGCCTGAGCTAGGATGGCAGTAGAACCGACATTGTCGATGAACGAATGTCATAACCCATTGTACTGAGATCTTTCAGAAGAATGTTGAAGGTTAAAGTCATTGTACCTTGTGTTCGAACCCTTGTTACTAAACAGAAGAACATAAACTATTATTATCATCTATCTTTCATATTTACTTCATAAATAAATTACATAATACATGCAAAATGGTTTATTTTGGTGAGGTTGATAAGGAAAGGTAGAGATAAAGAAACAGAATACTAAAGTATGTCACGAGTATTACATCATCAGTTTGTCTAAATTATATTGTTACCACCATACCACGTGTCTAATTTAGTATGGGAACAATAAACTGCAATGAATTGATGAAGCTACAATGGCACTAATAGTAAAGAATGGGATTGACTGAAACAGTTTTAGTATGCTGACTGAAAAGCTAAACAGTGATAAGGATTTTGATGACAGATGTGACTGTTTTACCCTGTCTCCCTTCATTTTCATTTAAGACTCGAGGATCTACGAATTCTGGGTTAGTGCCCTTCATCCAGTCAAGAAATCTCTTCATTCGCGATGGCTGTTCAGGCACAAACAGTCCAATCTTCAAGGTATGCCTAAACAAAGAGATTATCTGAGAAGTGAAATTAATGTTTTCTGTTTAATGTTGGTGTGTTTGAGACATATAATACCTAAGGTCGAAACAACTCTATTAAAATTTATGAATCCATCAATGAGTGATAATGATGCTAAATTTGACCAACTTACCAATAATACCCATATTATTTATAGCCTATTAGGATACTTGTTGTCACATGAATGCTACCTTTAATTTTTCTACAGTGTTTCCATCTCTGTTTAACATTAAAATGAGACTGTGTTTGACAACACTTAGGAATAGGAAAAGCTTCAATTTTCATTTTGTTCATACTTCAAACCTAATTTTCCACTTAGTAATTTTTAGTATGAATAATTTTTACTAATGGACTAATGGGCAACAGCAAAACTGGTACGAATAACAGCTTGATTAATGATCAGCATTTATACATATGACTTAGATTACATGACAGTTAATAAAAATGCTTTAGAAATAAATAAATCAATATTTGGTACAGTTCAACTACTCATAATAGTCACTGTCTGGCAGTGTCTGCATGGTAGAGCAGAGGAAATCAAAACATTTCACTGCCTGGATAAAACTTTCCTCCACATCACTTTCACCATGTGTTACACTTCAAACAATGCTTCTAACCACAAGTCACATCCTTATATCATGTGCAATAATAATCATAAAGCTTCTGGCTTGTGAAGCTGTACTGTCAATGACATCATGGTAGAATCCTAAATTGTGTCAAAGGTGTTGGTGCTCAGGTAGCAGTTGAAAGACAGATTCGAAGATGCAAACAGGGCTTTAACACCATGGAAACCTTGAATCAAATGCTCCATCCAAGAAATGGGGGATTTCATTGAGCAATATCATTTAAATTATGGGAAGCTTCAAAGGGAAGGGGAGATGGGAAGATGCTCCAATGACTATGGGCATAGAAATCTCTGGATGCTTACATTCTGTCCATATATTTTTGTGCCATTAATCATCGCAACTTATGGCCCAATAGTTCAACTGGCCTTGTTCTTGTTAATGACTGCTTTGTCATTGATTGCAACAGAATAACTACATTTGTTTATTTAAGCCATTCAACACTTAAACAGATGGGAAATACAGGAACCAGATTGACTACATATTGATAAATAAAAGATGGAAAAGCACAATCAGAAATGTAAGAACGAAACCAGGAGCGGATTGTGGAACTGACCACGAACTACTAATGGCAACATTACAAACGAAACTGAAGAAACTAAAAAAAGGAGACAGAATGACCACATATGACTGCAAAGGCATCACCCCGGAATACAGGATGGAAATAAAGAATAGGTTCGAAGTACTGGAGAGGGACGTGATGGAGGTGGATGAGGACACAAACAACCTGTGGGAGAAGATGAAAGGAACGATATTGGAAGTTGCAGAGAAACACATCCTGCAGAAGAAGAAATTCACAATAACACCATGGCTATCGCTAAAAGCTATTAGTATAGCAGGAGAAAGGAAAGCTGCAAAAAGCACAGGAAACAAAGATAAAGTAAGAGAAATGAACAGTGTCTTCCAAAAGCAAGCACGGAAAGATAAAGAAAAACATTTAAATGAAATGTGCAGGGAAATGGAGGAAGAAGGAAAGAAAGGGAGAACGAAAGAAATGTTCTCAAAAGTGAAGGCAATAACGAGAAAATTTACACCTAGAATGGGCTCACTGAAGTCAGGAGATGGAAACGTAATTGGTGATAAAGAGGGGATGAAGAAAAGATGGAAGGACTACACGGAGGAGCTGTACAGCGAAGACAAGAGAGTAAAAATAGAGCAAAACGATATAACAGAACACGAAAAGGAACCAGTGGTTATGGAAGCAGAGGTGGAATGAGCAATCAAACAACTGAAAGACAACAAAGCGCCAGGTCAGGATGGAATACCCATAGAATTGATAAAGGCGGGAGATGACGCAATGATAAAGACAATAACAAAAATATGCAATAATATACGGTAAACCGGAGAGTGGCCAGAGGAATGGAAGAGATCAATATTTATCCCTTTATTTAAGAAAGGAGATGCAAGAGAGTGTGAAAATTACAGGACAATAGCATTGATATCACACACAAGCAAAATACTACTCAAAATAATTCATAAAAGAATGGAGAATATAATTGAGAGAGAGCTTCCGGACAATCAGGCAGGATTTAGGAAATCCCGGGAAACGCGAGATCATATTGCCAACATGAGGTGGATAATGGAAAGGCAAAGGGAATATGGACAAAAAATACACATATGTTTCATCGATTATAGCAAAGCATTTGACTGCATTAACCATGAACTGATGTGGAAAACTCTAATAGAAATGGGTATACCAAAACATTTGATACAACTACTAACGGGATTGTACAAAGACCAGGAAGCAGTGAAAAGAACAGAATTTGGAGACACAGACAAATTTAAAATCAAGAAAGGGGTGAGGCAAGGGTGCATCCTGTCCCCATTTCTTTTCAACCTGTATGCAGAAAGGATAATGAGGAGGGCAGAAATGGTAGAGGCAACTGAAGGAGTAAAGATAGCAGGAAGGACATTGAATAATCTAAGATATGCCGATGACACAACACTACTGGCAGGGAAGAAAGCAGATCTGGAAAATCTGATAAGAAGACTGAAGAGAGAAAGTGAGAAGGCAGGCCTATACTTCAACTTAAAGAAGACAAAGATAATGACAACAGCTGATTGGGACAGTTTCGAGATAGACGGAGAGGAAATAGAGGTGGTAACACACTTCACGTTCCTGGAATCATTAATAGAAAAGAGGGAAAATGTGACTTGGAAATAAAGAGAAAGGTGGCGATAGGGAAAGCTGCAATGAACGGACTGGAAAAGATATGGAAAGACAAACATGTGAGCATAGACACAAAAAAAAGATTAGTGAGAGCAATGATCTTTCCTATAGTACTATATGGCTGTGAGACATGGACAATGACAAAAAACATGGAGAAGACAATCAACGCATGCGAAATGTGGATATGGAGGAAGATGCAGAGAATATCATGGACGGAGAAGAAGACAAACGAAGAAGTGCGCACGCAAGAAGATGGGAGTTGAGAATGATGAGACGTTACAACAAACAGCGTTGAGAAGGAAGCTACGGTTTTTCGGACATGTTATGCGATCAAATGGAATGGAAAAGGAAATGATGCTGGCATGTGGAGGAAGGAAGAAAAGAGGGTGCCCAAGGAAAAAATGGATGGATGTGATACATGAAAAAACTGGAATGAGCATAGAGGAATTAAGAGATGCAACTTTGGACAGAAAAAACTGGAGAGGATTGGTCATGGCGGTTGCTAGATTTCCAAGAAATAACGGCACATGGCAAGGCGAACACTTAATCGCAATCACAGCACCAACAAAAGACTTAATAAGCAAGAACTAGCCATTCTATAATCATTTCCATATTTCAACTCCTGATGTTTAATTTCTGCTTTGCACCAACAATAATAACATTAATAATGATAGCATTACATGTATATAACAATAAGAAAAAACTATCACCCTGAATTAAAAATAATAATACCCATGGATGACTCTTGCTGTTGCTTTTTCACCACTACCTCCATTTTGATCTCTATCCCCTTTAACTGTTCAAAACTTTCTTTGCAAGCTGTGAAATCACCATCATCTAATACTCAATATGTCATATCAGATTAGGTATTCAGCTATTAGTATTATTGATACTGCATTGTAGATAATTATCTGTAATGCACAATCAGTCTTCAGACAACATTGGAGCGTAGACGATTGCAATCATTGCTGAAACAATAAAGCAAACGTTGCTGTGTACGCACCTTCCCGGTTGAACTGGAATATGAACTATTCCATAGCCGCGAACAATGTCGGCACCACAAGTGTCGTAACCATAGACATGAACTATGAGCTTTGGCCCTAAAACAAAAGCAGTCAACCATCCTGGACAGTCAACTTGACATTTGGGATTATATGTTTCCTCAACCATCTTTGGAAAAATCTATTATACAAAAATGATTACAAAAACTGAAGGTCACGATAAAATTTTATTGTCACTAGCAATAAAATAAATTTGTGCTAACAGGTTTTAATTAAGAGTATTTCTAGAAAGACATCAAGTGATTCTACTGTTGCGGTTAAAATAGGAACAAAGGACTTTTAGCGCATCTCTTTTGTCACGCAGCAAAAAATTCTCTGAAATACAGATTTTAGAAACCTTAAAAAACCACAAAAACTGTACATTTAATCGTAAAATTTGCATTGAACAGGAATTTTGGTTTGTACTTCAATATTTTTAACATAAGTTGGGTGACAACGCAGAAGTTTTTCTGACAGACTATGTTACATTGGACTAAATTATATCAATTAAGATCAAAAAGTGATCGGATTTAACGTGAAATCCATGGTTCAACAACAAACAGTTCATAGGTGAATCATAGGCTTACAATCCAATGGACTAGTGCTCTTGAAGCCAACATCAATTGGTTGGTTCACAACAATCCTGTCCTGGTGGAAGCCTTTTCTCATGGTGCTGGTCAAACCTTCTTCCAACCCCTAAAATCAAATCAAATGATTAAACTCTGTACTAGCTCATCGTTCAAGTCAAATGTAAGTTAACACTACCTGATTGACAAAGCTCAGATGTACATAAGCAATTTTCATAAAAGAATTTTCAATAAATAAAATAAATGTGCATCATGAGAAGCATTATTAACTATGCAAATATACTTGATCCTAGATAAGTATGTTAGATGATAAGTATGTTAGATGATGCTTAGTCCAGGACACAGTACAATATCGGAGATAATAGGAATCAGAGAGCTGTTCTCAAATGTTGAATTTTGTTCATTCATTAGATCAACCAATTTAACAATTAATTTTATAGAAGTTTAACGCTGTTCGTCTTTTGGCCCAAGGTTACCATTGTTAGTTATTACTAACGCTAAAAATGTCTTCTATCTTGGTCCTTCCAAGCAACTATAACAATAACTTCATTCAAGAAATTGTCATTCAATAGAGAAGACCATACTTGATGCCTTGGCAATGTTTAAAGATATTTATTAACCCGACACCATTCATTTTAGTTCTGTTTTAATATAATACGTCCAATAATAAAACTTTAAAAAGCATCCACAAAATCAATTTCACAAATTTCATAGATAAATAAACTTACAAGTAAGAAGTAAATTGACAATATCATTCAGGGTGTAAACAGACAGCATCCTCAGTTTAGATTTAAAGTGAGTAACAACACTAATAACAAACATATTTGAGGGTATTAAACAGCAATGACACAGATGATCACCAACAAGCACAATCAAATGCGTGCACAAGAAATTATGAAGCAACTTCTTTAAATAATTATTCAAATGTTCAGCAATATGCCTCCCAGTATGCAAGCTGTTTTGTTCTTCCAAATACCAAAGGCTTAAAATATAATGTTCGAAACAATTACTAACATTTAGTTCCTCATGATGGAGGTATTTTGCAGCTTCACCTATAGCTTAAAGGCTTATAATTCATATATTTGCTGCTGATGTTTATTAACAGTTATGTGCCAATTAGTAAACTTAGTCTGATGTAATAAAACAAATTATAATAATAATAAGCTATTATGAAAGTGAAGTGCTTCAAAAATGTCAGCATTTCATTATAGCAGACTATAAATATTATATAGTAGCCAAATGCCTAGACCTGTGGAACATTCAGAATAAAACTACATCCATGACATTATAACAAGTGAAAGTAAAACATGGGTTTTTCGGGACCCTCTTTTATTGACTGTTGGTAATCTGGTAGATGGCACAATCGATCCATTTCTTTAAGAGATCATTGATGATGTAAACTTGCCGGAGTGGAGCTCGTCAAGGAGGACTCGTTTGAGTGGCTAAACGATATTAAATTTTTTGATTTTGTCATTTTTTTCTCAATTTGTAAGTTATGTCCATAAAAATTTGATACATTGCATTGTCGTGCAAGCCTGAAATGTGTGCAAAATTTCAGCTCTCTAGATTGATGGGACCTACAGAAGTCAAAGCACAGAGTTGGACAGTAGTGACATGTATTGACGACATCATGCTGAACGTGATTCTATATATATGTAGGATGAGAAACTGGTTGGACAGACCACCAGTTTCTGATCCTAGATATATATAGAATCACGTTGCATTTGAATGGAGTCACGTTGCATTTGACAGATGCAAATGACCCATTGTATAATACACATCTCGCATAATGGAGTCGTGTCATTTTATCACGGTGTTGTTTTGTCATTCCAATGAAACTCAGAGTGACTTACTGAAGCGATGTCCCAGTCGGGTCCAAAGACGTACTGGTATCTGCAGTAGATATTATCAAACTCCAGCATCTAAACATAACCAAAATATCACCTTCGAAATTATTCTAAATAAATCTAAAATTCTTCCAAAAGTATAAACTTAGACAGAATATCACAGACTGTAATCTGTAAACTCTAGAAGGTTGGGCTGTGCACGCTTGCCACTGGTGACTTTGAGAGATCAGTGCAATATTGCTAATTGATTAAATGTTCCATTCTCACTAACATTCAATGTTGTTTAGTTTCTGATTAGTTTCCTGGAATGGAGTCATGTAAACTTGCTAAATAAATAAGTGTTGCACCAACTGTTAGACAGTCGTAGGGTACAATACTTTTGTGAGGTAGCCTACTTAAAAGTGCTATAATAAGCATCCTGATACATGGAAACATACAATATAAATAAACTTAAAGTATGTTTTGGTCTGGTGTATATATAAGTCAGTGTTGCCAATGAGACAGATACCAAATAAGATACAAGACTCCTGGACTCAAGACCACAATACTCTATTAGCAGTCTGAGATCGTGAGACCCAGACTTATGGACTCCCAAGATAAGACCTTTTGGCCTTCAAGACAAGACAATCAAATAACCATCTGGATCAAGTCTGAATGTTTTTATAAGTGCATCTTACTGTCAATCCTCAGCAAATTTTGTTACTGCTCACCTTAGGGGGGGGGGGCATAGAGTAATGGATAATACACTGATGTGCAGAGCTGTGGAAGTGATTTTGTCTCCGCCCCATACGCCTAAGGCTGACTGATCCTTCTTTCGCTAGATGAAGGCACTGGTTGAATCAGACGTATAACATGATGGGCACCCTGCATGGCTGCAGGCAGTTAAATTCAACTCCTGTAATAACGTGTCATCATTCGTTCATACTGTACTTGCAATCGGTTTGTCAGTTTGAAATTAAACGAAGATAAATAAAAAACATGCGAGTGAACAATTTCCAATAACCATCAACTTCACAGTTTAATGTTATAATACTTTGCAACATTTCACACAAATAAACATGGATCTTCTTTTAAATGGGCAGACATAATAATATAACAAAGTGCAAAGTTCTGCTGGTAAAATAAACCATTTTTACTATACATCACCTCGATGTTGGCTCCAGTTCAAGGAAGCCTTGCAATGATTTAATAAGTTAATTATTTCCCTGGCATTTGGTGACTGTTCAAAGTTGTAGGCCATTGCCTGAATTGGGCTTATGACATAAAGACATCCAGCATTAAAATAAAATATTTGAATTTTAAAAACATTGCCACTCAATACGCCAATTAATAGAAGTTAGGTATTTAAGAGCGCACGTGCTCTTAAGGTCGCGTATGCGAAAAGGTTTTAGGGCCCAAAATTGGGTGTAAAATATTACATGTGCCGCGTAATCTTCAGAAACAGTTCAAACACGGAGCAGACAGACAGACATGCGTAAGTTAACATTTGTCTGGATATGTGTTCAAGTTCAAATCATCGCGACACTAAATATCGAATATAATCCACACAACATATCACAATACCTAAAAATTAAAAATATTTGCCTCGATATATTCAATCTTTCCATTAGCCATCAGCAGAAAAACGTCAGCACCCGTGTCCGCCATTTTCATACAAATATCCGTTGCCAAGCGCTAAATTAGTGACCATACAAATTTGATGCCTTTACGTTATAGAAGCTGGTTTTTATAATTTCACTTTTTTAATTAAAATTTTATTTGGTATGCACGAGAAAATAACAAACTACAAGCTTTCATAAACGAATAATCTGGTTACACAGGAAACCCTAAGGGGGTTATAGACCCCGCTATCCAGGGGCCCTTATTGTAGAATTTTAGAACCTTTATAAAAAAATAAAAATTTCGCTGTTTAAGACATAATAATTTTTTTACTTTGTGGCATTTACCATAACCATGAATTTTATGGCTATGCGACTATGCGTACGTTAAGAACCCAAAATGCTACAAAAGCGCATATATAAAATATAAAAATTTAAAGACCTAAAATTGTATTTGAAAAACTTAGTTTTGGGTTATTCCTGCCCTGAATGTGATGCGAAGCAGCGGAAGGCAAAAGTAACAGAGCTGAGTTTTGATTCTAGTATTAGATGTGTATACAATCATTGGGATTCATTGCAGCTATGCAAAAGCGATGTACAAAAATACTCTATGCACACATAGTTCGCGAGTTCGATCGATCCAGTACGATCTTTTTTAAATCGTCTATTTTGAATTTTCAAATGGAAGCTGTTTTTTGAATCGAATGCGCTGTAAGATATTCATATATTGTGGAGGGCGCATGCTTCGCACAACTTCCGGTATTTTGTAAACACCGTATATCAGGCATAAGCTGCCTTATAATAAATCACCTTACTTTACCTACCTTACCTTATCGCAGAATTGGTGTGCTTGATTTGCTTAACTTCATGCATAACATATTTAGACAAGCTGCTCAACATTATACGATCTCGTTTACCATATCTGACGTAACTGATGTTTCTGGCCGGACGAAGCATGACCTGATCAGTTGGCGAACAGTTAAAAGATGAAGAAAAGATGGCAAATTTCATAATATGCTGTTAAATGAAATATCTTGGTTGTGCATGAATGCTTTGTACTTTCAGCTACTTTTTAAGATGAGTAGTCGATACATCTTCAAATAGGGTCACATTAATTATTGTGCTCGTCACTGTATTAAAAGATGCTTCTGACACTAGACTTTCAATAAAAACAGACACACGGTTCTACGATTTGTTGAGTATCCTAACATTTTCTCTACTCGTGCTGGAATAAAATGATTCTTTCCACAACTTCCCATGTATTAATATATTCCTGAATTAACAGGTTACAAGGTTCATCTACTCTGTGTTTCTTAACGGTAATTTACTGAAGTTATTTGTGAGTCTATAATGTACACTGTAACATATAATAATATACTACATAAACATTACAATGCATTAGTCAACTTTTGCACAACAGAAAATCAACACAGCATTAGAAAACTTGGTGCCTTTAGAACTTTATCTTTGCTGCTCTCTACCTGTATCTGCTCAGCCACTTGTCATTTCATTCTCACCTTGTGTTGACTTAAACTCTGGCATAGGTTGTTTTTCTCCACAACTGATCTGCTGGTGGTTGACATTAAATGAGGCTTGCGTTTGGTTGACGCCTGTTCACCAGTGCAGTCGATATTGCGTATCAGCAAGTTAACGACAAGGTTTCCCACTGTCATCGTTAAAGTTTTACTTAAAATAATTTTCAGTGAATGAGCTTCAAATTAGTGTCTTCAATCCCAGGACATTCACCACAAATTGTCTGCAGATGATGGGAATTATCAGCCGAGTGTAACATGAATAATGGAATTTTAGATTTTACAAAATCTTCTGTAAATTTGTCTTACTTTAACAGTTCTCATATTCAGCTGCATTACTTACAATACACTGTATGCATCAGTGGACTGAATCTCAGGGTATTGACTTCATCACAAATTACAATTAAACACAAGTTACATTTGAAAATGTTGTTACAACGTTCAGACATACACAGTTTGGTTAAATTATGCCATGCTACTTTTTACCTGAAGTGTTAGAATTCTACAAGTTACTAATAATTTCAGAGTGGTTTACTGTTTGTTGGAAGCTCGGACGATGACGGAAAGGACTGGGCACCCGCAGTCCTGGTCGTGGCTACAAAATAAAAGTCGCTAGTCAGAGGTAGCTCAAGGGGCTTGTTGTTGGGCAGTAAGCAATTGTAGCGAAGTTCAGCTTATGTGGCACATGACCAGCTTTATTACAAAGACATCATGTATTTGCAGTTCAAGTAAACGTTATCTTCAGCCAACAAAACATCAATAACAAAAAAATTGGAAATTTAGATTTAAAAAATCTTCTGTTCATCCAACATTCGACTAATTAAAAGCTCGCTATGGACGTTTTAGGAGTGGTGCCACAATATTGTAAGGCAGCCACAGTTCACGACCCTTATAAGTCACAATGCAACTTTTGTTACCCTCGATTTTTGTAACATTAGCATAGCAAATCGAATCGCCCGATCCGGCATCAGTGCCAGCCACCAATGGGCATGTTGGGTTTGAGTTTGCAAGAAAAGAGGTAGACTGGTGAACTTCAGATGTAGCGTTACTGGATGCAAGCTTCACATCCGTGCATGTCACACTGAATACTGAAGCCAGTCCTTGATGACGTACGACCATGCCATTGGCCGGTACTGACGTATCAACAGCAGCATTAGGAGACTGAACGTGTTGGACGATGGCAGCCTCATCCTCTCCCAAATCACCAATAAACATCACGGAGCATATCAGACGTTCGAATCCGGCGTGACGGTAATCTATATGCTTGATGATGGCTGCGAGACTGTTCAGATGTGCTTCACAGTACATACAGATGTACAGCAGACGGCTCGCATGTTCATACAGGTAGTGAGCGGCAAACATTTTCCGCGACGACGTGACAACATGACAATGCGCACAAACAAACTGCGGCGTAAGTCTGATGTCAGAAGAGTCGTCATGACGAACAGCATAAGACACCCTATTACATATGACATGACTGATCCCAAACATGTTACCGTCGCCGGCGTGTGACTGATACGAGTGTTGAACCACATCTGAAACGTTGATGCTTGCAAAAGGGCATTCGTCAAATTTCGCACACCTGAAGTGCAGAGTCCGTTTAGACTCGAGAGCCACAGCCTCGGATATTGTGACTGGATCATTGTTCAGCATGCGTGGTTCATCTAAGATGTCGTGTATGTTTTGCAAGTGCCAGAGAAGCGACGCGTGATGGTGCGTGACGTAGTCGCACAGTCGGCAGTGCATGAGCAGCGTGTGAGTCTTGAGGTGAATGCTGTTGGTGTCGTTGAGCTCGAGATCGGCGTTGTCGTGCTCCTGGACGAGATGGTTGGCGACGTCGAAGATGCTCTGTGAACTGTAGATGCAGTACGGACACTGGTACTGCAAGTCGGAGTCGATCTCTTTGATGATCACTTTGACGTTTTCGTTGATTCCGTACTGCTGCCCGATGAAAAGCGTCTCGATCTCTGCGTAGGCGCTGCGATTTAGGTTCTTGCTAGCGTCAACGATCGGCATGGCTTTTGGCTGAAACGGTTCAACACGAATCATCTTGTTTTTCAAGAGGAGTGACTTGCTAAGCATCTGAGCCGTCAGCTGCGATCCACACTTGGACTTTGCGGCCACAGCTTCGTCGCCCTGCACGACTTTCTGCAGCTGAGGCTGCAGGTTATTATTCCCGTTCACCAGTAACTTTACTTGTTGTATGTTGCTCGAAGCAGATTTTGTGCCGAGCAGCTGGTTGAAGACGTGTGAAGGGACAGTGATTGTTCGTAATTCCGAGTTTGCTTCGTTGCATTTTCTCTTTTTCTGTTCTGTCTCGCTTGAGTTGCGCAGTGCCTGAGCATCCTCTTGACCTGATTTTGACACAACCAACGAGCTGAACTTAAATGCAGGGCTTGACGACAATGCAGCCGACTTTTTCAGCTGAACCTCAGAAGAAAGTCTTTGCCATTGACACTCAGCCAGACTGGAAGGATCATCATCTCCAATTACAGCCCACTTGTTTGAAACGATATTTGATGTTGCAGGGGCCTGAACAGCTAAAAACAGACCCATCTGCTCAATTGAAAGAACGCTGTGGTAATTCACTGATTTGCATGGCAAGTCCACTTCAGGACTCCTAAAACAATCCACATATTTCTGAGCTAAAACGTCTGATGAAACTGAACGACAATTTTGTGCGCTTAGCGCAGCCTTCCTAACCAGAGGCTGAGAGAAACAGTCTTCAATATTCTCACATCTACCAACTTGAGCGGATGGATCACTGCAAAATGCAAGCACCTTCACAGTCATACTAGGGCATGTTTTTTGTGAAAGGTGCAACATTGCATCCAGAAAATTGTCAAACACTGAATCACATTTGTGACAGGAAACATGCCATCGAAGCGAAACAGCGGCCACATGCCAGTCCACGTGATCGGTCAACCTATCGACTTTTGACGTCCGAAATTCACATCCGCTTGATCGAAATGGACATCGAATCTGTGGAATCATGTCATCGTCACCTACATCTGTACTCTCATCAAACTCCGTTTCGTTTGGCAATTCAGTAGCTGTTGTTACGCTTTCGGACTTTTGCTTAAAGCATGACTTAACAGAAGACAACACCATCTGATATTTGCTTGCAATTTCTCCTCGATCTGGCTTTTTAAGGCGGCCTGGTCGAACCCTCAGCTGAAAAACAATTGGAATATTGTTGAGATCCATTGGGTGGAATCGCTGATAGTGTTGTTCAAGTCGGGCGAGGTCGTTTTCCCCTTCGCCTTGAACATCTCCGAAGCAGCTGTTCTTTCGTGAGCAGAGCAAACACACAAGTCTACAGCCGAGAACGTGAAAATGGTGCATCATGTGCTTCGTAAATTCCAGCGGACAGCTGAACTGGACTGAATCTGCGTCGGTCGGTCCAACTTTTGCTGGGTCGATAAGCACGTCGTACACCTGTTCGTGTGGGTTTGGTTCGTACGTGGGGTCGACATCGTGGCTCGTATACAGATGATCATTGAGCATGGACAGTCGCAGATTTCGCCAGTTGCACCACCCTTGAAACTCCAACTTCTGCATTGTAGGCAGGTGCTTTTCCAATGGACATAGATGGCATGCAACATCTACAAACTGGAGCCACGGTTTGTGAACATCCATGTGGTCGAAGAGTTCGTCCGTGCTGCCACAGACAGAGACACAGTATGAGCAGCAGATGGGACACGTGCCAGACCACGACAGAGAACTCCTGGCACCAAGGTCCAGCTGGCCGCCTCTTCTTTCGTCCGCCACATATTTTGTGTAGCTGTTGAAGTCTGCGTGGAATGGACAGTGAATAGCGTAATACTGGCGAAAGTTTGGGATGCCCTTGATTTCATCTTTGTTGTTATTTTTTGGTAGGCTTGTCATGGTATTGTCCATGATTGTTATGATATCTGAGAGATCTGTAATAGACTCTGATGATCTCCTCGGGTCCTGGTGTGTAGTTGGAACAGCAGCAGTCGTCAAAGTCGAGTCTGCATTATGAGCTGATTGAGAAAATGACATGTCATTCCTTGACAAGTCTTTCAATGTAAATGGATATGGCGTTGGTAAACTGTAGCTCGCCTGAATCTGAGGCCTGTTGCTTAGCTGACCAAGGGTGAATGCAACAGGTTTGAAGATATTACTATTATTCCCACCAATCTTCTTACCCTGAAGTATGAAGATCCCCTTTCCGATCGGCTTTGTACGTCCAAGATCTGTACCACCACCAATACACATCGGTTTGGGCAGAATGCGAGCTTCTTTTGTCAGAGTCTTACCCACAACAGCCTCTTTAGCTTTAGCAATCACCTGAAGCCTCTTTCCAATCACCTTTGTACTTCCCAGATCTGTACCACCACCAAAACAGATCTGTCTGGGTATAGCCAGCGATTCTTTTGACAGAGTCTTACCTACTACAACAGCCTCTTTTGCTGTTGTAATCAACTGGCTATTCATGTGCATGAAAGTCATTTTATTTAGAACTGGGCCTGTTGATTTGGTTACAACTGTGACCGGGTTGCGATTCTGTATCAAAGACGATTTAGGCATAGTGCAGATCAAAGGTTTTGAACCCTTGTTGTAAAGGATGATATTTTTGCCTCTGGTCCCAGCCACTAGACTTGTCGACAAGGAGGAGCAGGATGTCAACGAAGTTTCGCTGGGTGTCTGTATTTTTTCTAGATTACCAGATGAGCAGTCAAGTTTCCTCTTAATGCCATGAGCATCAATTGCAGGGCTACTTTTTATGATGATCACTTTTTGGGGCGGCCTGCTTTGAGGTGGCTTTACTGGTATGCTCACAGCAGGCTTCAGATTTGTGAAATGCTTTTCAGCCATCTTCTGAAAAAAATGTTACACAATTTATTCATTCATTCATTCACAGAATTTACATAGCACCCTTAAAGAAACCCAAGTACATAGGAGCACTCGCAGACTAGTCACGACTAAAGAAAAAAATGACATAAGAGCGATGAACGATTGTCACATCTCCAAATTCCTCCCACTGTTTTGAACCCCTTTCCAACCTAAACTCATCTTCTTTCATTTGTTTCAAACTCCAAATTTTCAAAACTCCTTCCCAATTTATAAACCGATTTCTCGATGACTAGTGTTTCTGCAACATAATTTCAAATCTGACTACCTTTTCACTTCAAATGAACATCAACGGATGCCTTGTGTTAATGGTGCTATAGAAGTCCTGAAATTAGATAAAGTTAAATAAATTAGCAATTGCTGGCTGTATCTTTGCACTTAATAGATTAATATACGGTAAGAGTACTAATTAATATATTAATTAACTTAATTAAGAGAAGTTTGTACCTACATTTTACACTGCATAAATTCTGAAATATAGATACAAGTATTAAATATTACCATTCAGCATGAACACTAAATATACATGTATATAAGTGCTAACCCATGAGAACCTAGTACCAACCAAGCAATGCACTAATTTCTCATTTGAATATCATTATTATTAGTAAGTGAGGCATATTAATATTAAACTAAAGTTTATTGCTAAAGAACAACAGTTTAGGAACAATTTACACATACATATCTAGTGTGTCACCTTGTCCATGATAGCCGACACAGAGCGCTGTACCAAGCTATAATTGCGCCTTGTGCCTAACATTAATCTGGCGCTCTCACATTTTGTTGACTCTCTGAATTTTGAATATAATACAATAGGCCTACAACGGAAATTTTATGTTGCCCTTCTTCCTAAATTTTTTCCTCAGAAGTGCACACACGCCTCGATGATGCAACTGCAGTATTAGTATAATGCAGAGCAATTGTGTGCAAAGAACTTGCTCAAGGTCCTTACACAGTGACTCCTCGGACGAGGTGAGGGTCTAACCCGCTCGCTCAGCACACAAAGTTAACAAACAACAAAATACATGTACAGATAAATGATTCATTATAACTTGGAGGAAAATGATGAAAATTAGTTGGACAGAAAAAGCATCAAATGAGAAGGTCCGGGAGACAGAAGGAGAACAGAGGGTTTTGCTACAATCGATTGAAAACAGGAAACACCACAAGCTTGGACATATATTCCGAAAAAACTTATGCCTTTTATTTTAAATATCATATGCAGGATATACTAGCCACCTTAAACACTTTCTTAGTTACACTTAACAACTGTGATTTTAGTTTTTATTTGTAAATAAAAATAATACCATATTTCAAGAAAGAACAAATTTATGGAATAATTGAAGCTATTCCATCTTGAACTTTGCACCCAGGACTTCTATATTTGTGCCCTCTTCTGCGGCACCTCTGGAACCACACTCGGTACAGTACTGCTGACACGTTACTCTTTGCAAAGCACTTTTGCTGCTCAAAGTAAAATGCCATAACCTCTGATTGTCCAATGTCCCAGCTGCATAGTATAACTGAAATCATTGCAACATGCAAGTAGAATTTCTAATGGTTGCTTAAGACACTCAAAACCCAGTACACCGAAGTTATTTTACATTCTAATGATGTTAACTTCTGCTGGTACCAGACGTCACATATGACAATGTGCAGGATGCATTTTGTGGTTGGAACAGCAGACATTTAAGCAAGGGCAAAACATCAAAATAAATTATGCATTTTCAGGCAAATCCGTATCAACATGTAGTATAACTACCCATTTTATCTTACTTTCAAATGCTCGCAATATGGTTGTCAGCTATTATTTTTAAAAACATCTGAAACCGTAATATGCCCAAGAAATAATAATAATACAAATTACGTAAAGCATTAATTCCAGTTTTCCTCCCCGTCAGGCTGGTTCAAGATCTATAGCTCTTCCAAGCCGTGACCTACTAGGTCACATTTAAAGTCACACTTTTGCAACTTCTGGTTAGGGCTCATATTCAATAGAATATTATTAAAACTTATTAACTCGTATCACAATCAATTACCACTTACTGCATTACTAACATGCAGCCACAATGGCCGCGGACTCTAGCACGTAAACATAGCGCACTGCCGTAATTAAGAGCTAAACGTAAGCTAGCAGTCGCAAACATCCCATAGAGCGACTTAGGTACGGCCATTGTATTTGAAAAGCATACAAAAATTAGTACGATCAACCAACGATGGATGTGCGCTGCGGCTTTCAGGATAAATCGCCTTTCATACCTTTCTCGAGTCTTCACGAACAGAGCAAAATTTCTGCTCAAGAACGAAGAGAGCAGATGATCACGTGGACAGGGGATCGGTCATAATTTCAACGAGGCTTCATGCGTCTGCACTTTCGTTGTAGGCGTATTATAATCGGGGTGCAAAATGCCAAGATTTTAAAAAAATCAAAAGTTGGTTTTTGGCTTTATTTGGATTTTTAGTTTTCCTCTGGATCCTGTCACAACAGTTTTATTATACAAAGCATCAAACACAGCATGAAAAAGAAGCACCAACTTGTTTATATAATTAATTTAGTTTGATTTCCGACTGAATAACACACAATTAGTAATAGAAATAGTAATATCAGTAAATTTTAAAAAATATATTTAAAAAACAAAAAAATTGCAATTTTTGGTTATTTAGGTTGTTTGTAAAAAACCAAATAACCAAAAGACCAACATGTTTGCAGACCTGATTATAATATTATTTTGTAAAATTAATGTATTATAAAATATTGAGCTTCGAAATTTCTCGGCGTTACAGGAAAGCGGCAAAAAATATAGTCCTAAGAGAGCGTTTTATTCACCGATAAGAAAGACGTTCAGTGCTCATCGACTGGCAACGGAGGTGTCATTTTTATTTTATTTATTACCGACTTCCAACATTTTTTGCTCAGAAGTGCATACACACGCCTCGACGGCGCAATTGCAGTTGTACTGCAGAGCAATTGTGCGCGAAGGACTTGCTCAAGGTCCCTATAGACTCCTTACACACTGGCTACCGGACGATGGTCGAACCCGCTCGCTCAGTGCACACTGAACGTTACGGGCTGGCGGTCTAACCGATCTGCAACTGTACCACACAGTCATAGATAGGCCTAAGTCCCGTAGCAGGAGAAAGCAGTGACCCGTGGGAGAATAACTATAATTGTAATCTCCAAAATTTCTAAAGCCCCACTCGAAAGCTAAGCGCATGGCACCAGCTGCAGCTTATTCACGAGCGCTATATCGGCCTACAGTTTTAAGGACTTTGAGCAGTATTGGGCACGAGACCAAAACCTCGAGACCAAGACCGAGAGGTCTAAGACCAAGACCGGGTGGTCCGGGACCAAGACCAAGACCGAGGGTCCCAGACCAAGGCCAATATATGCTGATACTCTTTTTTTATCAATAATTCAATTTATTAAGACGCTTAAACGGAATAACACAGTTAAAAAATAATTTTATTGCTGAAGAATACCAATCTTAATAATGGTCCAGAAAACAGTTTTACCGGCCAGAATGAACTTTTGATTCCTCGGGATTTCAAAAAAAAAAAAGGGGGCATTGCTCCGGAATGGCTAGTCTTCGCAGATGACATTATTGTCAACAACAGCAGCTTGGTGTTGTTGTTGCAGCAGCAACAACAACAAGGGCACGAGACCAAATATTCAAGACCGAGACCGAGGGGTGTAAAACCAAGACCAAGACCGAGACCGATCGAGTGGTCCGAAACCAAGACCGAGACCGATGATCCGAGACCAAGACCAAGACAAGACCGATACTCTTTTTTATAAACAATTCAATTCATTAAGACGCTAAAACGGAATAACACGATTCAAACATTGATTTTACTGCTGAAGAATTCTATCTTAATAATGGTCCAGAAAATAGTTTTATCGGCCAGTCTAAACTTTAGCGGGTTCACCCATTGGCTTCGGCCAGAGAATATCACAATATAAATTATTTACGGTAGGTCTATAGTACGTTAGATAAATATTTTAAGATACCTGAACAAGTAGATTAACGTTCCGTTTGCATGGTGTACTTGTACCACAGACCTCGGAATTACAGGCTAACAATGTCTACACGTGCGTGATCGACCACATAATTATTAGATTGTTTCAAAACCTTGAAATTTGTGAAAGCAAACTTTGAAATGGTTGTCTCACTTGCAAATGCATATTTTCTCTGACCATGTAGCTGCATGTAGATAAAGATCAATAAGTTTGGTCAGCAAGCCATAAATAGATGAAAAGTAGGGCCTATGCAGTATACACACCCGGTACGTGTCTCTAACAATCGAAAATACCCGACAGATATCGACAAAGTTGCTCTGATACGGCAAATGACTAAGATCGATAATTTAAGACGGAGACCAATCTCAAGACCGTTCCCTTAAAACCAAGACCAAGACCGACGCATTCGAGACCAAGACCGATGCATTCGAGACTAAGACCAAGACCGTAGTTTTCCGTTCTCGAGACGGTCTCGATACCAACACCGCGGTCTCGAGACCCGTTATTATTGCTATTATTATTATTATTATTATTATTATTATTATTATTATTATATTTTTTGTGCCCCGAGGTATACATGATCTTCAGGGATTAGAATATTAATTAGAATAAGAAAATGTAGTCTGGAATGATCTCTCTGCTGACTTCTGGGACGTGTCCGGCAGGAAGGACTTTGCCAGCGTGTCCGACACAGTCGCGTCCCAGACCAGGCTGCGAACAGCGTGCCATGCGGTGTAGGGGGTTTAGGTAAGTCCGTCCGGTCTTTTCTCGTCCGTTTTCAGCAGGCACGTGGACTCCTTGGTAGCGGGAATCCTGCCCGGATCAGACTTTTGCACAAGATGTCGTTAATGGCCGCATGACTTGGCCAACGTCCAGTCCTCCAGGGCCCGGGCCGAAGGAAAGTCCGTGTTGTCCGGCTCGGTCCACCAAAGCTCCGCAAGGGCTGCTATGTGGCCCGCGTAGAGGGGTGCATAACCTTAGACCCACCGTCACTTTGATCGCTTCGTCGCCGACTCTGAGCCGCAGTTGGTTATAGTCAGGGCCAGGAGCCAATCTCCAGCATGTGGGGCAGAGACAGCTCTAAGTCTCGCCTGATTTTGGAAATCAGGCATCCTGGTGTAGAGGTTTTTAACAACTAGCTCAATCAAGGGACCGTCCCACTGAGACTGTTTGTGAAAGTGCTCATCTGGTGGTTCTGAGGCTCCGCTGATCTCTTTCCAGCTTTTCCTTAATAGCATCTCTCTGTCAGGATCCGGTGTCATTCCATCCCCGAGCATCCTGGACTGGAGTTGATCGGTGGCCGCGGCTGAAGCCAAAAAGGCAGGCAATGTCAGCGATACCACCGACCGAATATCCAGTCCCCCTCTCTTGATGGGTTGAGTGGCCTGAAGCCATACCTCCTCTGTCAGATCGATGTTGAGAATTGTTGATAGGCCCTTTCTTAGTTGTCAAACATTCCCAGTGCTTGATGGTCCGCACTGGGGCAGCATCTCAAAGTGTGGAGCAGCTTTGTGGCCCTGAGTGAGTAGCGAAGAAGGATGATGGCATCATGGGTGGCGATGGCTGATGGTTTCTCCGTCATTCTCTCTAACTCTAACGTGCGCGTTACCAAATTAGCCGCCATGGACGGCTCAAGTCGAGAGCGCGGCTCCTAAAAGTTTGGCCTCATGAGGGTTTATCCATCTAAAGCCGAGGTACATACAATCCCTCAGGAACTATAGAACTAACCTAATAATGTTGGCTGTCTGGAATAGCCATATTGATTGGTCTCTTGAATGACGAACGTTCCATTGAACGCTATGGCATTATAACGTTGTATGGTAAACGAATTATTGTTATTTTTATTATTATTATTATTATTATTATTATTATTATTATACCGTCGAATACCCAATTAGTTACCGTAATTAATACAAGTGAATTTAGCGCCATTAAAAGTCCGATTATTAAGATGCAGAGGAGCTCCATACTAATCATCTAATCATCATTGGCACGAGAGAGTACACAATTTTAAGGTAGCTTTTGTTACATTTGCTAATTGGGCATATGATGATTTTTACTGCAGTTTTTGAATTGGATAAAGGCAATTATCAGCTGAATCACTACTATTAAAGTGCTAACTAACATCGTATTGTTATAAAAGTGTCAAATTGTGCAATACAATTATTTCGATTGTATGTCTTTTAATGTGCTTATAGGTTGGGGTGGGGTAAGGGGTGGGTAGCATATCTGTTATATAATATAGGGATGGGGGGTCACAGCTGCTGTTATGTAACGTTATTAGGGGTAGGGGTGGGTCAAAAATTGGGATTTTATGCGTTATATAATGCGTGAACGACCCCTATTTAGCACATGTATTTGCATATCAGAAACAAACTTCCTGTCAGGAGTTCTCGTGTGCCCGGTGAAATTGCTTGAATGAAATGTACCCACTGAAATCGCAATCAATGTCCAATTAGATCCAGAAGCGTCCAAGGCTAAATATGAATATGAATAGGTGTTTAATGGCTCTGGTTCCTACATACGGAACTGTTCCTTTGATAATATAAATGAATAATTGTGTGGGATCGCTCAGAACATAAACATATAATTGTGTTTCACTAAAGCGCTACAGGACTCATTGTTTTAAAATTAACTATAGAGATGTATAGCACTATAACCGCTTAGATCGCTCCACAGTCTGCCTTGTGAAAACACTTGTGCAGGCCTACTTATTTCAATAAAATAATTTTAAACAATTGTGACTTGCGCGCTTATGCCGGCGCGCTTTGTCCTTGAGCGTTTTGCACTGCGCGCAATTGTCGGCGCGTTTTTGCGGTGAACGCTTTTGTTGGGTCACCCTAGAAAAGATACGACGTCTCCATTGGATCATACATCGCACTACAGCAACCTACGAAGCGTGGTTAAAATTTAATGGGGAACCTGACATTTGGTCTGAAATCGGATGAGCTCTAGGCCTATCGTGTGGATGTAGCAATGCAAACTGGTGATATATCGCCCGTACCAAAATAGACTAGGTACAACGATGATGTTCATGGTGATTATTTTTTAGGATAGCGATGATAGTGACATAATGACAATGATTATTATCATCATGTTGATGAGCCAAGTATGAAAATAGGAAGTGACTTGTCTTTACTTAATTTTTTTTAAATTGTTAAAATCTACCCACGGGCCGCATGCGATCCGGATGTTGGACAGCACTGCGTTACGGTCTAACACTACCTGTCAAGCTTCTGCTTTGTAATAACTTGTGTTTTGCCTGATCGGAGATTTTCATTCAACTTCTAGTCTTTCTCCCTTTGAAGCACCCTAGCAAACAGCCGAAGACCCACTCTGTAGAGATTCCCCAGAAGGAAATGTTACGAACCAGCACGCCCGGAACGTAGTAGGCCAAGGCTGTTTTATTTTTGTTTTGAATTTCTCCCTCACTGGGGACCACTGGGGAGAATGAGAAGCGGGAGGATACCGTAGCTTCTCCCCATCATCGTCCAAAATTAGGCATATTCAGTTGTAGGCACGAACGCTGAAGAATGCAGGCAATTACAGGCTTAGGCCAAGATTAGATTAATAACTACACAAATATCGATGAAGATGACATATAAATTATATTTGCCTGTTAAAATATATATAAGACACTTTATAGATTTTACATAGTGATGGATATTGTAAAAATATAGCAGGAAAGTTGTTGACACTGAACCTCTTCCGTGGAACACTTGTCTTCATCTCACGGAACCCTCTGTTTCCGCGGAACACAGTTTGGAAAACGCTGGCGTAGACTTACGAGGTGTTTGCATTTTCGACACGTCCCAGTTTTCAACCAACAATTCGGATAAGCCTATGATACTAACTGTTTACCTACTTTGTTTAGACACGCCTAATTATGATTATGCTATAAAAAAATACCCACTTCTGCATCTGCAATTCTTTTATTATTGCTTGGTTACACTTGTTTAACAGTGAAAACATGCTATTTCTACTCTCCAAAACAACGCAACAAGACATAATAAGGAACACCTAAGGGAATTACATATTCCCTCTATACTGGTATTCATTACTTTAGGAGCATCATATCCTATTTATATTAAATCCGAAACAATTCGATATACAGAAAAAACGCTGGAAATATTCCGTATACAAGTCACTTTTAACTCCAGCTTGAGTATATTAGTTAATGATGTAACAACACGGCATTAAGCCATAACATACAAGATTGCACGACATGTGGACGAAAATTGGACACTAAATTTTATTGCAGAAATCTCCAAAGCATGTTGCCGTAAGTCACTGCAAACGTGTAATAGTTCGTGATCATAATAAGGAGCACAAATTTGCAAATTGGGGTTAGCCAACTACACTTAGTAAGTTCATCTGCAGTCTACTACAGGCCAATTTCGGGCCTACTTCACACACACACAACAGTTTTCTAAGGACTTTAAGTATTTTATTAATTGTAACAGCGAATCCACATCTGTTGTTTCTTCAGATCGACAGAAAAGGTCGTTTTTCTAGAAAGACAAAGTAATCAAAATATTAATTAAAAGACTGCTTATAATAAAGAGCCTCTCAAACTGATTAGCATTTAGAAATAAATAAAATGTGCGATAGTCCACGATTCCGCGTTATAACTTGTAGGCTCCTACTTCTAACTAACTTAAGGCAATTATAGGCCTAGTCTCCTTTTTGTTAATAAGAGTGTTTAGGCCTTGACTAGAAGTGGGTAGAATACTTAATCTCACCGTAGACCTTGGTATTTAGATACACCTATGTTACGTCTCTCCATACATTAGGCAACAGCAAACTTTACTGCATATTCCGATGACTTTAACCGATGTATTTCTATACTGCCAGATTGCGCCCTTTAGAAATCCTGAGTAGTTCTACGGGAAAAAGAAAGGCAATGGCTTTCAATGACCAATTGCATGAAAAAGATGATGACGTATGAATGACGTAAGTGCATGTGATAGACAGCGCTTGAAGTCACAGACGTAAAATAACTAGGCTAGCTAGAAACGAGATACTATTGGAAGAAAGAGAAACATAAAGAGTATGTGTCGATTTTTTAACGACACTGTTCCATATCGAAGATGATTTGGTGTCGCCCTTCCCCTTTCTCCAGACTTGGGACTGGCACTGTCAAAGTCCAACCAGTTACGGAGTTGAAACATAAAGAGCATGAAAGACTGTTATTTAAGGGCCGGGTAATGATATGACGTCGTGTACGCATAGGGCCTACGACGACAATTAGGCCTACTTGTAGATGTGCCTTTATGACGATATCAACTACGTTGAGTGTAGTAGATTGGTTCAGACTTACCTTTATTCTGAAGATGACTTTGTGCTTCTCTCCGTCAGAGTGACTTTAATACCGGGCTGAAATAAATCAACGTTTTTTTCTGTAGCAATAGGAAGCTTCCTAAAAACTTCACAATATTGATGGCAATTATCATGTAAAATCCGCTAAACAAAACTGCTAAGGTTGGTTGAAGCGTGATACAGTTAAACTCAAATTATTGTTACTCTTATGTACTCTTACTCATCAAATATGAACTACTGTTCCAACAATTCCTCTTGCTGACCACTGTGAAGGACTTCTTTAAATCATTTGAGCAAAAATGTCTAAATGCAAAGCATATACGTGTAGCTCTTGTTTGCGACGATAAGGACCTTTTTAGCCTATTGTATTTTCACGTTTTCTGTGTATTCACAATTTTTCGCCCATCTTGTAAGTATTAAATTCTATCGCGCCGGTGTCTAATGCCCAATTCATTAACCTATCTCAAGCCATGAACAGAGCACCTCTAGAGGCGCTAAATAAATATAATTATTGCTATAATTTTAATTTTTCTGATGAAGAGTGATGTGGCACTTACGCCGCCAGAGGTGGTGGTTCTCGTTACAGACGCTGAGCTGCGGTTCTTGGCTCGAATCTTCGATAGGGAGTTCTCTGCCTGATCCGCTCTCTCCTCCGCCTCTTCCAGGTCATGCTGTGTCTTGCGGTATTTGGCCAGATTGATGGCGGCAATTTCCTCCTGTTCACAACAAAGACAACCGAATGAAAGGCAAAGTAAGCAATAGAGAAGCAAGCTGTACTGGTATTAATTTGCAGTGTGACGTCAGGCAATGATTCCGACGAAATGAGATTAATTAAGTCACTATGACTGGCTCAATTCAGGCTCGGTAAGGACGAGAACTTTAGTATAATAAGGTAAGTCTATATAGCACTGTGGTGCGACACACTGGAAGGTGTAATCGCGATGGAAACTCCCAAGACCAAAGCCAAATCCACACATGTATTAACTGCCATAGCTCTAAACGCAAAAGTGAACACCGCTGCTATGCAGATTCACCCATATTGCTGACTGAAAAGTATAGTATCAGTATAAACATTCGATCCCTTACAACGAGGCAACCCTATGACCGAATATACACTGACTACCATTAATAATTAGTATTTTGTATTTATGCGAGCATTGACTGTCAAACGCAGCGAAGCTTGCCAACGCAGATCTGTTGCTTCTTAATCCAAGGCTCCCTACAAATACTCGACCACCTACTTTTGCTCTGTTTCGACACTTGCGGCCACACCCATTATTTGTTTAGTTGGGATGACCTAACCCGATTATTAACCTCCTCCAAAAATTATTAGTCACTTAGTTATACCGACCGCTTCCTCCACTTGTCGTTTGTAGGTCTTGATCTTCTGCTGGAGCTTATCGACGGTGTCGTTCAGTCGATCCTGCGATTTGCGATCCTCGTCCGCCTGCATGGCCAGCTCCTTCATTCTCCTCTCCTGCTTCCTGACGTTCTTGTCCGTCTCCTGGTAGCGTCTCTGTTCGCCCTCCAGTTCCACTTCCAGCTCGCGGATGCGCTGTTCCAGCTTCTGCAGGGTCTTCTTGCCGCCCTTCATTGCCGATGCCTCGGACTCGTCAAGGCGTGCCTGGAGGTCCTTCACCTGGGACTCGAGGGCCCGTCTCAGCTTCTCGATCTGCCCTGCATGGTCCTGCTCCGATCGCAGCTCCTCGGCCAGACGAATGGAATCGGCCATCGCCTTCTTGGACGCTTCCTCTGCGGAACGCAATTCGTTGGCATGGTCCTCGAGATCGGTCTGAAAAAATCAACCACAAACACACTGGTAACAGGGTAGTAGCATTAGATGTAAATCAATTAGCACTGCTACGCATGTCAGTTAGCGTCATTTGATGAACGTCATTGTATAGTTCATTCCCTTCTTACTTTTTTCCTCAATTCGTATATTACTCTGGAAGTGATGGTGGATGCTACGATAATCATGAAAATGGTTTGGTGTTGGTTATAATGACGAAGACAATGACGGCGTTGATTTGCAAGTAGGTGAAGGTAGACAAATATTAACTAGTAGTCACCGACCTGCATTGCCTGAATGTCTGTCTCAAGCTTTCGTTTGGCCGACGCCAGTGAGTTATTGGTGGACGACAGTTCGTTGACGCGGTCGACGGTCTCGTGCAGTTCGCTCTCGGCCGCCTTCCTCGCCCTCTCGGCCGCCTCCAGGTGAGTCTTCAGTTCCTCCAGCTCACCGGCAATGACGATGGCACGCCTCTCGGAAGCGTTGAACTGTTCCCTCGCCTCCTCTCTCGCTCGCTGCTCATCCTCGACGGACTGCTGTACCTCGCGGACCTGCTGCTGGAGCTTCTTTATCGTCTTTTCCGCTTCAGCGCGGCCACGGTTGGCTGCGTCGACTGCCACCTCCAGTTCATTGATGTCCGTCTCGAGCTTCTTCTTGACCCTCATGGCCTCAGCCTTTCCACGTGCTTCGGCCTCTAGGCTGGCCTGCATCGAGTCAAGTGCCCTCTGGTGGTTCTTTCTGTAATGTAATCAGCAGTTCGATTACATGATACCCATATGCAAAGCCAACTGAAGAGATTGAATTTTCGGTTAGAACGTTCATTTTGTTTGAAGTCACAAAGACAAGGTGACGATGTAATGTAATGAGCTATATATTACAACGTACGGGTACAAGGGTAGTTATAAAATTGGGAGTATGATCATTCATTTAAGTTCTATTTATGTTCCTAATTACACCATTGTCATAATGTTATTATCACCATGATGATGATGATGCCTGTCAAGATAGTTTATATATAAAAAGATAAAATTGACAATTATCTTAGTTATCAATTTAAAGTGAGGCATATGGGTCGGTTATTCCAAGAACAAGAAGTCCTCGAAAACTAACAAAGTTCTAGAGACGGTCGGACGGGTAGGGGAACCCAGAATCGCTAGGAAATGTCGAACAGATCTCGAGGATCGAACTGAGTATACCTTGTGTTTTCGAATTCCTCATCCTTTTCTGCGAGACGACGGTCGATGTCTTGACGTATGGCTGAGATCTCCAATTGAGATCTTTGCGCCTTCGCTTCCTCCTGCTCGAGGGCTGCTTCCGCCTCTTCCAAGGCCGCCTGCAGCTCTTCTTTCTCCAGCTCCAGACGCTTCCTCGCCTTGTCCATTTCGTGGACGCTGCGGCCACCCTCTCCCAATTGGTCCGTCAGATCGTGGATCTCGTCTACATGTTTCAGTCAATGAACAGTATATTCATATTGCTGATAGGTCCATATACACAAAAGCTAAACCATAGATTCTTATTTCGTTCCGGGTGAAAATTAATGTGAATTTGATGCGCAGGAACATAAGTAAAAATAAAAATCATGAAAATTATGATTACGATAAAATCCAAAGCTTGCTGCAAACGAATTTGGTCAATCAATAGCCAATGATTAATTATCTAGTAATCCGACTACATTTATTATGTATTTTGTTCTAAATTGCAGTTAACATCATTTGCGAAACAGAGTAAATCTGATTGGTTCCTCCTGAAGCGATGCATTGTGAGATTTAAATTACAATTGCAACTTTTAAAAAGCGGATCAGTTGGGAAATCTTGGCAGGTGCGCATTGCAAAGAAATTTGTTTATGGATGGGCTGGAATGAGTGGGTGCGTGGTCTTACCGGAGAGATTCTTGTTCTCTCTTCGGATGGCCTCCATGGCGTCATGCACCTCCTCGATCTGAGCTCTCAGCTTATAAACCTCGGCGGCATTGCCACGCGATTCCTTCTGCGAATTCTCCAGTTCTCCCTGGAGATCGGACACCTTCCGCTTCCATTCGTCAATCGTCTTGTCGAAGGCACGCTGGCGCTTCTCCGCCTGGGACGAGATAGCCTGGGCCTAATAATTGACATAAACAAAAAGAGTATAATTAATATGTAAAACAAAAAACAAAAGAAATAGACTGTAAGCAAATGAACACTTTAGTAGGCCTACTATAAAATGTAAGTAGAGGACTCATATGAAAGATGAAATAAACGACGAAGAATAATTAAGAAGCTTATGGTATAAGTTATAATCTATGATTTACCCTTTCCACTTCGATTGTGAGATCTTCCAGTTCTCCCTGGAGCCGATTCTTTGCCTTTTCCAAGCCGGCCGCCTTTGTCTGCGTCGCCTCGAGTTGCGATTCCAGTTCCTGGATCTTTCCATTGAGCTTCCTCTTGAGTTCATCCAATTCTTCTGACCTCACACCGCCTTCTCCGCTCTCGCACTTGTGTCTCCAGACAGCCACCTCGTTGTTCGCCTTGGTCAGCAGCCTTTGAAGGTCTCCTCTGCCCTCCTGCTCCTCTTCCAGCTGCTCCTTCAAGTGGTCATTGTCGGCCTGTAGGTTTCGCAAGTCCGACTGGAGCTTTGCCCTCAGCCGACTCTCCTCCTCAAGGGCGGCCTTGGCGTCTTCGAGCTGCTTCGTCAGAGCCTGCTTGGCCTTCGTCAACTGATTCACCTGGCTCTCGGCCTCTTCCAGCTGTCGGGTGTGATCGGCACTTTCCGCCTGGTATCGGCTCTTGAGAGCAGTCAGTTCCTGGATGTCACGCGTCGCCTGTTCGAACTTGGCATTCAGTTCAGCCAACTGACTTTCGAGCTGCTTTGCCAACTTATCGGAGTTGCCCTATAATATATGCGACAAAGACACACGTATAGGTCCACACCTGCATAAAAACACCTATAAATCGCCTGTAAAACCTCTCTAATCTTTTGAAAATCAAATTTAATTTTCTCAAAATTCCAATTGAAATACATTATTCTTAATGACAATTTTTAGCTAGGCACCAATATATTATAGCGAGTAGCCTATGAGATTCAAACCATTTCAAAAACAGTGCGCCAACTGATAGTATATTCGAGAAGAAGGCTTTCTGTAGTCCTTATTATTTCTGCCAATGTCCAATGACGTCATCACTAGTAATTTGGTAGACGACATAATGTGATAGTGCATTGCCAGTGTCTATTGACTTACCCTCGATTTGCTCGTGTGGTCGACCTGGCCTCGAAGGTCATCCAGCTCACTCTTCATCTGACTCTTTTCCTTCTCAGCCCTGAAGTAAAATGACGAACTCTATTCATCAAAAGTATTAGGTCTAGCAGCGGAATTGAACTGGTGCTCTTATGCTGCTGAAGGGAACTTATTGGCCCACATTTCACTAAGAAATATGCTCAAGCTATCGGCACCGGCTGGGTAGAGTTAACATTATATTATACGTTACTCGATGCGCTTGTCCCGTGATAAGGGATTGGACTTCCAAAATCGGTTTGAGGGCGTTAAGACGAGAGCATGAGCGACCGCGTAGATAACAATGGGTGGCGTCGGAGACAACGTTGATTCTACTTGACCGAGACTTTCTTCAAGACAACATTTGGCCAGACTTTGCCACACACTTGAAATATGCCACTGAATGCAATATGATGTAAGATAGGAGTGATAATATCTCTGTGGTGATAAAAGACCAGCAATAATAATCTATTCTAAATAGTAAGCTATTTCACAGACTGCAGATGATTGCATGTTGCACAGTTCGCAGCTGTGTTATGCCGTTCAAAACTTTGAGCAAATCCAGATGATCTGATCGCAGATGGTTAGCCAGAACACAGACCACAGTGCACATGAGATGAGATGAAATCTAAAGTGACTATAAATTTACTTTTGTCTGGCCTTCTGGAGCTGGTCGAGTTGTTCGCTGAGTTCGTTGACGGCATCCTGCTGCTTCTTACGAAGAGCGCCGACCTGAGCTTCGCTCTGGATATGCGACTCTTCGAGGTCCCGTCTGAGCTTCTGAAGTTCCGCCTCACGCTTCTTGTTGACGTCGATCTGCGCCTGCGTGGCTCCGCCTGCTTCGTCCAGTCGCTGCGACAGCTCATCCAATTCGCGCTGAAGTTCCGCTCTCTGCTTCTCAACCTACAAGAAACGGAGGTAAGTAACCAAATTCTTATTAAATACGTGATATGGTGAACTTAACTGTACCTACATGTATATCTGGTCATTGGATATAGAGTGAAAGGCCGTACTTTGAAGGCAAACATTTTAGACAAGTCCGGACTTGTCCGCCTGTGACAGACGAAGTATAAATGTTACAATATGCCTAACTGGCTTTTTGCCTTTTTTATTTAAAGGCTACTTTCTAAAATTTAAAAATACGGTAAACCCTTGTGTCCTAATCATAGCACGTCTTAATGAACATAAATAGGCTACATTTATTTAAAGGCTACTTTCTAAAATTTAAAAATAAGGTAAACCCTTGTGTTCTTTGATTTTTTTAATGGGTAAACTTATTCTGTTTCGGTGTTTCCTTGGTCTAATGAACACGTGTTTAATACGGTCTCATTCTATTAAACTTTGAGTAAAAGTAGATTTCTCTCACCTTTGAACGTGCAGCTCTCTCTGCCTCAAGTTCCTCTTCAAGTTCAGCGATGCGAGCCTTCGGAGAAATATTTCACACAGAAAATATTTACTAACATGCAAAAATAACTCAAATAAGTCAAATGGTGCACAGAAAGTTACACGTAATCAAAACACAACAGTAGTTTTGAGGTCATTTAATATGACATGGATAAAAAGTGAAATTATTTCTCAAAAAAGGTTGCAAGGAGTTACGCTTACGTTCTAGACGTTATGAGCAACCAATCTGCCCAGTAACTTCCTAATAAGCAATTCTACAACGCTTAGGTTAGATCGTGCTTCTATAATTTAGCTGCGCATTTCTCTGAGAATTACAACACCAGACCTTTTCCTTTCTTACCTCCTCATTCCCCTCCTCACCTGTAATTCCTTGATTTTCTTCTGAAGCTGAGCAACGAGACTCTGTTCACTTTCGAGTTTGCTGTTAAGGCTGCTAATTTCAGCGTCCTTCCTGAAAGCAGCACACCAGTCAATCAATTAAGATTTTTTGATCAGTGCAAGACTGAAATTTACGTGTAGGGCTCATAGTATGAATTTGGCATAAATGTTTTGTGCTATCTAAGACCTTCTGTTAAATTTCTGCTAAACTTCTGTTAAACGAAGAAACTAAATCGATTATTTTCTATATTCAAATTCTCACTACATTGATTAACACTTCCCTCTATAGTACTTGCATGCTAATTGTATATATTAGGTATATTTCATAATTTTATTAATCGATTGATGAGATAGAAGCAGACTAAATAGAAGGCGGTGAAAATAATAGTGAGGCACTATACACACTTGCGACCGCCGTCCTCGAGGTCTCTCTTGACGCGTTCGAGCTCCTCGACCGTTTCCTGAGTGAGCTTCAGGTCAGACTCGACCTTCCTCTTGGCCTTCTCCACATCAGCTCTCACCTTCTTCTCCCTCTCCAGACTCTCCTCCATCTGAAGTCACAGTAACTCCGTGTCACAGTCACATCAAGGTGATTATTTACAAAACCAAGAAAGTTCGGACTAAACAACTTGTGCTTCAGATTGAAAAGATCAGAAATATCGCTAACAACCGTTATTGACGGGCAAATTTTTTGGCACTGTGACTTAAGAAATTTAAAAATTCAACATGATCTGAATTGTTTAACAGCGTCTTTACTTTATTCGCCGTTTGTTCCTGCCGCTATTAGTATGCTATGACAAAGCCAACCATTCGGCTGCTACTCCAAACTCCATGATGATCTTATAGACTGACGAACACAAATGGCAGCTAATAAATCGTAGTTGGGATTTGACATTAATGTTCATTCTCTAAAGCAATGGTAAATAGTGCGTTTAGTTGGTCTGCGTGCTGGGTAGAGCGTTCGATGGAGTGAAGACCCACCTCGTCGATATTCTGTTCTAGCTTCTGCTTGAGTTTGTTGAGGTGATTGCATTTGTCCTCCTCGGCGGCCAGTGCTGACTGCGTGTTCTTGACCGTCTCCTCGAGACCCTTCTTGTCCTTCTGGAGCTTGGCGAGGTTCTCGTCCTGTCTTGCCATCTCCTCGTTCAGCGTCTTGATCTGGTTGTCCTTCGTCTGCTTCTCCTGTTCCGCCTTCTGTAGATTCAGCTCCAGTCCTTCGACGTCCTTCTTCAGTCCGGACACCTGTTCCTCCAGCTTCTCCTTGGCCGCTTCGAGCTCCTCGGATGTGCTCTCCTGACTGTTCAAGCGCTCCTCCAGCTCTTTGACCTGCTCCTCGAAGTCGCCCTTCGAGTTGACCAGCTGGGCGATTCTCTCTTCCAGATCGGATATGTTGTCCTGTTCGGCTTGAAGTTGAAGGAAGAGGTCGTTCTTGGCTTGGAGGAGGGTAACGTTCTGCTCCTCCAGCTCCTTCTTCAGCTTCTGGACCTTGGCAAGTTCTTCCTTAGTCTTCTCCCATTCTTCTTCCTTCTTTTTCATTTCATCCTCCTGGCGAGCGACGCTGAGGAGTGGCTTGACACGGGTGTAAAGCTTCCACCACTGCCAATTCCTCATCTGCATCCAGCGACGAATGTTACGTTGGATGACGCTCAACGCCACTCTGCAATTTCATCATCAACATCTCGGCATATTGACATATATACATACATACATATATGTATATATATACGTCGAAATAGTACAGCAGGACATACTATAATGAAATATTACGAAAGGTTGGATTAATATATTAGATGAATTAAATCCAGCAAAGCCATTGCAGCACGATGCGGTCATTTAACTTCTATTCAGTTTTTACAAGACTAGAGTTTGTGAGATGTTAACAAAGTGTTGTGTATTAGGTGATTTAATAAATATATTATGTACAAACACGCATTATGTCATTCCTTGCATAATACTCAAAAGTTTTATAGCGTTGTATGAGGAGCGTTTAGTATCAATATCAATTCGAAACTGCACAATATAATGTTTTGTAATGTAAATTTTCGAAAATTCCTCATACAACGTTAGGGAGCGCTATACTAATCAAGTCTGCAATAACCAAGCTATTCGTCTCGTTCCTAAGCCAGGTCAAAACTGGGAGGTCCAGTGTAGGAGACAGCATGGTGCTGCGGTGATTGGCAGTGACGATATCCCGTCATGTTGTGGCGCAGGCGTAGAATAGTTCGGTTTTCTGTCGCGATGAGAATGCAAGCGAGGAAGTTAAATTGAGAGGTGACAAAGAGGAAGAGCAAATTGTCATAGATCTTTTGTGAGTCCATTCCAAAGAGCTGACTGACATTGCAAATTGAAACTCACATGACTGGACTATAAATGTTACTGTGAAAATTCTACGATTAATACTTTGTCTCAAAAGAAGCATGATTGCCATGGCTAATGCGTGGTTATGTAAAGGTCTACCTCTGGTCCTGGAGTTTCTTGTAGTTCTTGCGTATGACGTAACCTCTGATGCGGGCCTGGAAGTTGGAGACGATCTTGGACAGTCTTTCATCACGCATATCTTCCAGCGAACCCAACACTCCGGCCTTGAAGAAGACCTTGGTGTGGCCCAGGCGGTAGTCGTTGGCGTCCAATTGGAGAGCGGAAAGGACCTTCTCGCTCACAACCTTACCGTCGACGAAGCCGGGAGGAATTACGTTGGGAGCCAGAATGGAGTAACTGTCAACAAATGTCGATAATTGTTTGAAAACAGGTGACATAGACACCTCGTGAGAGGTAATCGTAGGATTACCTCATTGCAATCATTAAAATACTGACTGAAATGGATGCCCTGTAACTCTTAAAAAATTACCAACGGACTGGTGTCAAGTAGACTATGGTAGGTGAAATAATAACAAAAATAAGCACAAATTTAATAGTCATTCTCAGAATATATATAAACAAATTATACATTTATTTAATACATACAAATATAATAATTTTTATGTATGATTATTTACCATCGCCTCTGTCTTTTAGTTTACTTTGAAGAAGTATTAATTACATTTAAGGCAGCTGTCTCATCACTGTTCTATGCTCAATCGTCATGAAATTATTGTACTCAATCAGAAGGTACTTCTCCGTGGTCACATACGACCATGCTGTGTGCTCAATTCGTCTGATACAATGCTTTGGAATTCATTGGCCTGAACCACTGGTTCGTCCTGTTAGCTATGCGAAGTCGTTCAGGCCTAAACTTAAGACCTGTCTACTATTCTTGTTTACCTGCCGTAGCCTGATTTCTGGGTTGCCTAACCTGTTGGAATTCGATCAGGCTGCTCCATGATCTCTAACTTCGATCACAACTTAGGCAGCGTTCATCGACTGATGTGCGTTACTATAACGGCGATATAGAAGTCACTGGGTTAGATTAGAACAGAAACTGAAGGCATATAAAGAGGATTACCGTTGTTTGAATTCAGAATAGATCAATCTGTTGGGAAATCCCTTTCTGCAGATACGAATTCCCTCCAATACACCGTTACACTGGAGCTGGTGAAGAACCAATTCGGCCTCGATCAATCCTGCACAAAAGGCACATTCCAACACCAATGTAATTTTATGACACAAAATCTAGGCATTTCACCCAGCTTCCGAATTACCGTAATACAGTGACAGATACATTTTTGCTGACGAAGGCTGTAACGATGCTAGCTAGCTACAGCTAAGCCGAAAATTCAAATGATTTGAATGAAGTAACAGAATAATGGATGGATGTGAAGAATTGCAACAAAATGAGGCGATGAGTTGGAATACACGGATGGGTTACTAACCGATTCGCCGCTAATGGTGAGTTCAAGTTGATGAATAAATTATGGGCCGACTGCATGGAGCTTCATGCAGTAAACATATAAGAGCCTAATTGGTTTAGGTCTCACCACTAGTCTCAACTGCTAACGTTTTCTTTTGCTGGTTTGTGGGCTGTTCTGACATTACAGTTGTGCCAGATTTATGTAGGCCTACTATAATATTCATATAAAGCTACCGTAACTTGTTGTATTAACTTGCTGGGCTTTGATCAAAATGTGACAATTTCATGAAGCAAATATATGTATTAATAGTCAAAATCTAATTTACTTTTATAAATTGTAGCTTCTGCCAATTCCAATTCAAATCGACTAGCAATATAACTAATCGATTAGCAATGTATCTAATCGGTCAGCAATATAATTAATCAATTAGAAATGTAAGTAATCGGTTAGCAATGTAACTAATCGTGCCCCTCTCTCTGATCCGAAAACCTATCATCTTATAGCTGATCATGCTGATCCAAGAAGTTCACGAAATAGAAAACCCTGGAATGCATACATTGATTGTTCTAAAGGTTAAAAGTTAGACTGTTGTTGACTGTTAACTCAGTTGAAGTTAGAATTGAGAATCTGAGTTAACGGAATACGATGCATCTTAACAGGGCACAACATTAAGGACGAGCCTGAATGCAGCTAAGTATTTGATTTAAAATTGACTCGAAAGTATAATAGGTAGGCCCTACGTGCCAGAGTACCATGCAATTGATAAAATGCTCAAATTGTTACTATCCTCCCGTAATTCATACAATCTCTTCATCTTTTTTATCTTTGATGTCGATAGACCAACTTCAATCACAATACCACGGTTATAGGTGCAAATAGTAGGAAGTCAAGGTGATAATTCTATCATGCTAATTACTTTTATGTGCACAAGGGTACAAAAAAGTACATGAATCTCTACAGGGTCCAGACTGTGCATTGTTACGCTTACCTGTTCAAACGCTTCGTATCCTGTGCGGGAAGACAAGCAACAAACACCACACACGATATTAGGGTCAATCTGCACTCCGCCAGGTGTGTCGTAGGGTTTCGGTGAGTGAAGGTGGATAAAATGATGTCAAAACTGTTAAACTTTAACATAAGGTAGATTGGATAAACATCACACGGTATCACACAGCATTTTGGTAAACATAAAGATTTGAATCTCTGTATACAAAACAAAGAGATAGGCTTGCAAAACAAGAGAAGTCCAGACATTTCTGTTTATTCTGTGATAAATTCGAATGGTTTTATTGTAAAGAGAATCGGTTGTCATCAGACATTTACGAATTTATTGCTAATTTACTGCTTTACCGAATGAATACAGTCGTACCAATTACGCATAACTTTTATTATATTTATGGTGTCACTTAAAATTGGACTTCTCTTATTTTACCTTCCATGTGTTCTCTTGAAAACGAAAACCAGATTCAAACATTAAGGGAAGAGCGCAAATTTCAAATTTGGTGTAAACATGGTGTAATTGGGAGAGGAACAGCATGTAAAACGGGAAAATACTCTGCTATAGAGACTAAGACACATAAATATGATAAAGGAAGGATTATCATGAAGGATTCGACAATTTGCACACTTAAATTGTAATTGCAATTGTAATAACGACAATTTCTAGAGCACCGTCAGTAACGAGCTACTCCGAGGGTGCTTTACAAAACAGTTCGCTGTCGGCGCAAATGTGAAAAAACTAATGCTCGGCATTGCCTAGAAAGTGCAATGTTAAATTATTTTAAAAGCGGAAAAGTTTAAAAACTTAAAGAATTAGCCTAGCACATTAGTTTCTACTTAATTCTGACATATCAAATATTAGCTGCAACATTTTCTTCATAACTACCATTTGGGTCATTAAACCTTCATTTGATGCCAAATGGCTGTCCAAATGTTAAAACGGGTATTCTTAATTCTGCAAGTCGTGCTTGGAATATAACGCATGACAAAAGTCTTACATTACATACATAGACCTAAATCAGAAGAAGATCAATTTGGATCTAGCTGCGTTGATGCCATTGTTATTTGAGCACTGTTGCAGACTTTGGTCCCACTTTTTCTCCAGTAGGCATATAGACCTACTCAGCGTAACTGCTAAGAATAATTATGCCTTGCAATGGTTATTCGTGGAACAATCAAGCAAGCAAGCGTTTATCAAATTTATATCTCCATATTGAAGTCTCTATTCACGCTCATCGTTTGCAACTAACGTGTACAATAGAGTGAAATATCTGATCAAATTGATAAAGGTTTCAGTCTAACGGATTAAGGTGGAATGTGAATGATGAGGGTTTCACTCGGTTTCACACGGCATGCATGGTTGGAAATAGGAGAGCGAATGAATCAACAAGGGTTCACTAATTAGAGATGGGTGCCAATAATACTGACACGTGGAGGAATATGAATTAGATTGACAATAGGGACAACTGAAGCAGCTATCATACCTGGTTTCTTCTGTTCGTTGGGGATGATGCATCTGACGAATGAAGGATGTGTAGTTCTCAAGTTGGCCATCAGTTTATTCAGCTGTTCCTGTTCGTCGATAATTATGCACATTATGAAGGAATGCAAACAGCAGTCGTTACATGTCTTATTTTTGCAACGAAACAACATTCTTAAAATTAGTCTTCGGTAACGTGTAAGACATCACTGAAAGCATGAAATGAAGGTTAGATGTGGTAGTGCATCATCGAACATTTTACAGTATCATACTTCAGTGTAGTTAATTATTCATGGTTTCATTCCCGTAAGAAAATGACGATAAATTTGCCGTAGTTTCTGAGATAATGAGACCAACTCTGCTAACATGCACCACAAAATTAACATATCTTGATCAAGCATGTACATTCGATTCAGTCTCTTATACGAAAAAGCCAGGCATTACATTTCGGAAGGTATTTATTAAGAACACCGGCTAAAAGGAGCCATAGCTGCGCCATTGAGAGGTTCTTAAAAAAACAGTACAGCTATCTTGTTAAAATGCATGCGTAAATAACTTTCTCCAAACTTAAACTTTCATGACTTTTCTTATATTGAGTAAATGTTAACGTTAATGTTGTTAAGCCTTTATGTTTATTATGAGTTACCCTGTGTGTTGCGGAGATAGTCTGGTATGCCGAGCCCTTCTTCTTCTTCTTGGCGTCACCTACATCAAACAACAGCATAATCTCTACTACTTAATTCTTCACCATTGCATTTTATCACCATTATCCTCATGTTGCGCTTCAATTTCACAATCGTCGTCGCAATAATTTTGGTCCGTGTCTTATGCGCTTGAGAAAAAAATTGCCTCTCTTTAGAATAGCAATATTGTCCAGCCTAAAATGTAATCTATTTAATCATCAGATGTGGCTAATTTTGTGTGTTATACCCTCATCTGGGTCCTTGAAGAAGGTGCAGAAGAGCGGATCTTTAGATGCTTGCATGAGTTGCACGACGCACTCCTGGATAGGATCCTTGTTTTTGTCTAGCCAACGCTCGATGTTGTAACCGACCTATGAAAAGAGAACATTAATCGATGAACTCGATGAAAAAATACCTTTTTAACGTACATGTATATTGTCGCAAATATTGAAAATGTCACCTCGCTGATTATAATTCCAACATCTAAACAGTGAATTAAGAAATCCACGCATCGATTATGACTTTGTCGAGCCTTACATTTCCAGCGTAATGGTAGACTTCGAAGTGGGGCTCGAACTTCAGGTTCTTGGCCGGCTTGGGCTTTCCAAAGTTGGGTGACTTGCCCATATGGTTCTCGTAGAGCTTGGAAAGGAAGGTCTTGTCGGAGGCTTTCGGAAACATGCACTCTTCCTCAAGGATCGAGAGGATGCCCATGGGCTGAAACACATCAATATATAACAATTTCTATCATCCTTTTCTTCGAGTCTATAACAGACGTGTTCTTCTAACCACTATAGAAGCTGGTCAGAAAAATTGAATGTGGAATTGTGGGAGATAGAAAGATTAGATATTACAGATACTGTTCACAGTCTTTGTGAAGACCAGGATGATCCGGGTTTAATATTCTAACGTACTAACTTACCATGACCAAGTCGGTATATATTAATAATTATAAAAGTTGACGGTTCAAATCAGAAGTTGTAATAAACAGGCTAAACTACTTTAAATTCAACGTAGGCTCCAACTGACTGAACATGCTGCTAGTGAAATAGATCACAATGCTAGTCAATCTGACTGACCTTTTCAATAAGATCGATACACTGCTGGAGATCCATTCCGAAGTCGATGAACTCCCACTGAATGCCCTCCTTCTTGTACTCCTCCTGTTCCAGGACGAACATGTGATGGTTGAAGAACTGCTGCAGGCGCTCGTTCGTGTAGTTGATGCACAACTGCTCGAAGGTGTTGTACTGTAAACAACAGAGAGAACAAGCCGAGCCTCGTTTATTGGTTTGCCGACTGGAATGATTGATGATCAAGCAAGAAAATCGATCAACACAGAATTGATCTAATCGGCCGATGGATGGAGGAGGTTGGTAAAACTATGCACAACAAGAGAAAATCGGTAGTATAACAAGGACATCACTCAAACGGAAAGAGTGCGCTTTCAATACAGAGAATCGATAAACATTTGAACAGAGGCAGTAGTGTCTATCACCTGAGTGATGGAGGAAAACCCCCGTCTTCAGCAACCCCCGACAGATAACCCCAAGACTACAAAAAATATAACCCCTCTACCTGAACTTGAGGCATTTACCTCCGAATTTCATATCTGGACGCCCCTGAGCAGAGGAGTGCATGGTCAGATTTGTGAATTCACAGAATTCACAAATGCATGATGAGAAGTTTAAAACAATCGACAATGTATTGCAGAACCAAACAATGCACCATTGTACTAGCATTGACAGTGAGATGAATCTACTAATTGCGCCCTAGTATGGGTTGGACGATATTATACAAGCTCAATAATGTTACCTGGAAGATCTCGAAGCCGGCAATATCTAGGACACCGATGAAGTACTGCCTCTTGCACTTCGTGTCCAAGGTCTTGTTACAACGAGCAACCAGCCACAAGAACATCTTGGCATAGATGGCCTTAGCCAAGGCAGCCACAGCATACACAACCTAAAAGATGTGATACTTTGTGATATTCATTTCTCATATTGTTCACAACATTCAACAATCTCATTCATGTAAGCTTAGAAAATGTGTATCGTATATCGTACCTGTTGCGCCTCTTTCTTCAGTAATCGTAAGAATAGGCCTATTAAATGATCAGGCGAAGCAATCAGTTCACTTTGAGTAATAGTCTAATACCGTAGTAGACTGCTATTTAATTTTAATTAAAAGATGAATGATGTTATCACTGTTTTTATGTTATTAATTTTGCCGTCATCCCGTCTATCTCACCTTTCTCTTTCTGTCTCTCTTTCTGTCTCTCTCTCCCCCTCTCTCTCTCACACACACACACAACCACACACACACACACACACTCTCTCTCTCTCTCCCTCTTTGCAATTCAGTCTCACTGTTTGGATTGCGCTGATTAGAGAATGTTTAGAGACTGGAGATTTGTATCACAAACCTGGTCCTTGGTCTGACCCTTTGTGACGTATTCGCTTCCTACTTTGACCTTGGGAGTCAGAAGAGATTTCAGAAGGTCAGCACAGTTGACGCCCAGCAAGAAGGCAACCTTCTCGGCATCTGAAATCAAAATACAATCGCTATATAAAATCGCTTTCCTCTAACACATAATATATTCACCAAGTTTTAAAATATTTCTGGCACGTTTCTTGCCGATAAACTACGCTTAATCGAGGCAGCTCTCCTTCGAGCAGAACAACGGTGTTCGCGAAGGTTCATAGCAGCACTCTTTCGTATTACATTTACGACCTCTAAGGTAATGTAACTTGATGAAAAGCAAAGCAGTGGTATTAACTGCACGGACCAAATCTCATAGCATATCCAGCATCAGATTTTGGCAGATGCAGCAGTGAGCGTCTGGGTTACGTAATTGGTCAGTTGCTTGGGTATACGTCTAAACTATAGGTAAACGGTGACTGGCGTTACCTGCATTTCCATCAGCCTCGGCCTGCTCCTCTCTTGGTCTCTGCTTGAACTTCATCTCTCCAAAGTGCAGGACGGCACAGGTCGTCTTGTAAAGACTCATCTTTTCTTCTTCAGGGAAACCCAAGACACTGAAACCTTTCTGTAACGTATCAACAACGATTTATAAGCTGCAAGTAAATATTATTATCATTGCACTCAACAATTTCGATTCAATTTCAAATTAGACAGTCATCTTCTATTGCATCAAATGTTTTGCAACTGTATCTCACGTCAATATCACTTCAAAGCAATATATAGCTTAAATAACACATTTTACTCATGAGGGAAAAAATGGAAAGTAGGCACAGACAATTACCATATTAACACCTGTTGGAGGTAGAACCACGTGACTTATAGATCCCTGTTTTTTAGCATGGAAGCTTTCACAAATTAGTAAAATATATATTAATTATTTCGCAAATGACTGTGAAGCTCTAGAGTCTATTTATGATTCTTGAATTTCTTTATATAGTTATAATCATTTCGGCTTTAGGGAACTCACGTCGACGAGGTCCATTTCCTCTTTGTCGTCCATGTTCTCGACTCCCAAGCAACCTTGGTTTATGAAGAAGTAGAGACCGGGATCTTCCTGCACCAGGAGCTTATCTGCACAAATCATAGAAACGATAAAGATACCATATTTAATGGAAACAATTTGGTTTTCGGCAAAGGGATTAAGTAAGTCAAGTCAGTTTGAACGACGCGAATTAAGAAGATGGCAAGAAATAACGAAGGTAAAAAACGATATACTAATTAAACTCAGATATAATGGCAAGGGGAAAAGAAAATTCCGAATATCAAACTGTGTAAATGATGATTGAGGAAAGATATAAGTGAATATCCGTTGTTTTCTTTCTTCTGTACAAGCTATTTTAACCCTGACCTCGTGTTAAGCTGATTTTCTCACCTATGATACTATGCATTTGGCCTGAAAGCAGCCAGTAGAAGATGTGGTAGTTTCTCTCCAATCCGGGCTGCTGATAGGTTACACGAGACTTTTCTAGCAGATCTGAAACATATCAAGCATATCTATATTAACAGTAGCTTTCATGGCCCAATAGGGTAATACATTAAAAAAATATAGAAGATTTAGATGAAATTGATCTGTCAGACCAGGTGTTATTCTCTTTGTCTTCTTTGATATCTTTAACTTTTTCGTCCTGTATGTACAGTGACTATACTTTCTTTCCTTTGCCTTTGCTGTCAGCTTGCGTCAATCTATTCTCTGCCAATGTGAAATTAGGATTTAACAAGCACTGTTCTATCGTCGGCCATCTGCAGTAACTCGTCTTCTCTATAAAAGCCGGTACTCAGCAGCGTCCACGTGACCCTTTTGGATTGCCCCCTTTAACTTTTGTATATTTCACTGATAGTTTTTCTGAGTTTGTATTGACTGCTGTTACTGTGATCTTATGGTGTCAATGCTGAGTGCTGTCGTTAAATGCCATGAAGCTACAGTGATACGCTAATTAACAATGATCTTACATGTTTCGATATCAGCTCCAGCAATTTTGCCGTTGGTTCCAAAATGAATACGAATGAATTTTCCCTATTTGAAAACAAAATAAAAAACACAATGTCTTATTAAATTTTATAGTGTTATAATGTAAAGCAAACATCATCATGTAATGAGTTGTAAGCACAGCGTTATAGGTAGGGCCTCGTGGTTTATGCGATTATGCGATTTCGTATTTTTTCGCATAAATTGGCGGTTTTCGCATAAATTCCTAAACGGAAAGTTTTCGCAAATTATTGCATAAAGTTCGGAAATTTCGGTCAGTGTCAACTATAACAGGCTTGTCCAGGCTATTATCAGCCTATAGGGGCTATAGTTTACCGATCAGACGACATAGTTGTTGATGACTAGGACCCGTGGTTTATGCGATAATGTGATTAAGCTTGTTTGCATAATTTAAGAAACATTTTTCGCATAACCCCGGGGGCCTGATTTTAGGCCTACAATCTAAAATGCAAAAGCAGAGTTTTCTGCCTACTGATGATTCTGCGTTCCATTATACATATTGAGTAAAATTATATATACTATATAAAGAAACACTACGATGTTGCATTTAAATACGCGTACTCATAGATATGCCTACATTATTACGCCTATGATTTTAAAATATGAGCATTGAAGAGAAGCGAAGGAAATCATCACTAGATGAAATGGTGACGGGCATAGGAAAACGATAATAAAACGATAGCTTAGGAGACCAAAGCGGCATGTCGATTATTTTAATCATACTTACGAAACGGGAAGAGTTGTTGTTACGGATGGTCTTGGCGTTACCATAGGCCTCAAGTACAGGATTGGTCTGCACAATCTGATCTTCAAGAGTGGTTTTCTGAAACAGAAAAATAATAGAACTCACGATGCATAATGACATGACATGAACTATTATAATAGGTAACAAATTATTGTGTACATAATGGAACCCACCTGCGCTCATAGTACACAAACAACAATTTGGTTCTACCTCAGTTGAATAATCGTGGAGCAGGTTAACGAAACATTACAATATCGACGAAACTTATGACTGCGGAAGTATTTGTGACCAGAGTTACTTTGGCTACATGGCAAATAAACGTTAGTGAAATTAAGACAGTATTAATGAGGAAGAAGGTAGGCTAAATTCTTAGAAATTATTTCTTTGTTATTATGAATTCATAGCACGTCATTAGGTTGCCAAAATGCTCATTAAAAACTTAAATAGGGCCTACGCTTCATGTGAAATGACCCAATGTCTCAATTTGGCTAGTTATTTTATTTTGTCGAAACAGTAATTTTACTGTAACTAAGCATCGTCTATATAGGCCTAATGGATGACGCTTTTATAAATTTAGCCATGTTTAAAGCACGGTAACAACAAGCTCATGTTTCAAAATGCTCTGCAAAATCCTGAGTTGGATCTCATTGTTATTGCGTCTGCCCCTACAGCATTGCTGGATCGTGGTTTTCATTGAGATACGAGCAGCATGCGACATTATATAACATTTCAATGTTTGACAAGATCGATATTAAGCAGGTGTATATTATGTTCTTACGAATTTGGTTTGATATTGCGTTATATGCGTTATATGCCTTTTATGCGTTATAGAAGCTTGTCTGCTGTGTGGCTAGAAACTGTTTAGAAAATTTACATTCATTCACACTTATACTGCATAATTATTTGTTTGCTTGCTTACATTGGCTTGCTCTTCTTCCTCCTTCTTTCCACTTGCAGATGCAACCTGTGCGAAGTACGAGATGACCTTCTTCGTATTCTCAGTCTTACCGGCTCCGGATTCTCCGCTACATAAACGCAAGAAAAATATCGATTAGACTAGTAAACATGGCTGGTATATGCATTATGCATGGAAGTCTACACCAACATAATGAAATATTATTTATATAAGAAAGTTAGGCAGTTTTCAGTGTTATCTGGCGGTCATCAACGCAACGCTATAAAATGACAGATTGGGTCAATTATATTGGAAACAAAGACAACCTGCACAACAGGTTTAACACGCGATGCGGTCTAAACGTGTATCTCACTCGATCTGCTACTAAAATTAGGCTACAAGTATTTTCAAAATGACGAACGTAGTTGAGATGTCGGTCAATTATCAAATTAGCGATATTATTAGGATACGTTTTAAAGTTAATATTACACCAACATATTACTTTATTAAACATTTCTAAATTATTGCTCTTTGTAAATGTAAGATCACGTGTCTATAAATATATATACATGTATATTATATATATATATATCATATTCGTATTGTGCCATTGTCAAAAATGGTTGATGGCTCTAAGCAATAATTATATTTCACGAGACTAATTGATTGGTGTCGTACAAAGGGACGCCTCGGAGATGTTCAATTCTGCATGGTTCGACAAACCAGTTTGAAAAGTATAGATTAGTTTAAGCCGCATAATTTTCAAACCCATTCTCAAATTAAAATATTATGATCGAAGGAAGTAAAACTCACGTGATCAACATAGACTGGTTCTCACGATCTAAAATAACAAAAATAAATTGATGAATTATTTTATTTTATAAGTGTATTCCTTATGATGACGTCTATTCCAATGGAAGTAAAGGAACGTTATTGAATCCAGAGGAAAGAAAAGGAAAGCAGGGTGAGACTCACATAAAAGAATGCCATGGTTTTACGTTTATCTACCCAGCAAAATTTGATTAAATTTTACCTAATTTAACTTATTCCCAGCCTGAAAGTAATCACAATTTCAGAACGTTTAATGCCATTGTCGTTTATTATAAGCATAAAGTTGTCTTATACTAGACTTCTTCATCTCATGCAAATACGTTATTTATTCTTGACTCAAAGATCAACGACGTTTTCCAAGCAGGTAACTTTTGAATAAAATGAATTCTGAAGTCAATTTCAAGTTTGAGGAACTTTATGATCAATGGAGCTTCCAAAAGAGTTGGTCTAAAGACCTGCATATAGGGCTACTACGGCCTAACAAAGCAGCAGAGGACTGACCTTGCAACATGTTCCTGTATGCGTTGTCGGCAATGGAGAACAAATGTGGCGGCATTTCGTTCCTCCTCTTGCCCTGATACTTGGTGATGACGTTCTGGCTGTAGATGGGCAGACGACGATAGGGGTTGATCGTGACACAGAACAGACCCGAATAGGTCTATAATACGCAAACACGCGTGCATAACATGCGTAATTCGATCGGAAAACCTTGTAAAGTAATGTAATGTAAGTAAAGCAATGCATAGGCCTAGTAATCGCCCAGACATTTCCCACCACTTTCAACAGTAATTCGCAGATCCAACGTCGACCCATCAATTTAGATTTAAGCTTAGACCTTCATCTCTGCGCTTGGATCGTCTGTGGACTGAGGCGAGGACCAACCGCAGTACTCAACCCATAGGCATATACAATATAAAATAAAAGGTTAACAGCCATCTCATCAACTCGTTGGCTGAATAGCTTCTAGCTTGACTCCAATTGCATCCGAATCTATCACTATCTGCTATATTCCGTTCAAGTTGATTCTATCAATTCGTGGACGTTACGATTTCGACATAGGCCTATTGTCTTCGATCGCTGCTCTGAACAGAACTGTCCTTGTCTTGTTACTCTATTCTGTTGTAAGATTCTCGTATGATAATAGTCTGACACAGAGCCCAAAGATAGCTCTGCAGGCTCCTAATCTCTGAGTGGGAGGTTGACTAACTGACTCGACGCTGGTGACCTGAGCTTGGTTTTCGAATGGTGCGTTATATATGTATATAGTATATATATATACTATATATAATATATATACTATATATAATATATATATATAGTATATATAATATAAAGATATATAGTATATATATATTTGAATAGTACGGTGCTACTACGATGAATACTTACGTAGATCATTCCGGCGCTGTATCTCGTTCGAAGGTTATGGAGAACGGAAGCTTCGTTGAGGTAGGTCAGGTTGGCCATGTCCTCCATCTTCTCGAACTTCGGAGGATTCATCTGCTGGATTGTGTCCTTCTTAACAGTCTTCTCCTACAAACGACGACTCAGTATAATCAGACAGTTCTCAAACTGAATAGTCTTTTTTTACTTAACACTTAGCAACTCCGACCTTTTAAAACGTTTTCAAACTTATTGTCGTTAACTTATATCAGCCAAATACATTAAGCTTATCAAAAACTAATAGGAGTCTGTGCGGAAAAATCAGTCATTTTATATTTATTTACTCATAGGGCCCATATGTAGCAGGGCCAAATTTTCTCAAAGGTTAACATTATATATAGTTCACATAATTATATAGTTGACCCTAACGACAAGCGAAAGAACACTGAGGAATGAATGCGTTGCAAAATATTCAAAGAGGAATTTAAGACTGATAGCCAAGGGGCCGTACTGAGCTTCATTATTATCCAACATTGCTAAATCAATATTCATATCTTGAAGCACTTCGATATGAAGTCAAGTGCTTATCACCTGATTAATTATTCGAATTAATATGTTTCAATTTGAGCAGTGAAACCGCTTGCTCAGCTGTCGTCCACATTAGGCTTATTGTCAATTAAATCTTCTGCCTGAGACCTTTGTTATTTAAATTATTCCAAATAATTTCATCTTACCGTAATATTAGTGCCTAAAATGATATTTATTTGTTTTCATTAAACAATTAACTAAATATTCAGACAAATCTGTGCATCTATTCTTCTATCTTATTAAACTATGCAATATTAATTGCCAAATTAGTTACTATTTTTCTTGTATTCACTTACTTTATTTAAACTCACTTCTTAGATTTAAGTGTCTAACCTCATTCTTCTCCGTGAGAACGGTGACGTCATCGCCCTTGGTGCTGATGATCTCTGCCTTGAGGTAGCCCTCCTTGTGATCGACAATCCAGCAGTTTTTCTTACCATCGAAAGGCTGCGTCTGCTCCTCCAACAGCTTCTTCTTGTCTATGGCCAGGTACTGGAAGTCGGGATCATCGGGCGAGAATGAAGACATCCTGCAAGTAGTGAGGTCGACCGAATCGACGAAAAGGCAGAAGAGTCGCCCAACTGGAGCAGGTCACCTCCGTGCAGAAACGAGCGATGTCGATCAAACTGCATCACATCAATCAAATTCAATTATCTAACTCCTGTTAATATGTAAAAAAATTAATGAAATGAAAAAATTCAATTAATTAACTGGCCAATTTCTTATGGATTGTGTCACTAAAAAGTAAGTATGAGGAATCAGAGAAAATAAGTCGAGGTTTGACCATTTAACTTATTACTTTTTGTTTTTACGACCAACACCTTTCGGCTGTATTCGTAGACTATAAAAAATCTAAGAGATTCCTAAATAACGGCATCGATTATGATAGCTCATCTGCTAATTCATAATGCTGTTACAATTCCATCGCTGTCAACAAGACAGAAGCAGACGAAATATCATAGAGAAAGATAAAAACAAAAGGATAGCAAATCAAATCCTACAACGCAAATTCTTAAAGGGATAAGTTCGTTTACAAATATCGTATGCTCTGTGCACATTTTAAATGCTCTAAGAACAGAAAAATAGTTAAATTGCTCGGAGGGAAACTTTGGAAAAGCGAATTAAAAATCTTAGACCACGAAAGATTGTCTTGACAATGTGCAGAGCTACTTACCGATCGGCAAAGTTTCTGCGAGCGATGTGGAGACTGGCAATGTCCTTTTATAAGAAACGTCTTCTGTCTTAGACTGGCCCAGCCGAAAATAGACCAGCATTCTCGAAGCACCAGCAGCGGCAGCAGCGATGCCACTTGAAGCGCCGCTCTGCGAGTGCTACCTGTATTCCGCCTCGCTCGGTTTGGCTGAGAGGCAACGGTGCCAAAAGTGGCTTCGAAGGTACGGCTGGCTCTCAAAGAACAGCGGAGTCTGGAACCAACGGGCTGTACGCGGGCGCCTCGGCTTTTAGACGGCGTTACTCGATATGATATACTTCTATGGACTGCTGCACTGGAGTCTATAGTTGCCATGCATTAACGGGCTTATCCGTAAGCTATTGAAAATGCGCCCTTTCGGCAACAATTATACGAAGCCAAGGGCAGCCAGAACTCTACAGACTAAGATTGTCAGGCACGCCGAATGTGATGGTTTACAGTCTCGATTTTCTCAGTCTCGGTATTCAGGATCTTATGCTTAACCTGCTGAAACTATTATTATACTCCTCGTCTTACGTTAACTAGATAACTAAGCATTTACATTCTAAATAAAATAACTTGCCACATGTACAGGAGCAACGTCTTATTTGCTACCAGGTATTGATTGAATTAGCAAAGATACAACACAATACGCCTACATTGAGCTTAAGAAGTCAAAACTACGAAAGTAAATAAGAATGAGTATTTCTCGCATTGAGGATTCCAACGTGTTTTGTTTAGTTACTCGGAAGAAAATCTGATAGCAACCTCTTAATGCCATTAATCACTTTCTCTGATTCTATTGTCTCACAGTCCTATCCATCGTTCAGTCTTACATATAGACATATTCCTCACTTTTTAGACCTATTGTAGGCATACGCCTTTTCAAACAATCATACAACTGTAATTGACATTTTGTTCTCCTATACAGCGCCCTTTCTTTCGGCCTCGGCTGTACCACGGCGCTATATAAATCGTCTTATTACTATCAATATTATTATTGTTACTATTATTATTATTTTTATTATTAATGTTATTATTATTATTATTATTGTTACTATTATTATTATTATTATTATTAATGTTATTATTATTATTATTATTATTACTATTATTATTATTATACAATGGATACAGGGATTAGAGCGTACTGCTCTGTACAAGAGAGCGGGCTTATAATATTTGAATTTCCAGGAACGATTTTATTTCAAAAGTTTATTTATATCGCGCTTTTCATGTCTCTTAAAATGTCCATGTGCCACCTTGAATCTACCAAAACCTTGGCTTCACTGATCACATCACCCATCTTTCTCGCTCTTGCTTCATACATATCCGTGATCTTCGTAGAATCCGCCCTATGACTGACTCCAAACTGCATCCACATCGCCACATCGATAGTTCACGCAAAATTGGATTACTGTAATTCCCCAATGATGGGCACTTTTAACTACTGTAGTTATTAACTAGTAGTCATAACTACTTATAGAAGTAGTTGCCTAGTAGTTATAACTAGTTTTAAAAAGTAGTTAAAGAAATAGTTATAACTACTTTTATCAAGTAGCTTTAAGCTAACTACAATATTTCACATTAACTACATTTTTCCTAGTTACTAATTCCGTCTTACAGGAATTTCTGTTATTTCACAACAAGCATGGACGCTGCTCATATAATCTCATGAGTGTATTTCCTATGTAATTGTTTCATTAAAATTTGCGCATACTCTTGTGAGGATGTGGGTTCCTCTCAGAACTATAGAGAAAGGCTAAGGCATTATGCCTATTTAATGGCATACCTGGAGATTGTTGCGCGATAAGAAGTAAAGTAAAGCGGTCGTATAGGGGTTGGATGACCACCAGTGGGCAGTTTGGTTACAAGTGGGTATGAGAGAGAGGTCACTGTCGAGTCGAGAATGATAGGGGTGAGAGAGAAAAAAAGAGAAAAAGGAGACAGACAGACAAAGACCGATACAAAACGGTAAGAGACTGGGCATTCAATTACTCGCTGGATAGCCCAGTGGTCGTCTTAGATCTGAACAGCTATTGGCAACGTACGAGGACGAGGAATTGAAGAAGCACAGTCGATACAGACAGCAAAAGGTGAGATATGTATACAATCATATTTTATAGGGGTAACAGGCAGGAGCATAGGGAGCCAATACTATCAAACATCCACTTTGGTTGATATGCGGCAACTGATAAATTCAAAGTCATTTAAGTGACCGGGAGGGCTTCTGGCGCTCTAACTGCAAGCAGTTAGAATTCTGTCTGGCATTAATATGTTTGTATTTATCACTAAAGGAGTAGACAGGCCTATATTAAATACAACCCAATAGTTTACAGTTTGATATGTCATTGTATTTCTGATCATTTTTTATTACTTATGTTGAACATCAGCAATTAATACTGACAATAAATTTGCATGCTGCTTGGTGACTATCAATGCACCATGTCATAACATTAGCAAAGTAGTTTTAAAAGTAGTTAACTACTTATGTGGTAGTTATCAAACTAGTTATACCTACTTATCATTTAAGGTAGTTAAATAGCAGTTATAACTACATATTTTGAAAGTAGTTGGGAAGTAGTTGTAACTACTAGTCAAATAGTTGGTGCCTATCACTGCAATTTCCCTTTCCTCAATATAGACACCACCCGATTAAACCGCCTCCAAGCCACTCAAAATGCCCTTGCCCGTGGTGTCACCAAAACCCAAAAACACCACCATATCACTTCTGCCCTCAAATCACTCCACTGGCTCAAAATACCTGAACAGATCGAATACAAGGTCATTTCACTTACCTACAACACACTGCCATTCTCACAGCCCACATATCTCCGTCAGTTATTCACGATTCAACCACATCGTTCAACCCGTTCCTCTTCCATCCTCACACTGCCCTTCACTTCAGTCACATCATTACTGAAATTTGCAAATCTCTCCATATCTACTGCTGTTGGAACAAACTCCTCCCAGCATTAAGACAAATATCCGATCAATCCTACAAACTCACCAAAGCCTCGCCTCTTGCTATCTCACCACAGGTTTTTCACTCAAAACTGATGACATTGCATTTTCACAAATCCTGAATCCTCCTCTGCGCCTTCCCTTTCTCGCGGTTTCAACTCCAAACACCATCCACCTCAGCCGTCTGTTTTCCTGCCTGACTCTCCGAATTTTGACCTCTGCCTATCGGTTTTGCTTTGATTAGCCTAAGCGCCTGTTAATAAGCTGGTTCCCGCGACTTAGCTTTTGTGGGCGCTGTAGAAATGTTGAGATTACGATTACAATTGAAAACAGGAAGACGGAAGGGGTGAGCCTGGAGCGCCGAACGTACACTTTATAGAACTGGAACTGGAATTTTAAGTTAAGCAAGTAAGAAGCCAAAGCTAAGCAACCAGGTACTGTAGGCTTATGCAATATATTCTCTACACGATGCATGGACTATAGAATAGTTGCCGTTACCGCGGTATTACCGCCCGCTCATTCCCCATAACCTCGGTATCACCGCGCCAGTGGATGGTGTTTGGAGTTGAAACAGCGAGGAAGGAAAGAGAAACAAGGGTAGAAGAAGATACTGGAGCGTAGGAGGTGGATGATGAGGATAGAGAATGATAGGGAGATTATTAGGAGGAATATCTAGAGAGAACAGGAAGAAAACTTAAAGAGGTTGAACAGACTAGAGATTGACGCCGCGGTGTTAGCTCTCCCTTCGTATTTCATTCTCATTTCCTGCTGCCTTTTTTCTTTCCACTGCTCTTGTTTCTTAATATTTGTATGTATGTCTGACTGAATGTCTTTCTAGGTGTCTTTGCCTCTTTCTATTTTTGCGTCGTACTCTCCTTAAGGCAGGAGGAGTGGCATATTTGTTCGCCAGAAACAGAGCGTTCGTTGTCCATTGACGTCAGAGCCAGATAAGACAACATGCTTCAATAAAACATCCCCGAGTCAAGAGGCCTCGACCCTCCCTCCCACGCTCCCTCCCCTCCTCCTTCCTTCCCTCCCTCTTTCTTCTATCCCCGGCGCGCTTCGTCACTCCTCCCTTCGTCTTCTCTCTCTGCCTTCCTGCTGTGGGTCGCCAGTTGCAGTAGTTGTTACAGCTGCGATTCCACCTGCCAATCTCCCCATCGCCGACAAGTAGGCATCGCTAGCGGCTCGCAGATAATGCCTGGTTCTGCATCTACGCTGGTCTGCATGAACAACATCGGCTGCTGCTGCAGCTGCAGCAACTAAGGCACCACTCGCAGACACCGTGTTTAATTTTAGCTTGCGCAGTATGCACGTCGTTCCAGCAGCTGCAGAGCATTTAACATACTAACTGAAACGATGCTGGCGTCTGCTCCACAACACTTTGCAGCCTCCATCCACAGACCGACTTCTACTACATAGCTGGCAGCATTGTATACCTTTCCACCAGCGGCTCCACCACGAGCGATTGATGGCTGCGATATTTAGTAGGGTAGATAAAATCTCAGAAGCCGGGCTATTGTGGTTGCGCGGTAAATTATAAGCAGGCAACAGAAAGCCATTTTATGCATCTCTCTCCGTAGGCTGCTTTAATGGCTTTGAACAACGCAATTATTTTCTAAGCCAAGGAAAACATTTTGTTGTTCGATTTACAGCTCAACGTCTAAACTAATCGCATGGTAGCTTGGACCATCAACATGGTCTATTATGATGTAATGAACCATAGTAGAAGACGATGCGTCTCAATCGGGCAACCAGATGTTTCGAGAATTCTGCTCCGTTTTTCTTCAATGGAGAATTCGTTCCATTAAACTCCAGCGACTCTGAATAGAGATCTTGAATGGGCGCGATATAAATTGATTCGTTGAATTCATTTACTTGATGAATAGGTGTGAAAGATCAAGCGACAAGGAAAATGAAAACACCAGCACTTCCTACCCATTATTGTCTTTCGGGACAAACTTAATAAGGGATAACTCTTCTTCCGTTAGACCTCCTCCTCCACTTCCTATTCTTCTTTCAACTCATCATCCACATCCTCTTCCTCCTCTTCTGCCTCCACTCGTGCACCTCGTTCATCTCTTTTCATCCATCTTGTGACTTAGTGCAGAGATTAAGTTAGCAATAGCGTGTTTTGACTCAAGTTTTGCATCGAGAACTTCACTAATTCAAATAAATTCAGTCACGCAAAAGGTTTTCATCGTAAGATATTAACGAATTTGTTTGTCTTCAATAAACTTGTCTCTGCCATTGTTGGTATTTTCGAACTGCTGAAAATCGTTTCACTTGTTTTCCGGGAGTATTCAGTATTATTTGATATTAGATTTTATGTTAAGGTTGCGGTGGTTGGCCAATGTTTTGAAATGCTGTGACTTGCCGTTTCAAAGCTGACATTTTTCTGTTGGACTCTCGTTCGTAATGGTGTTTTTTACTCGTACGGAATCGTGTTGGAAATTCTTCAAGGCAGAGAATGTTTACTCGAGCCGGCGCTCTATGATTGTTCATGCTAACCATGATGGATTTTGAATGACCGTAATCATCGATATTTTTATCGTCATCTGGTCTCTTCGTCTTTTTCTTCTTCATTTGTATCAAGAGAAATTCCACTGGCCATAGGAATTCGTGTGGGCTGTTGAGTGATCTCTTATTTCAAGAGAAGACTGCCGCCCATTTGCATTCATTTGCGCACACGAGTCAGTTGTCAGTTTGTGTGACAATAATAATTATAAACGACACTTCTCGCTTTCACTTATTGGGATTTGTTGATGCCTAATTACCTACATGTAGGTCTGTTCCTAGATTCATGTGGCGTCTTATACAGAACGAAAATGCAAAAAAACGATTCCCAGTGATGACCCGACATAAAAACGACTTCTTTTAACCTCCTGCCTGAACTCACATTTGATAATGTTTGTCCCACGTAAAATCGTAATGACGTGTCCAGGTTTTTGTTTCACTCCTCCGATAAAAATGATTTTGGGGCACATAGATATGATCCTATTTGTGGCATCTGTGTAAAGAATGAATGCTCTGCCGTCGCTGGTTAAATCTGATTGATCCAATATATGGTATTTATTAACAGTAAAATTGTGACCATTCACCTTATAATGGCAAACGGATATGAAACCGACTAATGGCACTTTATGCTTCCAAATGTACGAACTGAGCCATTTTCAATTACCTTAATATTACATTATATTACACCGTATTGTGTGACATTCATCATTTTAGCCTGACGGAAGTGAAACCTTCAATTAAATCTGATAATTTATAACAGGAAGAGAAATTACACCGATAAAGACAAGAATAATTGACGGTTTATTGACGTATTATATAAGAATATACTTAATTAGTAAATTTAGGTAATTCTTCTTAATTAACAATTCTTTATTCAAGTGTATATAGTTCCTAGTTATCTGTAAAGAAGTCTGCTTGGATGGTTTTTCCTTTTCTTTTGCGTTTCTTTTTCTGCGCCGGTCTTTCGATGATCTCAAAGGGACGCAAGGCGAACACCTGAAATTCCGTTAAATTGCTAATTATCGTCTAATATAATTATAATTATTGCGGCAACGCATTCTCTATTTAAAAATGAGTTATCTCGGTCTTATTGCAATAGGGATCCGCCTATAGAGCTCGTTGCAGACCAATCACTTGTATGGCATGAACAACTAACTACGATCATCGCAATTTATTGCGGCCTATACCGACGCTATATAAAAGTATTAAAGGCCGCCTAATAAAGGCTGCAGGTCAAAGTCCGAGGAGACAGCATGGAGACAAAGAAAGATATGACGATGAGCGGTTGAATGATGAATAGCTGGCAAACGTAAGAGGGTCGGAAGATCTGAAGGACGAGCAATGAGCTGTGAAAGAGCTGATTAGCGATTAAACCAGTTCGTTGGTGCCAGTCTGGGCATGGGCGTAGTAGGCGCTGCAGCCCAGCAGACCTCGTAGATCGGATTCCTTTATCTCGTTCTTTATCTTTTAGACTTCGCTCTGTTCCTTTAAATGCTCTGTCGAGACATAGCGGTCTCTGCGTGACTACCTGCAGAAGACTCGAGACCGTCCACATCCGTATTCGAAGGCCCTCGCGGAAAGTGAGTTCAGCGACGCGGGGCACACGCATACCTGGATGACGTCGGTTATGCCTGTTCATGAAACTAAGGTCCTCAAGAGGGACACTCAAATGACCAGATGCGTCCTTGATGAGAGAAACACGAGCGTGACTTCTCAAGAGAGTCTGCGGTGCTGCAGCGTGAGGTCCGTATGTGAACGGAAGAGAGGGTGCACGTGTATAGATATCCTGTTTTTGTGTGCCATATGATTGGCACGGCTCAAACTGTGCGGGTGGACAATGTGGGTCTCAATTCCGTCTGTGAGCGCGGGCATCAATGCGACTTGTTGATCCAAAGGCGCGACATTCAATCCGAACTGCCCTCCTACGGGTGCAAACGAGCTCAAGGTATTTTCTTTGTTCGATCGTTCAGTTTTATTGCCACCGCGTCACCAATTAAACTCCCATTGTTATTAGTAAGCCAAGTAGTGCTTTAAGCTAATGAGGTAATAAATAGATGAATTCATTAATTTAATTAAGATGGAATGGTTTTACGCATCTTTTAATTCTTACTCTGTCTGTGGGAAGCAAAGTGAAGTCGTCGGGTGGATTTGTGATGACGTATCTTTTGGCGCATGGATTCTGGAGCGAGGCATTCGGTTCAGTGTCGCGGAACCGATACAGTCCAATGCACAGGATTCCGAATGTTCTTAAGGCATACGTGAAGAGCTGACCATAAGACCGAGAGTTCTAAGAACATCAAACGCAACTAATTAATACGATTCAATTACATGAAGTCAGGGCGAAAAAAATATAGGGTGTGAAGTGTGAGGTCGCTTATGAGATTAATGACATTAAGCTGAGATAAGTTTCAATGACTCATAGATTAATTATACTCTTGTTCAACTGTTTGATTTGTAACAGTATTGTACATGTATGTAAATATATAATGAGAATTTGCATAAAATGCGTAGGTAATTAAAAAGGTGAAGTCGTGGGAGCCAGTTAATTTACAGGCGCATAGCCTAAGCAAAACAGCGAGACGAAGGAAAGAGTAACAATTTCAAGATCCAGGCAGACAGATGGCTAAGGCGGACAATGTTTGGAAGGCTAGACGAACGGAGGAATCAGGGCAAGATTTATGAGAGAACAGTGTTTCAGTTGTGAGTATTGGAAAGATGGAGAAGTGTTAGGGTGGGTAGACGAGTAGCGGGTTGAATGAAGTGATTGGACCGTAAATAAATATTATAACACACGAAGATGGGAGGTCCATATGATTATTGAAGTCTGTTGTAAGCGAGGTAAATAGAGGGAGAGGAAGACGACCTACTCCGAACTGAGCAAATGGACCGTCGGCGACCGCAATCTGAGCGACTCGGCATCGACTGCGTTGACCTAATGCCTCTGGAGTGCTGTAACCGCCTCTCATGCCGACTCCTTCGGCCAGGATCTGCTCCAACTCAGGAGTAGCACCGCCCGTGATTAGGGTCCGTATCAGCGTCAATGCGTTGTCATTGAAATAAGTCTGCAACAATGACATTTGACAGAAACGTTCGTGAGAAAAAGTATTATAAAGAAAAAGATCAAGAATAATTTATTACCCAAACTATGCGCTTAAAGATAGAATCGGAAGTTGAATGCTGCTGGCAACTATGTCCAATTCTGTTGCGTGGCAATGCGATGGCCAGATGAGTTCGAGCTATGTGCAGAAGCACTGTCTGTGCATATACAGGACCCGCAGAGCACAGAGACTGTTCGCTCCATTAATAGAGCCAGAAACACAAAAGTCTAGCGTGATTGCCAAGGCGTAGTCGATGAACGAAGCCACTGTCCAGGAGAATTAACTTCAACTTTATATTCTAACGACAACTAAGCAGTCGGTAGTTGTATCTCTTGCATCACCTGAATCGCGTAATTATGCCTCTTGCGCAAAAGATCATTAATTTCGAGCACTAAGAGCACGCTGTTGAAACTTGCACAGTTCAGCAGTATTGTTGCGGTAGCTGAAAAATTACGATCTACGGACAGTCAGAGTACTCTTGTCCGCATCAAAATTCTGGAGATGTCAAATGGTCATAAATAGATTTCTTGAGGTTAACTGACTGTCGTCGGGGGTGAAGTGCACGGAGAGAATTCTCTTTTCAGAGCCGCTCAATGTCGAACGTAAAATACTGTTGCATTTAAAAGAATTTCTTGAATACTCAAGTGGACGACGTTTAATTCCTACAAATTTTCCTTCCCTTCGATTACTTTTCGGCGAAATTGGGTAATAATCATAGTAGTAATCACAGTAGCATATGATTCAGTACTGGTACTAAAAAAAGCAGAAAACAGTTCGGTTATTAATTGTTTGCCTTTATATCACAGAATGCTTTAAATATTTATTGCTGAATAATTATTTCGCTGTACATGAACTTATAGGAAGTAGCATTATGTCTGTCTTCATTCACTATGTTTAGCGTTTAGAGGAGGTGAGGCAACGTACCGTACTCATGAGCGAGTCGAGCACGCTGACGGCAAAGGCTGTACCACATGCGAACGGTTGAGTCATGTAGAGCTCAGTGTCCGGGTCATCTTCGTCATCTTGATCAAGAAACTGGACATTGGCATCGTTACCTGAGAAGCAGATCTAATTATTTGATCTTCATTGTGACGTATGATGCCGTTATAGCGCACGTCCTAGCATTAATGAAGCTGAGCGATAAAAGTGATAAGCTTTTAACAGACTGCAGTATAGAGGAGAGGTCAAGCAGTTGTGAATAATTATTATTAGCTTCAACGATATATATATATATATATATATATATATATATATATATATATATATATATATATATATATATATATATATATGAAAGCCATATGAAGCTGTGATCCACTTAAGAAACACCGAAAGTCTGTAGATAAAAATATACCTCAAGATCTCTAACTCATTGATAAATTCTATTGAAACGCATGTCAAAGCCTAAGCCTCGAATCGAATGGAAACCATTTCTGCATCAGTTTAGTGCGGTTCTGCTAAGTGTATGTGTCCTTACCGAGTTCCGTAATCATTGGAATGTCGCTCCCAGAGACAACTCCTCTTCGGATTGGCTTCATATTCGGTGGAAGAGAACTCTGGTTGGAACTAGGAGGAAGGAATCCTAGAAATAGCAAGGATATTATGCAGAGGTATTTGAAATATGCTCTTCCTGTTGTCTAATTCAATATAACGTATTTCAGTGTAACTTAATTATGTATTCCACACCATTAAGCCTATGAAAGGTAAACCTAGGCTACCTAGTAAGCAACATGAAAGGAGTCACCAATTCTAATTTGCCAACATAATTTATTTGCACGTACGCATGTTTGTAATCATTGGCAACTATTTTCTTTACTGTAATTATTAAAACATTTCATTTTAGATTAGACAATTGTTTATTAGATGCGTATGTCTACACATGTAGGCTACGTATACATTAGCAAGCAGGTATTTATATAGCAAAACACTCTTGCAAAGTGCCCTTAAACTAACTCTTAAAAGCGTAGATTCTATTAAACCTATATTGATCGTGCGCTATATAATTCTCTGTACCCGAGTTTCCTGAGCAATGTAGAATGCCGACAGTGTCGTCGAATGTCATCGCTTTGATGTTGAGTGAGCAGAGGATGGCTTCTTTGTCCACTAGATTGCTGTCATCGACGCTCGAATTTCGCGCCGAAAGAATGACGCACATGTCGCACATGTTAATGTTGACAGCCCTTAGGTTGGCACGGTTCAGAGGCGAACCCTGGTGGCCGAATAAATGACAACAAATTGCGGCTTTTCATAATTGTGATTGTATAGTACACAACGCCTTGTTGCGATCTCATCAGAACTAAAGAGTAACAACCGTCTTAGATTTTTTACCTAAACTGTAAATCGAAATCATGAAGAGTGGAAGGTGGAGGGTGTAAGCACTTGCAGCCTGGTGCAGCACCGTATGCGAACTATGCATTTCATACAGATGTGTATGTGCATATAAAAGTGCGTGTGAATGCAAACATTCATGCATACGTACGCATCAACATACAGATATACACGCATACAATCACACATAGGCCTACAAAAGCACATACTTCTTTGAGTACAAGTAGAGCTGAATAAGCATTACTGTCTGATTGCGTTCTCTGTCAAGATTAACGAGAACGTTCTTTTCTGTCGTCAGGTCAATTAAAATTATAGTATCGCCTGTTGGTCCAACTGGTCTGCTTACGTTTAGAATGCTGATCTTAGGAAAGTTACAGAGACCCTTCCACTCCTTTCGGATGTAGTCCTTGTCTCCTACGATGACGACGTGTTTCAGTTCTTCTTCCTCGAAGTTGCTTGCACGGAGTGGCATGATGAGGTTGCGAAGACCGATCAGAGCCGAGTGAGCATCGGCAAACATGCATACGATCACGTGATTGCTCAACACTGTCATGGCGGCCTGCTCCCTGTTCTGACAGTTCACAGAGACAGAATGATCACACGCATCGTTATGACGATTAGCAAATGCGGCCAAGTTGACACGGACCCAGAACAAGTTCGTGCGTTATCTGTATACATAGCTGGATATTCATCAGTACGGGTGAGTAATTAGTATAACGCTTTCACTCAGTTTTCAAGAGAGTTACGAGCAAATTAAACGTATTGTTAAAAAGTGGTAGCTTAATTTCTTCGTGAGATCAACTAAGCCTACCTCTATTTCAGGCAATCGTCGAAGAAAGAAGAGGATTTAAAGTAGATTTGAATTATATTGTGAGCTGATTCCTTCTCCAATTGTCTATAATCGTAGTTTAAGGTCCTTCTTTTCGTACACATTTAAGAGATCTTGTAAGCAAGTAAGATCAATTATTAAAATTGGACCACATTTGCTAATTAAATCGTGCACCATATGTAAATTTGCAGCAAGGTTTTACAAATCGAAAAAGTGGAAGTTTTGTGCGTCTTTAAGCACGATGAGTCATCTCTAAGAATCGTATAAATGGCAAATGTTTGTAATGGTAAAAATAGAAGTAGGCTATTTATATACGCGAACTTACGATTAGACAGGAAGACATTGGTTGTGATGGACACCAGTGGAACATTCCAGTGGAGTCGAATTGTCGTTGGTCAATGGATGTGTCCGTGTGAAGGTCGGTTCTCCAGTTACCACTGTCTTTGGTTCCTTCGAACGATTGTTGGTGCAGGCTAATGACGGACGGAGACACCAAGGAATTCTCTCTAAAGAAAAATGCAGGAACATTTCTTAGTTGTGAGACAAAAAATTAATCTATGATCACAAAATGAATTGGTCAAAATTAATGTTGTTCGATGATGTCGTGTGAGCTGATAAAAAAGTTATGATATTTTTGTTTATTCGGCGGTGACAGCGACTCTGGAGACAGAGAACGTGCATGTAGTTGATGATGTTGATGTTAATCATCGAGGTTGATCGTGGCATTGGTAATGTTTATTATGACGGTAACAATGATCGTGATGAGCATATATCTATATCTACCTACGGAATAGAAGTAAAAAGGAACTCCGGACCTCCTCATCGCTTGAGTGGTGCTAGAAAACCCTTTCTCTGAAAGTTGACCAACCACATTGAAGCTATATGGACCGAGAAAACCCGACGTCACCTTGTGTAGCAGAGCGAATATAGCGACGACCAGAACTGGACGAAAGCGAGCCACACACAGCCATGATTTCAGTGAAAGGGTGCACAACCCCTGGGGGGAGGCAGTAACACAGAAGAATTAAGATCGTTAACTCAATACGTTTGTGCATCGGGAACCAACGCAATTCTTACGCCTGGGGTTGGATGTAACGACGCCGCAACCAAAGTGTACTCCAATGAGACATTTATGATGATGGTCTTCTATGAGTGCCTAAGATATAACAGATAATGTCGTACTTTCGGATGGAGTTTGATTTCAAGCGATCGGACGAAGAGTTACAGTTGAGACCTTTCAGGCTACAACTGTAGACAAACAGAATACTAGAACCTGAGCGTCTAATATGAGAACTTGTTGCAGTCTTGGTCTATCTGCCTCTCAGCTTATATATAAGTATGCTTAAGTATGCTTAAGTATGCTTAAGTATGCGTCTGTGTGCAAGTCAGAGTGTTGTTGTCTATCTGTCTGTCTGTCCATCTGTATGTCTCCCTGTCTGCATTTCTCTTTGTCTACTGCCTTCCTTAGTGATGTTTGTTTCTGTCTGTCTTATAGTCTTATCCTGTGTGTCTTCCCTTATACCCATATACATAAGTTTTCCACTCCTGAGCTAGCTTAGGCAGCAGCCGAGAGTGTTGAGTTCTGACCTGGAAGGCGATGAACCGATTCTTTCCGTCTTTCTCGGCGACTTAGATTTCTTTTTGTCGAGACGCAGAAATGAAGCATCGTTTCCTAAAGTAGAATAAGTTGAGTGTGTCTTAGCAACAATGAACAACCATCAAAATCTTCAGCAAACCGAAACTTAACGTCTCCTAGCAACAATAAAGCGTCTCTTGGCAACAAGGGGCCAGCCATGGACATCAAAATAAAATGATACAGAACACAGCTTTGTACGCTCATCACGAGGAATTTCCGTCATCGTAATATCGTTATAATAACACAAATAAAGCCAACAATTGCGATTCAAGTGACGAATGATGTGCAGCAAAACATCAAAACTCAAAACAGAGAGAGAGAGAGAGAGAGAGACCGACAGACAGACAGACAGAGAAAGAGAGGGATAATATTGGAAACGATAAGGACATCTATATTAGCATAGTTGGAAGACCTATTATCATTCGAACGTAAGATAACACTGCAGACATACATAGGTGCTTAACATTCTCAGTTTCACTCGCCTGATTTGCATCGGCATTTTCTGATCAATTTGATGTCGTTTACGTCTCCGTGACATGTTTTGCAAAAGTTAAAGGCTCTGCAATCATTAAACACATAAGCACTGGTTCTGTAGCGCCTTGCTGATAACCCAGCAATGGTCTAATCAGAAGGATATAGACTATATTAATGTACTGGCAGCATCATGGGATAATACGTGCAAATAGACTATTTTGTACTATATGAAAAGCTAAATGCATGCAATGCTGATTGCTTACTCTGAGACTAGTTGCATTAGATGCCATTATGCATGTAGCATATTAGGTAAGATTTTAGGCCCAGCTTTCTGCGATTACCGTGAGATATACCAACATCATAATATCGTAGTAATAGCAAGAGTCAATTGAGAACAATATTCAAACGAAAGATAAAGTGCAGCTAAATTATAACGTCCACTTTCAATAACAGAGATTATATATTGGAAATCGATATAGGGGTATTTTATAAAGCACAATTTGAACACCAAATATCAATCGATCTTACATGGGTCAAGTCAAATTAATCTATCTATCAAGAAGTATATAGATTCCAAGACTTATACTCAGTGGAGCCCTTATATATAATGCGAATAGAAATATGTATTAATATAGATAGGCAATATAATATTCAAATATAAAGTACGGACAACAGTGCTGAGTTATAATTAGAATTTGATAAGTGATTCTTAGGTATGTATGCTTAGGCAAATAATAAAGAAATATATATCATATCAACACAAAGCTGCTCTTGCGCACACGTCATATCAGGCCTGTATAAAGCTGTTTCATTTCCGACCGCTTGAGTCGTTTATTGAATAGATAAACATGTGTATATTATAATTTTACTGAGTGTTGCTCGATATCAAGACACATTGGCCGACATGTGTATTTTGTCTGCTTCGTCAGATTCCAATAACATTTAATTGTACAGTTGTTCTTTATCGTCGTCGCCGTCGTCATAGCGATCATCATCTTCTCAATCGTCATCATCAGTTCCAGTCATTTATCGCTTCCAGAGGATCGCGTCATTGATCCTTCTTAATTCTCTGTCTAATTCGCAATAGAGCTTATAAAACACAGACCTTTTCACATCATCCGCCGACTCAGCGATGAAGAAGCCTTGCGTGTTCGAATCGATGAGTTGGGCGCTCGGACCAGGATTTATGGCGATGTTGCTGTCCGTTCCTTTGCCGCCTCTTGTCTCGATCGCTATCAGCAACAGCTTCAGCTTCACAAAGCACGTCCTGCGACAAAAGAATCAGAGTAGCTTCTTACCCCTCAACGCCCAGAGAGTGCTTTTGCATTTTACAGATTTACGTCCATCCCCGCCCATCATCATTATTTTTATGCTCCGTGGTACTTGTGATTCCCCAAATATATTATCATTATAATTATTTTCTTCTTCTTCACGAATTACGCATTTATTTGCTAAGATCCGACCAAACAATGACGCAAATAACAAAGAGATTATTCGTACGCTATATAAACTAAATGCTAGCGTAGGCCTAAATGTCCTGCATCAAATCGAATTTTCATTTGCTAAGAATGAATCAATGTAGGACCTACTATACTAGAAGGTCACATCAGTAACATAGATCAATGTTGCCTTTATTACTATTGTTATTGTTATTATTATTATTATTATTATTATTATTATTATTATTATTTTTATTATGATTATGATTATGATTATTATTATTATTATTATTATTATGATTATGATTATTATTATTATTATTATTTTTATTATGATTATGATTATGATTATTATTATTATTATTATTATTATTATTTTTTTGAATTATGATTATGATTATGATTATTATTATTATTATTATTATTATTATTATTATTATTATTATTATTATTCATTGGCATTGCCAACGGATCCGTCATCAGGCTATCAGGGTCGCCGCTTGTCAGTGGATTGTAATCTTGACATAGTGCCCTGAAAAGCCACCGCATTGAAACGTTGGATCAATGCCGACAAGTTCTGGAAAAGGAAGTTTGTCTCTCGGGTGTCACCGGTAGTTGTCGAAAGTCGGAGTCCAGTCTCAAACAGAAAGGCGAGGCCCTCACTATTGAGGGGACCGAAAGTTTCTATAGCGATTGGAAGAAAAGTGTTTTTCTTCTCTAGCTCAGAATATTTTGTGCGTTTCCTTGTGGCTGCTATCTCCGCCGCTCCTCCGGCTGTGGAAGCTGTCTCGGGGATATAAGAAGCGGCCACTGTGTCCACCACCGTTGCGTCCCAAAGTAAGGCCCGAACCCCACTCCACGGTATCAGGGTCTGCCCGTCCGGTCTCTTTCCACCTAATCTGGAAAGACCTGACGGTTCCTTGACCGCTGGAATACCGGCTCTGTTGAGGCTGCGATGGATAAGGTCGTTGATATTACAGTGTCTTGCTTGACGGCCAAAACCCAATGAACAGGACAGGCCATGCGCGCCTCTGGCTGAGACGAAGGCGCCGCATGCGCAAGTGTGCGGCTCGCAGATGGCCACCCCTAATCGTAGGCCGACCGCCACCCTCACGGTATCGTCCTCCAGTCTGAGATCGCGAGAAACGAGCGGGAGAGCGTATAGCCAGTCCGAGGCGTGTGGTGACTGCAAGGCCCTTAGTCTCGCCTGGTCGTAGGGATCCTGTAGCTTTTCTTCTAGTGCAGACAGAACCGCGTTTAACAGCGGTCTGTCAAAGTGGGCTTGTTTATGGCCCGGCGTCGTCGGGGCAGAAGCTTCGGTAAGTTGAAGCCAGGTAGACATCGCCGAGTCGCATGCTGAGTCCGATTTCACCGCTACTGATTCTAAGATGAGGGACTGGATCTGGATAGTGCCCGCGGCTGAAGCCAAAAAGGCGGGAAGTGCCAGCGAGGACGCCCTCCTAATTCCCAGTCCTCCCATCCTGATCGGGAGAGTGGGGTGACCCCATTGGTCATCGGTCATCGAAATGTTGAAGATTCGCTCGATCCCTCCTCGCAGCAGATCGTCGTAAGCCCATAGACGCGGGTGGTCGTGGCAAGGGGTGCATCTCAATAAATGCATGAGTTTAGGCGAGCCGATCGAATGCCTAAGGATCAGTAGAGCGTCTTGTCTAGCGATTAGTTGCAACCTGTCGAGGGCAATTCCGAGGTCGGCCACACAGGTGTCGATGGCTGAAAGCAGGGCATCCGTCGGGGAGAGCGGAGCCCCTAGGAGCACGGCCGATGATGCATTGACTCTGGCGAACTGTCCTAGGAAGCCTTGACTAATCTCGTTGATATGGGCGTCGGAAGATATGAGTTCGCATTTTTTGTGGTTGAGCGCGAGGTCAAGTTGCAGACATCCCTCTTCGATTGAGTTAACATCCGCCTCCACCACCTTAGGATCTCCGCCCAAGGTGAGGTCGTCGAGGTATCCAAAGGCCAATGGTGAAAGCAGGTGGTTAAGGATCGGCTGTAGCGGTAGGCAGAAAAGGAGAGGTCCCAAGGGATCGCCCTGTTGCGAACCCTCTTGCGATTGTATCGTGAATCTCCCGAATTTCAGAGATGTCGCCTCGGCGTAGGCAAGATGGCAATATGCGGATAAATCAGGAATGAGTTCTTCCACTGATGCGAGCATGAAATCTCGGTGCAAGCTATTGAAAGCGTTCGAGATGTCAAGCTTCACCATTATTGAATTCGTGTCCATGCTGGTCAGAAATCGTCTAGCGGCGTGGGTTGCCGCCTCGCAGCCTCCGGGAACGCCAACCCCCAGTTGTTTAGGGGTTAGGTACGGCGTGACACGTAGGACGGCGTATGCGTTGGCGCATTTAGATGCGAGTCGACGCCACACGTATCCAATGGCTATTGGCCTTAGACCACCACAGCTTTTATGGAGGGCAAAAAGAATACCTCCGAATAAGATAGGCCGTACCTCTTGAGGGCAGATGCCGGCCAGTAGTAGATTGATAAGAGCAGTCGTTGCTCTCAGCAGCCCAGGTCCCGCGTCTGGATCTCCAATCAGTTCCGCCACGTGTTGGGGGCGCAGCCCATCAGGGCCGCCCGACGACCCCATCGGGAAAGAGCGCATCATTATGCGAATCTCCAGCTCTGTGGCCTGGAAGGGTGCGCTAGGGGTCGATCGAAGGATGGCTGGGCGGTCACGCGGCGGGGCAGGATGTTTTTGGCATAGAAGTTCCAGTGTCTCTTCATTAATCGGCGCTGTGGTGTCGTCAGAACAAAGTATGCGAGCTGCCGCACTAATGTTTCCATCCTCCAGTTTTTCGGCTACCGCCGCCGCCAGCGCCTGTCTTCCATTCGAGCCCGTAGGCCTCTGCCCTTCGCGGGTGTCCGTGTTTGGTTGGAAGATAGTGTCGGCCAAAGTCAGTCATCCATCATAAAAACCTGCAATGCGCTTCTTGACGATGGACGTAAGATTGCGGCGTCGGCCGCCCCTCAGAGTTTCCAAAGTTCCCGCACCAAAGGCGAGGAGGCGCCGCCATCCTGCGAGGTTCGCAGGGTCCGCCAAAATGGTCTCCATAATGTCGGTTAGAAGGCGGCCAGCTCCTGATCTAGCGCCTTTGGAAAAATGCCTGAGAAGACCTCGTGAGAGGCAAGGGTGTCGCATTGACGTGACAGGTCTCGGGTTCGAATTAGGGGCGGCATCGGTCGTCCGTTCTTCGTCAGTCGTGATTTGTTCGGGATTCGCATTTGTCGCGACGGTCACCAAGCCAAAAAGTGCCAAAGGGAATCCTGAAGATAAGGGCAGCTTATTTGAACCCGGACATGGATTGGCCCTAGGCCCGTGTTGGTGGACCATGCCGTCCTTGTTGTGGAGTTGGCGAACTGAATGACATACATTGCATGTCACTTGTGCCTTCTTCTGTTTAAGTTCAAATGTCCCTATCAGGGTCGGTGAATCCGTTCTCTTAGTGATTGTGCGATGTGTTAACTTGTGATTTTGATTCATTTGAGAATTTGGGAAACAGTGATATTGTTTTAATCTTCTGGTTTGATTTCTAGAGATTCAGTTCAGTTTGTTTACAGTTGCGCCGCCATTTTAAATTAACGTTGCGTTGCCATTGACGACTGTGACGCAGTCGGTCTTTAAACATGGCACACGGCCATCGGCGTAATTATTTAAAAGTGCGGCCAATGTTGGTGTTGAAAATAAAGTTTGAAAACCAATATTATTGAAGACTTAGCTGATCAGCTGTAGTTGAAAAAATCCATCGGGTCACGAGACGACATTCCGTTAGAAGATATAAAAATTATTATTATTATTATTATTATTATTACCATTATCATTTTTATCGTTATTGTTATCATTATTATTATTATTTTTTATTGTTATTGTTATTATTATTATTATTATCAAGATTACAATCGTGATTATTATAGATTATTATTATTATTATGTTATTTATCAGTTTCATTATCATTACCATTATTATTATTATTATTATTATTATTATTATTATTATTATAATAGATAAATGTGTCGACAAGATGTGACTTGGCGTAGGTGTCGGGCACTGTCACATCCCATTATTTATTATTATTATTATTATTATTATCATTATTATTATTATTATTATTATTATACATATATGTTTCACATTATGCTGTTATCGCCCATGATGAGCTTAATGGAGTGTTGGCAATGTCCCGAAGAGGCAGACTGCGTTCCCACGCTGAAGAACAACCGAGATACGTTGGAACAGAAATGACGTCTCCATTGGATCGTGGGTTGCAGCACTCGTTCGACTACCCAACTCTGAGATGAACTCCAGTCCTTCACTGCTCCAAGCGCCGCCGGATTCCAAGGAGAGGGCTACGAAGTCGTGGGTGTTGGTTATGGTGGAATACTTGGCCCTCTTCGTCTTAGCTGCGCGTTCGGCTGCTTCGCCAGCTCTGATAGATGTGTCGACAAGATGTGACTTGGCGTAGGTGTCGGGCACTGTCACATCCCATGCCAGACATCGACCACGTGTCCAAGGAATGAGCGTGACGCCGTCCGGTCGCTTTCCATCTTCTCTTAGCAAGCCGAGAGGTTCCTTTTGCGCTGGAATCTTCGCCCTGCCAAGAGCTCTCCAGATGACATCGTTCAACATGCTGTGTCGTTGATGTTTTCCGCTGCCTCTTCTACAAATTAGTCCATGGAGCCCTTTTGCGTCGACGCTCTCTTGACATTGGTGACACAAATGTGGCTCGCAGAGCGTCGTTCCTAGCCTCAACCCGGCTGCCAGTCGTACATCCTCGTTTGAGAGGCGCAGGCCTAGGGCAGTCACAGGGAGCGCTAGCATCCAGTCTCCAGAATGAGGTGCTCGTGAGGCCAGCAGGCGAGCACGGTCGCATGGATTGTTATTGGAATCCAGCAGACCTTTCCATGCCTTGTCTGTGAATCGGAGGTCCCATTCTTTCTGGCGATGACTTGCTGATCCTGTTGGTGGTTCTGCATCTGTCAGGGTCTTCCAAGCGTTGAGTGCTGAACTCGCAAGTTCATATGGTTCCTCAGCAGACTCTGTTGGTAGGATGCATGCCTGGAGTTCGCTTGTACTAGCAGCAGAAGCCAGAAAGGCAGAAAGTGCCAGCGTAGATGCACAACGAACGCCCAGACCACCATCTCTCACCGGCAAAGAAGCCTGGAGCCAGCGGTCATCGTCAAGGTCCACATTTAAAATGGTTGACAGTCCTTCTCTCAGCAGTTGATCAAACCGAGCCAAGCCCGGGCAATCAGCGCAGACGGCTGTGCGCAGACTGTACAAGAGCTTCGGTACACTTAGACTGTTTCTCAGCAGAACCAGAGCGTCATGTGTATAAAGCAAGGACAATCTTCCGATTGCCCTCTCGAGGTCATTGGCCTTTGAATTAACGACCATGTTCACAGCTGGACCTGAAATTAGAGGTGCACCCAACAAGGTCATGTCCTCGAGGGCTATGCTCGTGAAATCTTGGAACGCAGGGTCATTGTTCGGCATCTGGGTGTTGTGACACGCGATTTCGCATTTGCTGCGGTTCAATAGCAATCCCAGATTCTTTGATTCCTGCTCGATTAATTGAACGTCGTCGGCCACTGTTTCCTTGTTACCTCCCAATGTCAGGTCATCCAGATATCCGATACGCAGATCCGAACGAAGCTTCATCAGAATCGGTTGCAGCACAAGACAGAATTCCAGAGGTCCCAAAGGATCGCCTTGCTGCGTTCCTTCTTCGGATCGAATTGTGTTTGAACCATAGCGCAACAGTGGACGGTTTGAATAGGCAGCGTGAGCAAAGTGGTAGAGCTCTGGGATCTCTCTAGCAACTGCCTCTAGAAGACAATCTCTGCGCAGAGTGTTAAAGGCATAGGCGAAGTCGAGCTTCACTAGGACGCTGTCCTCAGGCATTGTGGAAATCCAGCGACGTGTCGCATGGACAGCTGCCTCAGCGCCTCCTGGAATGCCTACCCCAAGCTGAATGGGGGCGAGCAGTTGAGACAGCCTTGTTACCGCATGCGAATTAGCGCACTTTGCCGCCAGACGACGCCATGTGTAGCCCACGGCGATCGGTCTTATGCCTCCGTCCTTCTTGCTCAGGGCTAAAAGGTTTGCCCCATATGTGACCTCATTCACCTCTTCGGATAGACCTCCCTTTAGGAGCAGATTGACAAGGTCAGATAGATGTTGCCCGATGTTGTCATCTACTCCATAGGCCATCAGATCCTTTAAGTGTTGTGGAGTAATGCCATCTGGACCACCAACCGAACCCGCAGGGAAAGAGGAGATTGCCCTAGCGACATCTTCTTTAGAAACTTGAAGCGGGATGAAGCGATCGGAACTGTCTGGATCACATGGGGTTCTCCTGTCCACTGGTGCAGGCGGGTGCTTTTTCTTAAGCGCGGCCAGAGTTTCAGGTGTGTTATTATTATTATTATTATTATTATTATTATTATTATTATTATTATTATATATGTTTCACATTATGCTGTTATCGCCCATGATGAGCTAAGTGAGTGTTGGCAATGTCCCGAAGAGGCAGGCTGCGTTCCCACGCTGAAGAACAACCGAGATACGTTGGAACAGAAATGACGTCTCCATTGGATCGTGGGTTGCAGCACTCGCTCGACTACCCAACTCTGAGATGAACTGCAGTCCTTCACTGCTCCAAGCGCCACCGGATTCCAAGGAGAGGGCTACGAAGTCGTGGGTGTTGGTTATGGTGGAATACTTGGCCCTCTTCGTCTTAGCTGCGCGTTCGGCTGCCTCGCCAGCTCTGATAGATGTGTCGACAAGATGTGACTTGGCGTAGGTGTCGGGCACTGTCACATCCCATTATTTATTATTATTATTATTATTATTATTTTTGGCCCGTATATCACAAACAATTAGATCACGTAGAAAAACTGGCTTTAGTAGAAAGGGTCTCATGTACACCTTGGACTGTTCTCTTTATCCGCATTGCGGGCGGCAGCGCCTCTGAATAGTTTGCGGCGCTATATAAATGGTAGATATGAATGAATGATTCTGAAATACATGCTTTCTTACTCCGCAGCTTCTGGAAAAGTCATCCCAGAGAAGGCAGAGGATAGGAATTCCGTGTACATCTCCATCCCTGTCCCTCGCATGTAATCGTTTTGCCATTGTGGCATATCCGGCGACTACAATATGTAGATGATTCTGCCAATGAGTCACCAAAGAGTGTCGTTATTTATATAGCTCTAATCTCTATATTGCCACAGAACAGCGCCTCTGAATAGTTTAGTTCTGCGAGAGGCGCTATGTAAATTCTCAAACACGATATAAATCGATCTGTAATGTAAAGATTCCCAGAATCAAGGATCGAAGTCTAAGACATCGCGACGGAAGATGCTTTCGTGTTAGTTAATCAAAGTCCAAACCAAGAACGTTTTGGTTTCATCAAAGTAGGCATACTTTGCAATGTCATAATCATCTCTAGCGAATCACTACAGAGGTCAGGATGGGCTATAGTGCCCCGCCAACTGTGTTAGTGGTCCTCGGTGGCATTTCCAGATGTTAGTTCACGCTCAGTTTTGATGAAACCTGACATCCAACTGATCAGGTCCCGCAGCCCCTGCCCGTCCGCCCCCTCCTCCCACTTTGGAGAAGTACAGGCCTGCCACTGATTGTCACACGTACATTTTATTCCTTTCAGACATACGATGGTTCGTTTGGGTTTAAGAAATGCAAGTCTGTCTTTCAAGCGCAGAGACACCTTTCCTTTGGGTATTAATTGGTTCCAAATCTTCCATCACTGGAAGCAATTCGTACCTAAATCACGACATATTGAAACGACTCCACCGTCGTTCCTTCCATATCGATCCAAACCTAAGCCCTGACTGCATACGTTCTCTTAACCTTCTTCCTCCCTAAGGGCAGCTGTTGGTCACTGGTCGCCTGAACACATCAAAAGCATCGGTCGATGTTGATTAGTGTCAGACGATGTCATTAGAACACCGTCATGAATTAAATTACTCATCAAAGCCGGATCGAGGCTGGGCAATAAGAGCTCCTTTGATTACACACGTATTCAGCGAAAAAGACGACTAGCTTAGTGAATTCCAATTCTGAAATTAAAAGCCTGGAGGAGAGTGTTGGTCAAAATACACAGCAATAGGTTCAGGAAAATATAATTATGCGAATCTAGTGCTGTGTAGTTCACCTTATGTAGGCCTATACGGTTAGTTTGATGACGATGCAGCGTGGTTACGTGTGCTGTAAGTCAGTGAAGTTTCGGAAGTACATCGAAATACTCTTTATTTTTCGCAGAACTTCCTTCCTATCGTTAGCCAGCTAGAACTTTAGATTGATGTTATAAATAGGACTTATGAGAGAGAACCTCGCGCCTCTAAATTAATGCACTCTACAGACGCATATCATGTGGCTCAGCACTTATCTCGCACATTCATGTACACCAGCGAATGATTATCTCAATTTAATATATTCTATCTTAAATAAATTACTTTATTATATTTTATACTTTGAGCGTAGTTTTGTTCGTTGAGCATGTTTGTGATGAGATGAAGCGGACCCTAAGTCCATAAAATGCTCTTAACTAAATCCCTCAAAGGCGTGCATCAGCCATGCAATGAAGAGTTTGCATGCACGTGGAGTGTTGCGACAGTATGCAAACAGTAGGGCCATATGCAAAATTCCTGTGATATCTGAATTTCAGACAGGATAAATACAGAAACCTAGAATTCTAAGCCGATTACACCGATTTGCGCATGCAGCGTAAAATCAACCAACAGGCTGAACATGGCAGACTCCTATTGAGAGTTCAACAAGATCACCACGTGGGACTCAATTGAGTCCCACGTGGTGATCATAAAATGACTTAAATAGTAACTGTGCTCACTGTGGGCACAATGAAGTACACGGATACGTACCACACATTCCTTGTTTGAAAAGCACGAGCAAATAACACAATAAATCTTCAATGTACTTCTTCAGTGTAGGTTATTAATTAATTTCTATGTCTTAGAATGGTATAGATCGCCGCTACCACACGGACATGCATATTGTACATAATGCATTGCTTGGGATAACACCACTCACAAAGCGAGAGTGCACATACATGTATGCACCTAAGATCCTAAGCAAAAATACAATAATAAATTTTGAACCAGCGTCGTTCGGCTTAGATGAAATGTGTTTTGCTAATCAGTGTGTTTACTCTGAAGTTCCGTACAATGTTTATTGATTTAAGTTCATTATGATTGATATCATCTTCATGATATCCTGACACCATCCATTTGACCGCGATACATGTATGCGTACGAATTAATTATCTCCATTGTCCACGACGGTCATTCGTAAAGTCCATTGCTTCCATTTGCGTGAGTTCTCATTTATTAATACCAAGCCATCATAATCTTGATCTACCTTTGTTACTTGAGTATTCTTCGAATCTTGCGTGCAGTGCATTGTGATAATTATATCAAAAGTTGAGAAAAATAGACAAAAGGTAAGTAGAATTGATAGTGCATTAGTCGTGCGAATTGTCACTTAAGAACATATAGACGACATATAGCTCTATATTTAGTGCTTTTCACGTGCATACATTCTCTATACTGTGCTTTAACAATGCTCTGTTAAACTTGGTTGATCCTTTCATTAGGCCGATCATAGTTTCAAAGAAGACAGACCTACGGAGTTGATAAATGTTTAGACTGAGGCTCTCTAAACCCAAGCTCAGTCATCTGCCCCTTCTGTGTCTTAATACTACGTATATATGTAAATGATTCATGTGTCTATGTTGTCCATTGGTAGCTCAAAAAGCGCTATAGATTTACGCTAACGAAAATGGTGTTGAAGTTATCATGTGTTCGCCATGCACTGAAGGACGATAAAAATTCGCCTTTTCGATGACTATAATTAATATTAATTATTGATACCATCGGACTGGTGACAAAGGCTCAAGGCACCACCTGATGACAAAACATCCCCAAGATGTAATCGGGTACACGATTAGTTTAAAGGCACTCGGCTGCTCATAAAATCATACGAAACACGCCAGCATTACTTTTGAAATGATATAAGCACCCCAAGCAGAAATAGATTTGTCAGTTAAGTTCAACATCGAGTCAGTCCACTTCATTGCCATTATGTACTTTTGATTGTATGGCTGCGTCGATTAGAGATGGTAGTGGAACATAAAGTTTGAAATCTCTTTATACCTCTGAGTGATCTTAAATGTCCTCTTACCAACGGGGTATCATACCACTTTTACATGACGCATTAACAACAACCAAAGAACGCCTTGTTAACAAGACCACGATAACAATGTAATGTCACACACACACACACACAGCAGTCGAAAAGCCAAGCATGCTTTTTCCACCTACCACTCTGTATGATCGCATGGTGAACAGGTTGGCCATAAGGGTTGAAAAACCAGGGGCCAGGCAGCTCTGCGCGATGAAGCCGAGTTTCAGTTCAGCCAGGCAGACGGCATCATCCCCTCGTTTCCAGTCCCAGCTTGGAATGTTTAGTAAGTATGACTACAATAAGCAAACATCCATCAAGACATCAAGACATGTAGCGCTTTTGTGGCATAGAGCATCAGCTTACCGCATCAAAGGATATATCCTTAGCCTAGATTTAATAATAATTTCATAATAAATTAAAGTGAATTATCGATATGGCACATATTACCAAAATAACTTAGACATTAAAATATTTTTTAGAAAAAAGACAGTTTTACCAAAATGTGTAATCTTTTCCGATTCATTTTAGACCGACTGTTGATTTGCTTGCTTCCATATTATTACATAATAAGATTTAAATGGGTTCTTGGAAGCAGTGAATAAAGATAAGGACAAAGTAGACAGGAGATTTCACAAGTAAAAAACATTTCTCTGCGCTGTTTGAATTAAATTTTCCTGCGCTCTATTTCATCACCATTTCATAAAATCTCTGGTCTAAAATAATATTAATTTGCAGCAGAGCATGATCACAGTACTGAAATACAGTAAAGTATGCAGAATGTTGTCACTGCAGTAGATAGAGAGCAAGAAGCCGTTGAGCAGTGAAGTTGGCGATAATCGATTAATAGACCTTGTTGTGATACTGGAGCAGTTGAATGATAACTTTGATGTCGTCGTGGTAATTTTTGATTGAGATCACACGAAGGATGTTTGCTGCATCCTCTGCATCCGGGTCTTCGCAGTACTTGTTGGCCAGAACGAGGCAGGCGTCCGCTTCCTTTATCTGCGACGTAAAACACCAACTGAGTAAACTAACGGACGATAAAATATGATAAGCAATCTAAATTGTCAGGTCAAGTGTCGGAAGCTAAAATACGAAATTAGCACCAAGTTCTAAACTGGTCAACCTATTTAACTATCCGTTTGTAGGCGCATGCAACGTATGCATTCTGGCAAGTGACAGCGGCTTCCTCTGCAGTTTCTGACCCAAAAGATATTGCGAAATTTACTGTATGAGCAGGTAATAAATTTGCATATTTATGGACATAATTTGGCTGTACATGTAGGCTACAGTGAATATATGGGTGATACATAAAGATGAGCATAACGCATGCAGATACTTACTTTGGTTCGCTTATGAAATGTGATATGAGACTATGATTTGATATTTTCAAATTATCGCGTTGGATATAGATTTATGTTTTAGATCTTGGTTTATTCGCTGTTCAGCTATAATCCGCGTTCGGCTCATGAAGTGTTTGGAGAATATTCATATGCACTGACATTGACGCGATGAAGGTCGTTGGCGTCCATGACCGTTCCCTGGAAAAACTCCACTTGAGTGAAATGTCGCTTGAAAAGGCCCTCCAACTCCAGGTCCGGCTCCTTCCTATAGTTGGGCACCAAACAGAACTGATTAAATATTCCTATCCTTTCCACCCATTAATAACAACATCGATGGCTATTTGCACGATGACTGTTGCATGGAAATATTTGCACGAAGATAGTTACACAAAAATAGTTTCACAAAAGAGTTGCACAAAAATAGTTGCACCAAAATATTGCACGAAGTTAGTTTCACAAAAATAGTTGAATAGCACTATCACTCCAGGTCAGCAGAAAGCAACATTGTAAATAACGATTAGATAATTACAGATTGAGTTAAGTAGTTGGACTAGAGGCGCCGATCTAGTTGTACAGGTGGTTGGAAACCCAATGAGAGGGGTTTGAAATGTGGGAGACACATGTATAACGTGTCACCTGTCTTTAAAAGATGGGGGACTTGTCCCCCTCGACCCACCTCCGGGATCGCCGCCTCTGAGTTGGACCAACCTGTTCATGATGACGAGCTCGACGTCCACATCCTCTCTGTCTTTGTGCAGAAAGTCAGACATGAAGTTCGACACAGATTCGTACGTGATGTGACCACACAACACAATGTGTCTATTTGTGAACAACGAAAACACCACATTGACAACTAGGCAACGTATACATAAGCGTTGGGGCAATGTTGAGCATCATCCCTGTTTCTATGTACAAAGTGTTTGTTGTGTGTTTGTTGTGTGTGAGTGTAGCAATGTACTAGATGAGCCATGAATTCCGAGTATGCTCAACTTGCTCGTTAGTTCGATCTGTTGCTAAAATACTCAGACTCCTGATTTCTGGCTTCTACCAGGGAGTGATGAATGTTGTGGAAACCTTGATAGACGTTCCTCAGCATTAATTCAATTCAGTTCAAAAGCAATGAACCCCATGTTCAGAGTTCTTGGACTGAAGTGAGGACGAGGAGAGGCGTCACATCCAGATGGGAACGAACGCCCAACAACTGGCAGTGCTTACTGAGGCTCCTAAAAGAAACCATGTAAAGCGTCTAGAAAACGTCATCCTCTTCCTCGTCTTCTAAGACACGGCATGTGACGTCATCCTCAGTCCTCTTCTTCATCTTGTGAGCATCGGTCTAATAATGATGCTGCCTCAACCTAAGTTCTCTTCCTCATCTTCCAAAGTCTAGCCTTGTCTTCAACAATGGATGCGCATGCGTTATAGGACGTTTGTTGAATATAATGTCTACAAATCTTCCTATTCTATCGAAATCAATACTTCCGGTTTCATTCGAAAGTATTAACCACTATATAGACGCTCGCTATCATCTGCTAATTAAATTATTTTATTTCAGATTATGGAGTGGCGCAGTAAGAAATTGAGACCAAACATAATGAAATTTCAGACATGTAACAGCCATTTTGTATCGTGTTAAACCATATGTTCTGTTCCTTATTTCGCCTGTTTGTTATCTGAAAGACACGCTGACTGACACATCTACACTCCATTATTTATATTTATACGATCGCCTTGCAGTAAGGATAATATTTAACAGGCCCAACTGTATTTAACAAAACGTAGGTTGTGCGTTCTTCCTATTTCTACTCTTTTGATCTCTAGACATGCTGGGTACGCGGTTAGTTTCTTCAACAGCAAATAGACGAGACACGTGTTGTTTGTCTTCATCAAACATTAGGCTTCGGACATGTTGTCCACAGTTATATTATTTCAGAGGTGCGTTTCATAATGCATCAAAGCAAGCTATTCTTCTAGCCCTAGAGCAGTTTGCACTCAAAGTGGTTACTGTATCAAACGTCGTTACAACCATAACACTTTGTTGAACTTTTGAACGGCCAATTTCCCTCTTACAAAAACAAACAAACCTTTTTATAGCTTCCGGTGATACCTCTACAGTACAACCAGTATTACAGGCCTAATTGTATCCAAGAATTTGTTTGCGGCGCAGGTTAAGAGAAGCTGCTCATTGCAAAGACGCCCAGATCTAAGACTAAAAATAAAAGAATGCAAGTCTGCTTTCAAACAGAACGGGCTTAAAAGGCTCACGAAAAAGAAGCAACGAGAGAGAGAGAAAGAGGCAGAGACAGAGACAGAGGCAGGAAGAAAGAGACAGAGACAGAGAAAAACAGACAGAGAGAAAGAGAGTCAGACAGACAGAGACAGAGAGAAAGAGAGAGACAGAGAGTGAGACAGAGAGAGAGAGCAAGAAAGAGATGAGCTCAAGTCTGCGTTGGTTGCTAGGCAACTAGTGTAGTGTGTCAACTACATGTACGTTTGTCTGGTCTATTCCTAGGTGTTCCTCTTTTATCTAAACCCTTGAGATTCACCATATTAACACGAATGTTCTTTTATGTCATTGCAACATTTTATTTCTATGTGTGCTCTCCTGTCATAGCCCCTAGATCCATTGCCTTTTCTGATCTGCCAGAACTAAACCAGCTGCAATTTTAAGAGCTGTCTACTCTTAGAATTGTGAATCATTTCCCGTTGCTTGCTGTGGGATAAAGTATATATGGAGTGTCTCAGTGACCTGGCATTAACATTGATTGATGAGCCAGCAGCACCCCGATTTACAATTTATAGCTCGTTATGCTAGAATGACGCAGCGCGGCCTTTCTTTTCCTGGTTGCTTGACTACAGGACGTTTTTTTGTAACCGGTTTTCCTGCTTTTATTGTCTGATCAGGCGAGCTGGGCTGTAATATATGCGAGACCCGAAGCAGGTAAAACACGACGCGTTTTGATGACGAGAATAAACAGCAGTTCATTTAGTCGTGTCCTGTCTTGCCAACGCCCGAAGAAATCAGTTATGGCGCTCGACCCAATCCACCCGCTCGACGTCTAATCCGATACATCATTGATCTTTCAACGGAATCTCAGTGACATAGCGAAGACGATACGCTATGGGAAGTCGAAGGCGACAGAATGTAGCTGTTACATGTCAGGCCTTGGAAATCAAAATCTTCTGCGTTTTAAACGATGCATGCAAACATTGCAAACGCGCTGCACATACTCCGAATAATTGGTCTGGATGGCAATATTCGTGAACCGAGCACATGACGGATCTGTTTGACACGGAGGTCCGTATAGGCCCATACATGTAATTTCGGAAGAGAGCTGTGAATATATTATCAGGATCGAAAACCAACCCATTAACGATAAAAAATATTTAGGTCATGGATGTTTGCATGTGCACATAGACCTCATGTTCTTAAAAGTCTTATGTTTGTTTATTTTTGTTATTCGATCCATTTGACGAATGATTGATTATAACCTCAACGATGGAATAAGAGCGATGATGAAGATTGAAGATGTGGTGATAAAGAGATCGAGAAGTAAATATCAACGTGAGGTGAGATATTTACAGATTCAGAGTTGAATCAATATTTTAATCCTCGGTGCTTCAAGGGAGGATCAATTATCACTTATGATCATTGATAGTTTCTTCTATTACAAATTATTTGCCATACATTTTTTGGTTCCTATAATGATCCAGCGATTCTTATGTATAACACAGCAGGCTATGTCTAAGCCGTGGGGTTTATTTTCAGATAATACTAAAGTAAACGATCAACCCACTTCAAAATAGTGCAACTGTATTCCTATAGAAACTTTATAAACTCGCGCAGTGAACCAGGTTCTCGTGATGCATACCATATTAACATACATTACACATGTATCAACATAGATATTTATTAACCTCCTTTTATAGATATCTCAGTGGCAATGTATCTCACGAATTTATGTTGGATAACCAAACTATCTGAGAGTGTTCATGTACTAACACAAACAGCTCAACTTGCCAATGCAAAAAATAATTAAACAAGGAATTGAAGCGCTCATGGTTTAGTGGTTCGTGCTTCATGTGCATGCAGGATCCAGTATTCTGGTAAGCTCACACCTATGTGTTGTCTGGGCTATCACTTCATATTTATTACGTTCTGTACATTTTAGCTGAAACTAGAATAGAGAGTGAATTGGCAGTGCTCCAGTGTCCGTCACTTGGTTTTCTACCTCCTGCAGCTGAGTGCACAGCACTATCTTTAATCCTATCCTTGTCAGACCATACAGTTTGAGGTAATATTCAGAACAGGTCGGCAGTTGCTTCTTCGATATCAGTGCTGACTAAAATTATTTTTGCAGTGTAGTTCAACTACTGATCTGTGTAACCATTTGTGGTTCGTTTGCACTTTCAAGGCATCGAAGAAATTACATGTACGTTACTTTAAAGCTTAAAAGTCTATTTTAACGGTGCGTGCACATAAGAAAGTGCAGTCTTATGTGCACGCACCGTTAAAATAGTCCAATATACTGTTACAAAACAAACATAGCAGTCACCCGTGTGCGTGTCTGAGTTGTTTCGAATTGTCACTTTAGTGATCTACTGAATCAACGCTTTTGCACAGTTTGCAGAGCAATATAGTACGCCTATATCGGTTTAACGATGGACGCATCTTAATGTGTAATCGACAGCAAATAAAGTGGTCGATTTCGACCGGGGGCACAGAGGGCATGACAGCCAAAAGATGACGAACGAACTTCGATCTCTGAAGAAATCACTCAGAAATAGCTCTTAGGTTAAGTTTCAGTAGTACTAATGGTTCGACCTGATGAAATCCGTTTGTCAGAAGACTCAGAGTGACATTAGTAAAGGCATTAGGCCTAGGACAGGGACAACCCTTACCGCAGTCTATCGCCACTGATGTCAGTGTTTCACAAATAGGAATGATCTTGTCCTAGCCAACTATTATAAGAATCTGCGCTAAATAAATGCTAATATACCTAACAGGTATCCAGAGCATCAGCAATAACATCTGGTAACCACTCATTGATGACAGTTGAGTCCGCAAAAGCTGCTCTTCGACTGTTGATAAGTCAATGTGTCGATCACGACACAATTGACTTATCAACAAACGTTCAAATAATTTCCCGGTTTAATTAAGGACTCTGTTAAGTAATAAATTAATTCTCTCTGTAACGACAAGAGTGATTCGGAAACGAATGCAGCTAGTAATAACAGTGACGAATTGCTCTTGTTTCCAGTCACGTTTAGTATACGCTGTCGCTAAGGTGTTAATTAACTAATGAGAAGTGTTAATTGTTGAAGTGTTAATTGACTGACGAGAAGTGTTAATTATTGAAGTATTAATTGACTGACGAGAGGTGTTAATTGTTAAAAAGTTTATTAACTTATGAGAAGTGTTAATTGGTGAAGTGTTAATTGACTGACGAGAGGTGTTAATTGTTAAAGTCTTAATTAACTGATGAGAAGTGTTAATTGTTGAAGTGTCAATTAACTGATGAGAACTGTTAATTGTTAAAGTGGTTTATTAACTTATGAGAAGTGTAAATTGTTAAAGTGTTAATTGACTGATGAGAAGTGTTAATTGCTAAAGTGTTAATTAACGAATGAGAAGTGTTAATTTTTAACGTGTTAATTGTTAACGCTTTAATTGTTAAAATGTTAATTAACTGACCAAAAAGCCTAAGGCCTGTATGAATAGGTCTACAGAACATCAGGCTTAGTAAAGTTTTCAATTATCATAAGTCTTTGCACTGGTTTACCTTCGACTAAATAAAGTTAATTATTGAAGCAACTAGGCATTGAATGCCAAATGAGACTACACAGAATCGAAGCTCTAGAAAACCCCGCACGTGATGCCATGTAACACGAGAGACAATAATTAGACTAATATAACCTTCGTGGTTCCATACAGTATGAGATTCCGGGGACAGCTGGAGATATATTAGGTCGCCGTGGATTGAAAACGTCTCGACGACGACAACGGCGAAGATTGACTTAATACGAGGATTTCTTTGGTTGAACGAATGAATGTCCACGTAATATTTGACAGATATTGGCCATTTATGACTACGCAGCTGCTGTCTATGGAGCGCCGTTCTCATCAGAAATGACGGTCTCGCGTGTGCTTCAATTATTAGCGTGTTAATCGATTCGCGTGGTGGGTCGTTGGTGGGGATGGGGGTAGCATTCAAGGGTAGAGGTTCTGACATAATGTTGTTCTTTGGTCGTTATCCTCTAGTGGCACTGATACGGAGGGGAGAAGTAAAATGAAGTGCAACGCTGAAGATCTTTCTGTCCAAAGGCCGAACAAATAGTGCGCTCTCGTCAGAACCTTGACAGACGACGACGACGACGATGATGATTACAGAGCATGATAACAAAGGTCACGTGAAGTCATGATTACTGTTCGTGATTCGGAACGTCAATGGTGAAAATTTCGAATCCAGATCAAAGAGTGCTATTGGATTGGGGCATGAGGAATAATAGATCTAACCCCGACGCTGAATCTGGCCAAACAAAAGACAAGGAAGCACTGATTCCTTTCTGAATCTCTAGACCACAGTGATGCTGAACCTTTCCCTCAGGCAGCAACACGATGCAGGGCACGCTATTCATCGCAGCAGGTGTCAGTGAGCGACAGACATGCAATTCTACGGCTCTAGTCACATGCGCAGCATCAGAGGCAGATGTTTTATATTAAGACAAAAAATGTTTACTCAAGACGCTTTACCTTTTGCCGTGCTCTTTCTTATAGGCGCCTCCATACTTGCTCCGAGTACTAAGAATATCCATAATTTCAGGAATGAAACTCGCAAACATCGCCTATATAGAAAACAAAAATGCTTGCAACATAATACACACACACACACACACACACATATATATATATATATATATATAAAACATAATTATGACTAATTTTGGGATATGTTGAATTGTTGAATATACATGCTAGAATTATCTTGTCTAAATATTATAGGCCTATACTTCAACTTAAAGAAGACAAAGATAATGACAACAGCTGATTGAGACAGTTTCGAGATAGACGGAGAGGAAATAGAGATGGTAACAAGCTTCACGTTCCTGGAATCATTAATAGAAAAAGAAGGAAAATGTGACTCGGAAATAAAGAGAAGGGTGGCGATAGGGAAAACTGCAATTAACGGGCCGGAAAAGATATGGAAAGACAAACATGTGAGCATAGACACAAAAAAGATTAGTGAGAGCAATGATCTTCCCTACAGTGCTATATGGCTGCGAGATATGGACAATGACAAAGAACATGGAGAAGAAGATTAACGCATGCGAAATGTGGATATGGAGGAAAATGCAGAGAATATCATGGACGGAGAAGAAGACAAACGAAGAGGTACACAGGAAGATGGGAGTTGAGAATGATGAGACGTTACAACAAACAGCGTTGAGAAGGAAGCTGAGGTTTTTCGGACATGTTATGCGATCAAATGGAATGGAAAAGGAAATTATGCTGGCATGTGGAGGAGGAAGGAAGAAAAGAGGGCGCCCAAGGAAGAAATGGATGGATGTGATACATGAAAAAACTGAAATGAGCCTGGAGGAATTAAGAGACGCAACTTCAGAAAGAAAAAATGGAGAGGATTGGTCATGGCGGTCGCTAGATTGCCAAGAAATAACAGCACAAGGCGTGAAATATTACTGCGATTAACCATGTATTCATATACAACTTTAAACTGAAAATAGCTTCAGATACAAAGAAAAAGCAATTCCTGAATTGTTTATTTAAGTGGGGTTGATGAAACGTCGTGCATGTTAAGTCGATGATTTTAGAGCGTTAAAAACTGGGACCAAAAATGGTAACACACATGCAACAAAACAGGCATACAACAATGCAAACGTAGGCTACAAAAGGAAGAGAGAGGAAGAGAAAGAGAGAGAGACATACGAGAGCGCCGAGAATGAAGAAGACCATAAATAATCTTCCGATTGTCGTCTGGCACTTGACGTCACCGTATCCAACGGTTGACATGGTAACGAGAGTGAAGTACACACATTCCCAGTAGGTGAGGTTCTGACCGTTACTGAAACCAACGAAGAAATCGCCAGAGTTCTCGACCTGATTGAAAATAGAAAGGAAGGACAGAGTATTAGATAAATTTATCTGGTATGAAATTGTAATGGCAATGACACCTTTTACACTATAATAATAGCCACCCACGCCAGCAACTATATATATATATATATAATAACAAGTGGGTGAACAATTGAACATTGTAATCTCAATGATTCAGTTTTTTTTCTAAATCTCTTTATTTCTCTTGTCGACTTGTCCTTACACAGACAGACTCAGAGACACATACAGACGGTGACTAGATCATTTGATCGCAATTCATTTCGTCGCATATTGGTTAGGGTGAGGTTAAGCATTGTGATGGTCGGTTAGGGTGAGGTTATGCGTGGTGAGGGTCGGTTAAGGTCAGGATATTCGTCGTGAGGGTCGTTTAGGGTCAGGTTATGTGTTGTGAGGGTCATCTATGGTCAGGTGATGCGTGGCGAGGGTCAGGGGCGTCAATTTCCCCTGAGTGATGGAGGCAAAGCCTCGGTCCTAAGCGCCAGGAAGGCAAGATATCGCCGCTCCCCTTAAAACGCACAAAAGATCCTCTCCCCTACCTAAAATGAGAGGTATTTGCCTCCAGACCCCTACCTGGACGCCCCTGGTGAGGGTCGTTTAGGGTCAGAGTATGCGTGGTGAGTGTCGTTTAGGGTCAGGGTTAAGGTTAGTGTGGTTTTTCAAATGCGACAAAATGATCTGCGACGAAATGATCTGCCACGAAATGATCTGCCACGAAATGAGCGGGAACCCACGCAGACAAGTGTGTTAAATACAAACCATAGCCTTTTTGCTGATTTATATTTTCGTCGCTTTCTTTTTCAGCTCATAAAAATTCCGTCGTTGCTATTTAGAATATTTAGGGCGCTTAATCAGAAGTAAAAGTAGGTATGATCAGATTCGGGTCAAGTCAAGATCGAAAATTCACACAGATTGACAATCAACCGACTACGGTAGATAAAATCGGAGGAGGAATGGGTTGATTGGGGTTCTCAAGTTGCATCTGGCGAATATAAGAAGGCTGGATGGATTGTCTTTCCGAGTTAGACGGTAAATTAGACGTCAGTGGGCCTGGCAATCAACATGATGTCATCTGACAGTGAGTGAATCATACCTCTGGACGGATTACTCTCTGTCTCTCTGCCTCTCTCTGTCTCTCTGTGTCTCTCTGTCTTACTTGTTTGATCAATTGCTTCAAAAGTAGGTCTTTCAAAAACTCTCTGCAGCCTAATTTCTGTCTCTATCATTTTTCCTTTCTATGGCTTGCTGTACGTCTTGTTGTATCCCTGCCTGTATCTGTCTATTCTTGTATTACCGGAAGCAGTCATTTTCACCATTGCGTCTGAAGTCGGCATGACAGGCTGTCGTCTTCTTATAGCTCATTTTCTCTCTTCCTCAGGCGATCGTTCGCTTTTATTATCTTCGATGAACACGCAGCCATCTTGAAGACGATTTCCGACCAAACGAACGAAGAGCCCGTCAACATAATTTAGTTTTAGATAAAAACACCGCCCCAGTTTGGTTATAGCGATGAAGCCTTCCACCAGTAAAGGAATCTAGGCGTTCAATGATGCAGGACTGAGGACTGATTTAGGACATGCGGAGATTGGTGTTAACTGGAAAGAAATAATGGTCAAATTGTTTGATTCACTAGCTAAATACAACATATAAATAATTATATATAGGTACATCTCTCATGCTTACAAAGCAAAGTCTGATAGATAGATGTCTTTAGCATACTCATGAAACGTGTGAGATCAGACTCGTAAATGCGTAGCATCACATTAATATATATATAATCACATAACTGTCTAAGATCACATGGCTGTCTATCATCACATAACTGTCTGTCATCACGTGAATGTATGTTATCACATAAATTTGTATAATCGGATTAATGTGCCTCAACGCATGGACCTGTATTATGTGGGTCATCAGCCGATGTCACGAGTGTCGGTTAGTGGTGATATATGGAAATAGTGGACAGAAATTAAACAGCTGATGTGAATGTGGTGCAGTTGCGTGTCGTGTAGTCTGCCACTGACTTGCTGAGATAGTATGTTACCAGATGTACGAAGCCAGCACCGGTGAACCAGACACTAATGAGGGTCGAGACGAGTTGGCAGAGGCGAATACTGTTCGACGTCTTCAGAATATTCAAGTACTGAAGCACATCCGGAATTGTCATCAGGCGCAAGGCTCGCGTGAAGCGCAGACCTAACACGCAAAAACCAATCAAAGATAAACATAGATTTATATGGAGCCCAACTAGTCACTTTAAGGATGAAAACATATTTCGTGGAATGAAGAATTTAACTAGATTCCGATTGCTCCAATGCGATCACATGGATCTGTTTCGGGATCCGTTTACCGCAATACGTGTGCGTTTATTTCAAGAACACGTCTGCTACAAATTTCAATATTTTATCTATTTGAAAGGTTTTTGGTTATCTTGACAATTTGGGATCAGAATATAAATGTAGAAAAAAATCATAGCCAGTCATGCTAGAAAATAAAATGATGAGTATGTTTTTAAATATACGCAAAATTCCCATTTTCCCACCAAACTCCCATAATTCTTCTCGATTACGAGATGCTGATTCTGAGAAACGTTATCTTGCTTCTCCAGCAGATAAAAATATAGCCTAACCAAAATGAATCAATCTGTTGAGGAACAAGAGAACGGGAATCTATCAAAATCGCATTGCCTTTTATGTAATAGAGGTCAAACCAATCGATCGACGATGAAGTTAAAATTGTTAGATCATACCCATACCATAGGCCTACAGGATAATCGCAATCTCCGAACAGCAACAATCGATCGCTACGCGACGCGTTACAGCGTGGCGCTACAGAAGTCCAGATGATGGATTAGGCTACACACGTTGTAATATATGACAAACCGAGCCAGTTCCTGTTGAGGTAAATGGCGACGAATGAAGGCGGAATCGTAAAGTAGTCAACAAGAGAAAACAACTCGATCAGAAAAAATAGTTTCTCTGACGCTGCAACAAACTGAAACAGAATTCAGAAGATGAAAGAACAACGTAACCTCAAGCAGCTGTGTAAGACAGCATAGGATGCTACTGTGATTAAAGCGACGTAAGACAGCGGGTGTTACTATAATTAAAGAAAGTATACTCACAAAATCATTGCAACGTATGTAATGTTTAATGATCAATTATTATCCTTATCATCATCATCGTCATCGTAATCGCTTTCATCATCATCAACAGCAGCAACAATAAGTCATTAACATTGTGTAAGGACCTAATGACCTAACACGCCATATAGTTTCGAAAGTGAAATTTACACTCCAGTGTTTAATTTGCACTATGCACTTTAATGTAAATCTCCTATGTTTCTTAACTCCATCCAAAAGCCGCGTTGGGAGAACATCTCTCCGGTGCTGCATCACATCAAGTCCACAATAGTTGCTGAGGTTGACGTGAACCGTTTCAGCGCCTGGTTGATCCGGGAGAGGTAAATCCGAGGGGTCAGCATGACGATTACACCGTAATAAATACTTAAACCGGTCGCAATCATACACAATTATTATAACAGAACTCAATGTGAACACAACCCAAAGACAGTCACGATTAAAATCTGAAAGAAGTTAATGGCTTACCCGAATAAAAAAATAAATCATGAAGAAAATGTTGAAAGCCAAGTCGACTTGTTGTGTTGTACTGCTCGCCCAATTCTCACAAGTCTCCACTGCCTCACTGAAAAACCACACATGAGAAATAGCCTTTTGTGTGTTATTATTGTACTTTTCACATATTTTGATGAACCAAGATGTAAACGACTTCAAAGTCTCATCACTGTTTTAGGTCAATATTTCTAAACAGGACTGTTATGCAGGATATGCAGGATTATATGCATGTGAATGATATGTTTTGCAAAGTAAAATGATGTTTTGATAAAAAAAAGGTAACAAACAATACAATATAAAATAGCATATTATGGCAATATAATTCCAACTGATAAAGTAAATAACTAAGTGAACGTAAAGCTAAGTATTATATTACTCAATTATTTCAATGAAACTTTTCTTCTAACTCACCACGATCCAGATTATGTATTCCGTGAAATTTTGCTGTAATATTGCGATATAAGCTTTGTGATTGGATGATAGTCGTATGCCAAGTTGCCAACAGCAGCATGATACGAATAACGTTTAGATAACATAAAGCTTCATTAGCTAGGGCAATTGAATATTGCTTATGACCTATGAAACGGCTGCTTAAGCCATCTAACCGTCTTGTCTAATGCTAGAGCAAACGTTCCACTGAAGTATTATTGATGCCAAATTCCATTTATGCAAAATCACATTAGAACATTGTTTGGTGATGCCTTTGTGGCGCTGCGCCAGTTTGCCTCAAGGAGTCGCGTTGGCCCATATAGGTCACTAGTACCGATGCTCACTCCGCTCTACTATACCCATGAGGACTTGGTTGTTACTTTCGCTCGCACCACTGCGATGCAACATCGGGACTTTTCCTTGGCGGGCCCCGAAAGAGTTCCCCAAGAGCTGAGCTCCCTGCCTAGAAATTCAGTGCATGTATTTTACGCTTCTGCAGATTCTTTTAAATCAGTTTCTGCAACCATAATCAAACTGGGAGCGCCACTGAGTAAATATCTTGAAGAAGCGCTATATTAAGCACGTGGTGATTATATCAGTTGACTGATTGACAGCAAATAGGGTCTACACAGGCGCATGGAAAGACAGTTGTACGGATAGCCAAAGAAATAAAGACTACGGTAACTATCGATAATATAAGTAATGGGGCCAATATATAAGTGTGTCTGTCGTTGAGTCTTTCAGTCTAATAGCAAGAGCTTGAAGTAGGACGGCATGAAATGGTATGCCATATACCGGCACCTCTCCTGGCCGAGTGCAAGCATACCGGTACTTCTCCAACCAAAAAGCCATATATGGCAGGAAATGGAAAAGGCTTTTTTAACCATACCGGCACCTCATTTTTTTCCACTTGAAGCCCTGGTGACAGCGCTAGGACAGATTCACAGAATAAGACAGATTTTTAAGAGATACAACAAGGCGTTAGGTAAACAGTCAAATACGTACATCACACTCACAAAGAAATATGCTGTCCAGCGACTTTTCAAACTTCTCCAACTATCGGGGTCTCGCGATGTCGATCGAATAGTGAATAGCGCAATGAATAGTGCAAAGCAGACCAAAACAAAACGCATCATGATATCTCATAATAGAAATCTAAAAGTTTAATAGAAAAGCTTCAAAGTCGTTGGTCTAAACATCTGAAAGCTGGACATAGCAAACTGCATGGTTGTCTACTGTGAAAGGAAACGTTTCAACATAATTATACTTATCCAGCGCTTCAACGCAGTTGCCTTCAGAGGCTCTTTTGTGCAGCTGTAGTATAATAACAATAATAATAATAATAATAATAATAATAATAATAAGAAGAAGAAGAAGAAGAAGAAGAAGAAGAATAACACTGACAATAATTATACTTATAATAATATAATAATAATATTATTATAATAATATGTAAAATAACACATTATGTTAGCCAGACTTAACCTATTACTGAAAGCATTGATGCTAAAACGTAAGCCTGCATTCGTCTCTTTATCTGTCTGTGTGTCTGCCTGCTCTCTCTCTCTCTCTCTCTCTCTCTCTCTCTCTCTGCCTCTGTCTCTCTGTCTTCCTCATTACGTAACGTCTAATCTAGCCAGTTACGAATTGTGCTGTTGAAGCAGAGGAGTTAGCTCATTGGCTGCAGTGACCGGCGGACATAGAGGCGTCAGAGAAAACCTTCATTGTCCACACTCTCTTCATTCATTATTCATTGAAATCGTTCAACGGCTGATGACCTGAGTAAGCTGATAAGCCACGCTGCAGACGGCTAATAATTCCCTTCAGTGCTTCGTCCGATATATCGTTTATCAAAACATATATCTATGCATAATATATGAATGTATGTATATGCCGTATAATATTATTGTATATATGTCATATGCAATTACGCATTAATATATACTACATACTACATAAATAGGCCTACATACATTGTACTACATGCAATTACAGTATGTATGTGTGTGTATGTATGTATATATGTATGTATGTATGTATTTATGAATGTACGTATGTATGCATGCATACATGTATGTATCTCTGTATGAAGACATACAGTATGTATATTATGCAATATATTAATGCATTTTTTAATGGAGGAATAAGGTCATAGACGAAGAGATGAGTATGGATGGAGAGAGAGATGGATGGGTGGATTTATTATGTATGATATTATGTTCTTGTGTTTATACATGTACATTATATGTATTATATATATATTTTGTTGTGCGTGCATCTAAGTATTAAGTACATATAAGTTATATACCTACGCATCATTTGTATATATATATATATATATATATATATCCACTTGCAAATAATATGTATTCTTTGAGATTGAACCTGTTGTGTGCGCCGTAATCATGAATGGCGTGTTGTCAGATTGGAATTGCGTTTACCTCTGACATCTGCCTGGACAGATCATATGAAATTGGCAATTAGTTGTGTACTGTGTCAGTCGCTGCAGGGACAGACTGTCCAGTCTGCAGTCTGAGTTGTAGATACTAATGTCCGGTGTTTGCTTCTGTGTCCAGTATATCTTTCTCTGCTCTAGGAGTGTGGGTGTTTGTGTTTGTGCGGATGTTTGTGTGAGTGTGTTTGTGTGCGTGTGTTTGTCTACATTAGACTGACTGTTTGTTGAATATCGCTGAAAGTTGATCGGAATCTCACACAATAACCAAACATGTGTTGGACAATATGAAGAATAACTATTTCAAACTCATTCTGAATATTTAACAAATGCCAGTTATTACATTCCGATATCTGGTATAAATACACTTAAATACTCATCCGACGCCAAAATGTCCGTCGCCGAATTGTCCGGTGCCGAATTGTCCCGGCGCCAAATTGTCCGCGCGCCGAATTGTCCGACGCGAAATTGGCCGTCGCCGAATTGTCCCGCCCTGAATTGTCCGTCGCCGAATTGTCTCGGCGCCAAATTGTTCGCGCTGAACTGTCCGGCGCCGAATTGTCCGGCCCAGAATTGTCCGGTCGGTATGGCTGGTCTTCCAAACGAATATATTTTGTGGTTGTCGACGTGAGCCAGGTCGCATGAACGTCATGCACATGACTTGCAGTTAGCGAATTGCTTTAGCTTTGTCGGCCTCATATTAACGTTGCTTTAATCTGCCGATGTTCTCAGCGTGACATAGGGGATAATGAAGAAGGGATAATGATGCTTCGCCATATGTTAACCTCCTCCCACCGGAAGTCTGCTGTCTCTATTGGCCTGCATCGGGCTGCGTGGTTCGTCCACATTAGGCTGATTAAAACCAACCCAATTCCAGTTTTCAGTCTGTGGACTTTACTGAACAGTGAACACATATGGTCGAACAGAATTAACGCTTAGCCGCGTCTGAATATGCCGATCGCCTGGATATACGCAGTCCAGGGGCGTCAATCCCCCTCTGAGGGATGGAGGCAAACCCCCGGTCCCAAGTGTCACGAAGGCAAGATATTCCCACCTAAGACTAAAACAATAGTAGTAGGAAAGTAAACTACCTGGGACAATTGACCATAATATTGGTCAATTCACCCACCTAATAGGTTACAAAACGTATTATTAACCTATAATTAGGTTACAAAATCACCACAAATCACAAAAACCCACATCATAGTTCTAATACCAACCAAATAGGCCACCAGAAAAATGAGCCACAATTCATGAACAAACCATGGTCAAAAGTTATGGGAATTTCCAATAGTTTCGATGATGAGTCATCACGTGACCACCAAGTCTTCATTATCAACCCAGGAATTAAATGACTTAGGATGATCCAACCATTTCACCAGCGACTTGTTTCCCCGTTTCCTGATAACTTTTTCTATTCTAAATATTTCTTGAGTAGTCTTTTGTAGCTCCTGTTCGTAAAATGAGCCCTGTATTTCCTCACCATTATAATCAGTGATCTTATAAGTTGGTGGATCCGTGTATTGAATCTTTGAAATTGTGAAGATCTCTTCCGTCCATCTCGGTGTAAAACCTTTTTCAAAGATGTTCTTCTTCTTCGTTATTCTAACTTTATCATCTATCGAAAACCTGGGTATAATAGGTTCCGAGATCTCATCACCGTATAAGTTCACCCATACAGCCTTTTTATTCATTTTCAAATTAGCTTTAGAGGGTGTCATTTTAATGGAAGAGTGCCTAGTTTCAATATAATTACTAACCATTTCATCCAACACATCGATATATTTTCTAGTTGAATTAGCTGTAAAATACTTAAACATTTTTTCGCGCATTGTTCTATTCCAAAGCTCAACAACGCACGACTTTTCTTCTTCGTTCTCCGTAGAATACAACTCGACTAATTTCTTGACGTCTTTATAAAATTCTTTACCTTTATCCACCCAAAAGCTTGCCTGGTCTTCTACCGCTCTCGAATATTTTCACGAAGACACTAGCCGTAGAATTTCCACTCTTATCATTTAATGGTACAATGCAACCGTACTTGGAAAACACATCTATTACTGTTAGTAAGTATTTCACGCCATCGTTATCTTTAGCAAAACTCTACATATTGACTAAATCGGCAGCCCATATTTCATCTATTCCACCAACGTACACCCTCCTCTTCCTAAAGCGTCTTACTACGGGTTTATGCAACTCCTCAGCTAGTTCATCAGTCCATTATAATTTTAGGCTTTTTTAAAACCTAACCCGAGACTAGCTCTGGTAGATAATATAGGTTTGACAAGACTTCTTTCTATTGCCTTTCGTAGTCTAGGATTAGGAATATTATTCAACTCATTAACCATCACTCTATCGGCGACATTCCTAGAAGCTGTATCGGAGTGCTGGCCGTAAGCTAAATCGTGACGAAATGCAGCGTTGTCGACTCTATTGACGGGCTTCGACCAATCCTTAGGAGTTCCATCGGAATTCAGCCTCAAATCAAGTCTAGTACCAGGACCATTAAACGAATGTCCCGGCAAGTGCATCTCACCTGGATATTTAGCCCACGGCAGCTTAATGCCGCTGGTAACCGAATTTAAAGATCCAACTAAATCACCACCTTCACGAATTATGTGTTTGTCTTTCACATATATCACATGTGCCTGTAACGATGCATATACACAGTTCAACTTATTCTGCCTTGGTTTGGCCATCACGCCTCTTCATATACATATTCATGAGTTCAATTGAGTATTAATTAATCAATAACTACTGCAAACTTTCATCGTCAATTATATTGCAAAAACAGTCAAAATCAGCAAAATATTTAAATAGAATTCTAAGATATACACTGTGTCCGGATGAAAAGTAGTACCCAACAAAAAGTGTCACAACTCGTTCAAAACTGTAAGTATTTGCCTAAAATTTTAAACTCAACAACAGTGACCATATTTACACGAGATCCCAAAACCGTTTGGAAATATTCGTGAAGTTGTCAAATTTATGAGCGATTGCGATGGAACACTAAAAAATTAAAGTTTCCAACATAGGCCCTTACATAAGAAGTGAAGTTCGCCTACAGCTGGTGTTCAAAATGTCCTCCTCGTTCACGGACACACGACCGTAGACGTGGACGCCACTGTTTTATGGCCCGGTCGATGATAACGTGGTCAAGGAGCTGCCACTCCTCAACCAGACGTGCCCTCAGGTGATCGATGTCACGAATACGGGAACGATAAACGCGCTCCTCCAGTACACACCAGATTTGATAGTCAACTGGATTGAGGTCTGGACGGTTGGGTGGCCACAGCTGCGGTGATATGAAGTCGGGTGTCTCCCGGGACAGTAGAGCAATGGTCTCACGTGCTCGGTGCGCAGGGGCACTGTCTTGTTGGAATGTGAAGCATATTTTTCTTCCGCGTTCCATCCGCCGCATAAACGCGATTGTTCTGGAGGTTGACAGGAGGAGCGACGGTAAAAACATTTTCGTCCGCAAACCATATGAATGGAACTGTGTGTTCGGGGTATTTCTTTAGCAGCTGCTTCGCGCGTACAAGACGTGTCAGTTTCTTTGCTCTTGTTAGCTCTTGTGCTCGCCTCTTCCTAAAACAAACCAGTTTCAAGTCTTTGGAAATGATTTCGTGAACCGCGGTCTTCGGAATCCCAATATCCCTCGAAATCTGACGCACTGTTCTATGGGTTCCTGGTGCATTTTCTTGGCTTAATGCCAGCCTTTCAACCAAATCAACATTTTCAACAGTGCGTGTCGTGCGTTTTTGGCCACTGCCAGGTTTTCGCTCCACTGTGCCCGTTTCATCGATCTTCTTCAATAACTTAATCACAGACGAAAGACACCAGCCTTTATTCGAAAATTCCTTCAGAAACCTTTTCGCTCCATAACCATGTTCTTGCCTGAGTACTTTAATTAAAATTTTATCTTCTTCTGTAAACGCCAATTTTTTTATTGCTTACACCAAACCAAGTGACGTATATCATCGATGACGACGTCACAGCGTCGGCGTAAGTAAGGGCCTATGTTGGAAACTTTAATTTTTCAGTGTTCCATCGCAATCGCTCATAAATTCGACAATTTCACGAATATTTCCAAACGACTTTGGGATCTCGTGTAAATATGGTCACTGTTGTTGAGTTTAAAATTTCAGGCAAATACTTACAGTTTTGAACGAGTTGTGACACTTTTTGTTGGGTACTACTTTTCATCCGGACACAGTGTAGATTGATTATGAACTAATCTAACTTATGACTACCTAGCCAGCCTAGATTAGCTAATAGCGCTTCTTAGGTCAGATATCTACCTCCCACGGGAATGGAGCAGATCTGCAGTGTATTTCTGTAGTGTTCATTTGGATTCTTTCTCTGTATATATTCTGTCGATTGCTTCTTCTCGGATGATTGTTGCCTCTAGCCTCTTCACCTCAAATGCTTCTGTGCCGTCCTCCACTCGCACTCGTCACGTCCGAATGATGAATCGGACTTAATGTGATACTTGCGTAGCCTCGATTCCGTTGACAAGTATGTCAGAAGAGACACGCTATAGATGCTGATATTAATCTCTCAGTCCATCTATATTAACGTGAAAAGAGTTTCTGCATTCCACCGCTCATGACCGATAGTTCGAGAACGAAAATAACTCCTGATTACACACGGAGAATACATCCATCATTACTCGACGATCACAGTACTGTTAGCCACTACACCATTCGCACCCCTCAGCAGTTCTAGACGAACCTGAGTCAAATAACTGTCCGAACTCCTAAAACGTCTTTGAGAGTTCGCAACTTGAGAATTACGTGTTGACTTTTTCTCAGCACCAGCAATACTGAACATCTTATTGCAAACTCTCGCAGCCCGGATAACACATTTCCGCCGTACAATCCCCAGCAGACGACCGATGGCCAAAATCAGACCTTTTAACATTGCCTCCTGAATGTCCAATTGCCAACGACCAGTTCTCCCCAACAACACTGTTACTAAGGGTTCTAATTTAATCTTATAGCGCCTTTACATTATATTTATAGGCTGGCATTAATTAACTCTGAATTAATTTAAACTAATTAACATTGACTGCATATTATAATGTTAATAATACATAAGAAATGTGGGTTTTAATAGGAACATCGCTACAGTGCCTCTAAACATTGACCTTCCGTTCTTAGTCACGGCATTCTTGATATTTTCTGTTTCAGTACGAGTTTTACACTTTAGGCAATACATCCTTTTAAAATACAATTAGAAAATGGAAGTCAAAGATTTATCGTGGACCGACGTATTATTTAAGAGATTCAATAATCCTCTTTTACCTAGAAGTATAAATACAGAAAGAATCCATTATCGGGCTATTCAATTGCCAAGACGAGACCATGAGACTAAATGTTCCGCCGGCCTTAATAGTTGAGGCAATGACTAAACACTTGTATAAAAAATCTTATATCTGCTGTAAGTTCTTCGAATCATGGGAAGACGTGCCAGATCCGAGAGATTTGAATCGTGAAAAGAAGAACCTGATGATTTTCGATGATTTACAGTTAGAAAAGCAAATAAATGTGAGACCTACTACATCCGAGGAAGGCACAGTAACGTTGACTGCTTCTACCTCGCTCAAAATTGTTTCAAACTACCTAGACAGACGATCAGAGAGAATGCAAACTTTATCTGCTTGTTTCCTCAAGACCAGAAAAATATTAATCACATTTACCACAATCACGTAAGTACAGACATACCAAAGGGTGAGTTTAAGAAACTATGTAAAACAGCCTGGGAGCAACCTCATGGATTTGTGGTGATAGATCAGACTAGTCATACGGATAACGGCAAGTATAGATGCGGTTTCGACGAATTTTACATTCCAATATAAAAAAAATCTTTTATATTATAATCGCTTTTACAAAAGATTGCAGACTACACCGAAAGGATCGCTCGTTACACAGAGCCAAAGTCATCATTTTACATATTATTGAGTGATAAGAATTCGCGAATAAGGACTCGATTCAATCCGTTGATTCAGTTCGATAAAGATAAAAGGTACGAGATAGCTCTTGTCAATCTGGAAACATATTTTGTTTCCCAAACATCGATGAGACTAACAACAACTTTTCGTATTCGCCGAATGGTGGAGGTATGTGGGTTACTATAACCATTCCCGAAGGCTGCTATGAAATTACAGATATTAACGAATACGTCCAGAGAATCGTGAAAGAAAACGAGCATTATGATATGGTTAACGAAGAATACAATATTAAGATAGAAGCAAACAGCAATACGTTAAAGACTGTTGTGCATCTAGCGGATAATTACATGGTCCATTTTTGGGCTCTATCGGAAAAGCCCTCGGTTTCGACAGGCGGCGTTATTCAGCGGGTTACCAGGAATCGGAGAATATAGTGGACATAACGAGTGTTAGTATTCTGAGGGTAACGAGCAATATTATCGGAGCATCCAATAACAACGGAACGACTGATAACATTATTTATTCCTTTTTCCCAAATGTAGGCCTGGGTACAAGATTATCGAAACGCCTAGGAATTTGATATATCTTCCAATCACTCTATCCACGATTTCGATAATGGAAGCGTCTCTCGCCGACCAAAATGGCCAACTAATTAATCTACGAGGTGAGGAATTATCGATACAGTTTCATATAAGAGAGGCTTAAAAATTTTATATATATAAAATGAGTCGATACACGAATGTTAAAGTTAATATTTCAGAAGGGCAAAAAGACAAAATAATAAGACCGCTACTGGCAGGAACCGGCGTTAGCATTGGATTAAAGCACAACGATTTAAATGGAAACCACGTGTTAGCTCTTACCTAAGGACAGGGTAATAAGTTAACCAAAGCGTATCAGGGTGGAACAGGTGCGACTATAAAAATGAATAAAACGCAGCCAATCCATAATGCAAAAGTCGAAGGTGACTTTATCGGCGCCATTTTACCGTTTCTGGCAACTGCGGGTAAATTTCTGCTATCAAGCGTGTTACCGAGCTTAGCAACGGTGCATTAACAGGAATAGGTGCTGCTACTGGATCAAAGGTTATTGATAAAATAAGCGGATCGGGTGGAGCAATATATCTCAATAGTCGAGGTAAAAACTATAAGATAGTGCAACAAAGCGAGGGTCTTTACCTGAAGCCATGGCAATGTTTTGGATTAAACGGTGTATGAGAAGGTCTGTATTGGAAAACGGGTTCTGGATTCGTAAATGGTGAAGGGCTTATCCTTGGACCAGATTCCCCGTCAAGAACAATCCACTTCTCCAATTGTTACTTTAAAAAAATAATATAGTATATAAAATGTCGCGACCAATTCACAAAATGGGGTGAACAAAACCCACAATTGAAAAATCTACGAGCACACAACCGAGATCCGTCATGTGAAAGGCGTGTGAAGGTATGTGGGATGTCAAGTATAGACCGCAAAGACAAATGGGTGGCTTAAGATGGGAGTTTATTGCTCAAGAAGCGATAACTGTTCATTCTCATGAGACGGTTGTTTTACCGTTAGGCTTAGGCGTCCGAATGACGAACGGATCGTGTAAAGTTTCGCTCCATCCGGAATTGATAGAAGCGGGTTGCCGCCTGCTAAGCGATACCGTTACTGGAGTCACGGAAAAAATTTTACTCGATATTAAAAATTTTAGAGATCTTGGAACTGTCACCATAAACGAAGGAGACTCATTATGTTATGTCGATTACCGCGTCAACGAGTAAAACTTGAATTCCATTTTAAGAATATTCTTCGGTATTATAAAATGGAATTGAATAAAGCAGACACTTATCGCCTTCAGAAAATATCTGAAATTCAACAGGAAATCTTACGAGAACGTGAAAAGACAGAAATAATTTGTAAAAATATCAAAATAGTGTTAAAGTAGTCGAATCGCTGGGATGTCTGTTAACCCTTACATCTTCAGGACTCACCGCATTAGGCGTAACTTTTCTAAGTACTGTCGTAGTCGCACCACCCGCAACAATCGTGGTTTCATTATCCGCGGGCGCTGGAGCATTATGTTTGATATCTACCAGAATCCGCCGAATATTATCGCTGCGGCAAGAAAAACATGCAAAGATCAGAACTATAGCCGACGGGAAACTCAATTCAATCAGCGACCTTGTTTCAAAAGCCTTAGATGATAATAATATCTCAGACTCGGAATATTCTGTTATTCTAAGCGAATTCGAGAAATTTAATCAGATGAAGAAAGAGGTTAGAAGTAAAAGCAATGCCAACATAGATGAAGCGACAAAACAATCGTTCCTTAGGCAAAAGGAATTGAATACAAAGTGAACGTTAATTTACGTTTTACGTTTTATGTTTTGCGTGTTACGTGTTACGTTTTATGTTTTACGTTTAAATATTATGTTCCCAAGTAAAAACTGTCGTTTCTAAAAATCAAAGACCCAACCAAACGTGATTTTATCGTTGAGAACTATCTCAAGACGAAGCAAAATATTAGACAAGACTCGTTATCCGAGAAAATAGGGGACATTGGACTTCAGCGAGAATTGATAAAGGCGTACAAACCGATAATCGACTCGCAGTCTGGAATAACCAAAGAATTAGGTACTATACAAGAGAACTCTATGGCGACAACTGCCGCGCTTCGAGCATTACCAGCATCAATATCGACATCGTCGAAAGCGATTCAATTCCCACAATATCCATCGATAGAAGTGCTCGAGGACGATCCCGTTTCAGATATTAGACTTCTGGAATTAGGTGATATAGCAATAAAATATTTAAAATAATACGCTACAAACAAGAAGTCGACGGATACGACCTTCGGAATATGCTCTAAAGATGGTCGACATCACATCGACTTCACAAGTGCTCGAGGACGATCCCGTTTCAGATATTAGATTTTTGGAATTAAGTGATATAGCAATAAAATATTTAAAATAATACGCTACAAACAAGAAGTCGACGGATACCACCTTCAGAATATGCTCTAAAGATGGTCGACTTCACATCGGGTACAGCCCAATTACGATCGGAGGTGATGATATAACTATCGGAAATGTTACCTATATGGGACCTCCGGGGCTGTGGGAATTGATGTCGATGAAGGAACCAAAGAAGTCGAAATACAGTCAAAACGATCTGGAGGAGTACTGGGAAATTCTTGAATCGACGGGTGCCTTGTATCTATCTAAAAATCCTAATAAACCCAAATCGTCGAGAGGTGCAAAATATTTAAAAATCATTAAGCCATTGCTCGAACGAAAGCTCTCGACGCGACAAGGGAGGTTCTCAACGGGCGAAGGAGTCGTAGTTCTTCCGCAAGATCCTGATGCGCTAGTGTATATGTTAATTCTACGAATTGCTAGCTTCAGAGATGGAAATACGGGATTAAGAAACGAGATAGTCGGTATCTGCGATGAGTTTCTTAGACAAAATGCGATAGATGCGTTAGAGTATAAAAATTTAATGATGCAATTATAAAATGATTGTCATAAGTAAGAGACGATTTACTAAAAGATACGTCGTAGGAGGCTCTGGAATATTTGATACGGTGTCAGGATTTTTCAGTAGAATGTTATCCTCGAATGTGGCGACACAGGTAGCAACAACCGCATTAAGTGCTGGGAAAGACGTTGCAACGGAGATTGGAAAAAGGGCCATAGATGTTGGTAAGACCGTTGCTATAAATGCTGGAAAGCGATTGGTGGATAAGCAGCGGCAAAGACCCGCCGCAATCTTCCGTACTCAGGCAACAGAGCAAGAACGCGTTAAAGGGTTTAATATACCCCAACGGAAATACGACACTTAGTCGAGGTAACGAGGAGGCGTTAAGCGGTTTAATATCTCCACATGGAGATACGAATATAAATAATTTACTATCCGGTAACGGTGGCGCCGTGTCGATCCAAGATCTGGTGCGTGGATCTGGAATGAAGTTGGCTTAAAATATTTATTGCTCTATATAAAAAATGCAGTCAGATATTCTAAGATTTACTGAAAATACTATAATAGATGAGGCGGTCGAGAGATACGAATGGCTCGAGTACGAACCAGTGGCGGGGGCTAATCTTAACAACCCTGGGGAAATTCGCGTGAACATCGAACTTCAAGACCTTTTAAGCCATCCAGCTGAGTCATACCTGTTTTTCGAAGACAGACTGACTAAAGAAGATGGAACCCTTTACGCCGATGCCGACGATGTAGCTTTATTCAACAACGGACTCATGCACCTCTTTAGTCAAATTTCGTATTCCCTATCGAATCAAGAGATCGAAAGCGTGTTTCATCCGTGACAATCCACAACTATGCTAGGGTTGCTGAAATATCCCAACGACTTTGCTCTGGCGCAAGGACTTAACCAATTATAGACTAAAGTTACAGCCGCGACTGCTGTTAGAGCCGACAACTCTGGATTCGCGAAAAGGCGGGCGTATCTCATTCAGAAACCAACTGCAAAGGGCACATTCAGTTTCATAGTACCTCTGAAGCACATTTTTGGATTATGTGAGGATTACGATAAGATAGTCTACCGCATGAAGCGTACTTTAACTCTCGTTCGCAAAGCCGACGACGATGATATTTTTAGGGCAAATCCTCCAGCAGTGGTTGGTAAAGTCAACATAAGTAAAATTTCATGATTTATAACGCATGTGATTCCGTCCGACATGGAAAGAATGTGGCTGTACAAAACCATTGAATCAAAGGCAACGTTACCAGTAGCCTACCGCGCTCATCTTTGCGATGCCGTAGCGGTTACTCAATCTGCCACAATTTTCGATAGCTTATAGAGACGCTGCGACCTTTAGCGAGAAATTCTATGGAATGGATCAGCTCGTGACTCAGAGCAACATTACGCCGGCTAATTACAAAGATTTATATCCGCTGTTCATTCTAGATGTAAGTAAACAATCCGAGCGGTTAAAGTCATCCGTCGTAGATATCCAGATCAAGGCTACTTTCAATGCTACAGTGCCGGTTGGAACGGTAGTTCATGCAGTTGTCATTTCAGATAAATTGCTAAACTTCCAATCAGACGGTCGGAAGATGAGCGTTGTATATTAAAGAAAATATTTTATATTATAAAAAAATGAAACTCCCACAACTGATATGGCTATTAAAGGAAAATGGAATAAAGCCGAGTTATATGAACAAACCAGAAACGTTAATAATACTAGTTGAGAAGGGTATTTTATCGGAATCAAAACTGAAGGCGCCGGTGAAGGAGAAAAACGATGTGTCGCCCGAGTGCGAGCATCTAAAAACGATTCGAAATAATCCTATGCGCGTAGAGATTTTAGATGCCGACACGAACGAAACAGTCGTCTACCTGTCGTTGTATAAGGCGAGTTTGACGCTAAAAGTCGGCGCGAATACGATACGTCGTTCCAACGGTAAAGTGTGGAGAAATAGATACGAGATTAAGACGTTGACATAAAGTTTTATCCTGGCTAATAAAAAATCGGAACTCGGTAATTTATAGATTTCGAAACTTTGGAAGAAGACGTAGTTTACACAGTTTAAACGAAGCAATATCTGTACGGTACAGTAGGCTATTTCTACCTGATTGCGGTAGAGGCGCCGGATGAGACGGGATATTACATGAGCGTATTCGAGGGGTCGTGGGATATGCCCATTCACGACAAGCTGGAAACGGACACGACATTTACTTTTACAAAAACGAGGATAGCAACGTAACCGGGTTACAGCACGTCGTATATCGCGGTATCTGGAGATAACAGAGTTGTTGATCTTGTGGTTTAAAATTTCAATGATGTTTCTCATTGAAAATCTAACAACACTTTGTTAACCAAACCTTTGTGAAATTCTTAGCAAATAGACGCCTTTCTCGCTTTCGTACTTCAGTTCTTTCTACTAATACAACATCTTTTCATTATCATCACCTCGTAATTTCTTTACGAATAGATGGCTGTCGTAACCAGATAGATTATGGAACAATACTGGGAAAAACGTTGGAACTATATAATTTAGATTACAATTCTTATGAGCGGCGCCTCTATATTTTCGAGTTAAATGGCAATGGTCTCTAACTCGATCTTTACCCAGTTCGCCTTCGCATATGTGACAAATGATAGCGGACTCGAATGGCGCCTGTTCTTTCCTTCTGAATATCATATCCTTTGGAAATTTAAATCGATCATAAATATCTTTTATATTTTCTATAAGAGTATCTACGAATGTCTGAGCTACATCATCGTCTTCGCTCTTTGCTGTGAACCTCACAGGAGCTTACGAATATAGGTCATCGTCAAAACATTTTATATAATAGCAGAAAGAACTTGGGACGTGTTTTTGATATCTGTTGGTGTAAGACATGTTGGGATCTGGTTGACAGGTGTCTATAGATTTAATGAAAGATTCGAAATCGGCGTACACGACAAAGGGAACTCTCATCTTTCGATAATAATTCTTAAAACTCAACATAATTCCTGGTTCTGGAAGTTCTCTCTTTTGAGCGGCGTGTTGGGAACAGTACTCGGTATGTTTATTTAATGACTCTATATTTCTATATCCTATCAAACATCTTTTACAATAATGCATCGAATTGCATGAGTTTTCTGTGTGAACCACCACAATCTGCTAAAGTTCTTTATCCAACAATAATGCTTCTTTTCTCCCTCAGAAATGAATAATAGATCTACACCGATATCGCTCTCGTGTCTCCATAAATATAGTGGGTATAGGTAAACATCTTTCTCGTGACCGAAAACATTAATACTAATATTATTATTTCCCTCAAACTTACTTATCGTGTTAGCATCCGTTGCGACTGGGAATTCAATGCTGGATCAATCAAGTTCCTCAGATTGTTTTATTAATTCTTTCTTTATTCTTTCCGAATGTTCGTCAACAGGGTTTAAGGCTCTCGTTACACACCACTTGAAGCATTCTTCGTCTTCGTTCTTCATATTAACAATAGCCTTTTTACTCGCTAGACATTTCGGTAGTGGAATGTAAGAACTACCCTTCAGCTGCTTATAAGCAACCGTGTTGATTTCTAATTTTTGAGCGGCTCTAAGTCTCCAGTTACTACCTCGCATCTGGAAGGCTGCCATAGACTCTAGGATTTTATCTTTCGCATTGTTGTAAATTTCGCTCGTATCGGTGGAGTCTAGAACCATCTCAGTCTTTGAACGAAACGGAAAATCTTCGGTATCTACTTGCCCGGATTTCATATCAAAGCGCTCCATTGTGCAGGTAAGGATGAAATTAACCTTAGTCTGTCGATTTTTAGTCAGCAAGTCTACCGCCTGTGTTCGAACGGTGTCAAGAAAAGATGTGGCGTCAATTCCGTTTGCTCCTTCGACAATGTATTGTTTCGTGAAGCCCTTGATAACTGTAGCCGTCTCTTTTATTTCGCGTGTTTTCATAAGAATTTTACCGAATATAGAATTCACATTAGCTTTCAGTGCTTTTATATTCTCGTTCACCTTTCTCCTTGGTTCTTTCGGTATGTACCCTTCAATCCACTTTGCGAATGCATTAATAGCAGACTTAGTCTTAACGAATATTTTTCGTACAGTCGTAACTGGCATGGGAACAAGTGTTGGAACTCTAATGTCGGGAACGGGTGCATCCATCAAACTAGCATTGGATGAGATTGGAACAAAATATGAAGGGATGAGTGTTTGAGCCCCGTGAGCTTCAATTTCACTAATCAAATCCGCTTTACGCAGTCTCGTATAACCAACCATGCCTTTCTGTTTTGCAACATTTCTTAGTTCAATAACAGTCTTTCTTGTGTATTCCATTTTATATTGTGTTGGCATTCCTTTAAGTGAAAAAGGAAAAAATATTTTCTTTCATTTTATATTAGAAGGAATGTTTTTTGTCATCGAAACTATTGGAAATTCCCGTGACTTTTTACCTATTGGCGGACGTTTTGACCATGGATTGTGCATGAATTGTGGCTCATTTTTCAATTTTATGGTAGCCTATTTGGTTAGTATTAGAACCATGATGTGGGTTGTTGTGATTTCTTGTGGTTTTGTAACCTAATTATAAGTTAATCATACGTTTTGTAACCTATTAGGTAGTGAATTGACCATAATATTGGTCAATTGTCCTAGTTTATTCACTTTCCTACCACTAACAATATCTCACTACCTGAAATAGGAGGCATTTGCCTCCGATCAAATGGACGCCTGGACGCCTCTGACGCAGTCGAAACCTAGGCGTGACAAAGATGTTTCCAGAATTTCAAATGATATGTCGGAATAAAAGGCAAATGCAGTTGGAGTAAGCTTATGACTGAGTCTATAGCCTGCACAGTGACGAGAGTTAATTAGCAGAGCAAATAGAAACTGCCATCAGATTATTGACTAGTCTCCATTATAAGTAGCACAGAGTTACAGCGTGACAAAGATTATGGCTTGAAATGAGGAAATATTTCGACAAGCCCCAAAGGCAGAAAAAGACACGAATATCATAACAGATCTACTATAGCCTACTGTACAATTGACTTGCAAATGCATGCATGTACAGACTGAACAAATGTTCGTCAAAATTATCTTATAGTCACGGAGTATCGAATAGGACCGCCAGGTTCAGAATCATTAGCATAGCAGGCTGCAGAGTCACACAGTAAACCATAGCCTATAGTTGTAAGAAAATTGGACATTGATGGCACCATGGGCGCCACAAAATCTAGCGCGGCGTTTCTTAGCTGTGATTTAAATCCGAATCTACTAAGGCCACAGCTGAAACCTTTTACAGATTCCCTTCTGTTGAAACAGAACGATTTTCTTTCTAACGAATTCCTGACATGCGTTCAATATATCTTTCTGCCACATCGTGGACCTTCTTAGTAACAAATGATGCACAACGTGTAAATGTACACGCTTTTCTAAACGACTATGTTCATCTCTCAATGGATGGATCGATTCGACCATCTCGACACCTCGATCCTCCACACCTCGAGCTTTAAATTGGAAACAAAAGTCTCACCTATTCAAGATTCACTTCATCATCCACCTTACAATTCCCGACCTAACAACATCGGCAACAGCAGCAGGGATGAGGATAGAACGCAGACGATCTAAACGCTTTGCCTACTAAATTGTGCGTCAGAATATTCTGAATTGAAACCTGCACTGAGTGGATCATAATGGAGCAGGCTAGCTCTGTCTTAAGGTGGTGCTATATAAATGTACAATTACTATTACCATTGTTTCTCATTTTGAGATTTCAATAGCGCCTCTTATATGATCGACCGGATCAACAATGATCATTGTAGCTTTATTGATGAATTTTCATCTCGTAAATATATTGAAATAAAATAGATAATAAGTACATTGATAGCGAAGACATTAAATTTTTATCTTGGAATATCATGTCGTCGGTCGGTCGTTTGGCGTTTAAACCATTTTACAGTTTATGTTAGTTAAGTTGACAGACGAAAGAATTTACTCACGAAGAGGAATCGACGAAGTAAATGACCAACGACGCAATACTCAGTAGAAAGACCAACACAACCTTAAAGAAAAACAAAAGCTCACATTAATTTACATAATAATATTTATATCGATGAAAGCCTCAGTAATTGTGTATGCGTGTAACATAAGTAACGGCACTCATAAGAGGTTTTTAGCAAGCGCCATTACTAGCACCTTGATGCATGCATACTGTACCTACAGATATGCACATAGTCACATGTGCATGCATGCATGCATGAATACATACATTCAATGCATACATACATACATACATACATACATACATACATACATACATACATACATACATGTATACATACATACATGTATACATACATATATGCATACATACATACATGTATACATACATACATGTATACATACATACATGCATACAAACATACATTCATACATACATACATGCATACATACATACATACACATATATGCATTCATACACATATATATCATGTATCAAGTCGTTACATACATACATACATACATATATACATACACACATACATACTGCTATCTGTTTTTGCTAATCATCTACTCTATAACTGTACTCCCTCTATTCAAGCTGTACCTAAACAAGTGTGTAACTTATTATCCTAGCTCTACGTATGGCTAGCTTAACTCCGTCAATGACAGTCTGAGCAGTTTCCAATATTTCTTCTTTCAATTCAGCACACAAGAAACCCACATAAATACAAATCAACTGTCAAGACACGCTGACTTATCTAAAATCAAGTCTCACTTTTAGCAGAAGGTTACTGTTACTGAAATTCAATGGTCAGCTCCGTCGCCAGATAGGAACCCGATCGAAAACACGTGCCATAAAATGGTTGTCAAAAAGAGAACTGTTAGAATCAGTGATAACGGCTTGATACCACTTTATCATCAGAGACCATCTCAACAATTTAGTCAATTCCATTCCTGCCAACTTCAAAGTTGTGCGATACAGTGAAGGGTAGCCTAGCCAATGAAGTAGTCAATCATTACTGTCACACGTCAAAAGAAGATTGTAATAACAGCCACATAACTGCAAGAAAATGTTTTAGGCCAAACAGGTAGAAAGTCAGAGAATCAAATTGCCTGTTATAATACCCATATGCCTGTACGCTGTGATAACTCGTGCAATAATATGAAAAAATTCAACTTCACTCATAGCAAAATATAGGCAAAGATGTTCGAGGGAATTATTGTACGCTGTATTGAAAGGAAGGATAATGAACAACCTAAGATATGCCGATTATATAACCTTATTAGCGAACAGAAAGTAAGGTCTTAGGGAACTGATGAAAAGAGAGAAGCGAGAAAGTGAGAATCAGGTCTCAACATAAAGAAAAAATCATGATTGCAGAGGTATGAGACAAGTTTTGCAATGGATGTAGAAGAAATGGAAGTCGTCACAAGCTTCTCATTTCTTTGATCGCCAGTGCAAAGGAATGTCCGCTGTGATATGAAAGGCAAAAGAAGGATGACACTGAGCAAACTAGCAATGCCTGATCTGGATAAAATATGGATAGAAAAACATGTGAAAATGACAACTGGTGAAAGCACTTATATTCCCATAGCATTATACGGTTGTGAGACATGGATGAAGACAAAGATGTTGCAGAGGAAGATTGATGCCTGTGAAATGTAGATACATGGAGAAAAATGTTGAGAATAACTTGGACAGACAGTAGAACAAATGACTCGGTGCTTCAAGAGATTGAGCAACTGCGCGGAAGCCTAACTTTGCAACAGAGGGCGACAAGACAGAAGTTGGTGCATCTCGGTCATGTGATGAGAGCCAATGGGATGGAGAAGGAGAGCTGGTGCTGGGCTGTGGTGAGAGCGTGAAAAGAAGAGGGCGTCCAGGAATGAGATAGATGGATGAAATACAAGAGAGGACAGCGTTGAGTCAGGAGGAGTTGAGGGAGGCGGTGAGAGACAGATGACAATGGAGAAAGTTTACTATGATGGTCGATAGAGTTCCACGAACTGACGGCACTAGGTAACAAGGTATTGAAAAAACAAAATATTTCGAATTTTGCCCCTTCTATCTGCCCCGTCTTCTTAATATCTTTTGATAATATTTATTCGGCTATATGATTAGGTAAATACATTATAGTATTTATATGCCTAACTCATAATTTGCGTGTGACACAGTGGCCGATCGGTTAGAGCGGTCAGCCCGTAACGTTCAGTGTGCTCTGAGTGAGCGGGTTCGACCCTCGTCCGGAGAGTCATTGTGTAGGGACCTTGAGCAAGTCCTCCACGCACAATTGCTCTGCAGTACAACTGCAATTGCGCCGTCGAGGCGTCTCGGTCTCGGTGCACTTCTGAGCAACAAATGTTGGAAGAAGGGCGATATCAAATTTTGGTAATAAATAAATTAAAAAATAAATAATGTGCACATATAACAAAGTTCAAGTTGAGTCTTTCGTTTGGGTAAGTTACGGCGATGTGCTTTCATTCGTTTTGCGTATGGCAGTCGAACGTAGAAGAGAGAATACAACATAAGACCTGTATGCATACGATATTGAGGTTTATGTACACTCACACAATAAATGAGTCACAAAATCATATATAGGTCTATTGGGTTGGCCACTTGGCCTGTTGTTTTATATAAACAATAATAATAACAATAACTGTTGAGGAGAGGTAGCCGTTCCAGATGTATGTTGTATATTATTGTATATCAACATGTATCGCTGCGACGCCTGTTGCATTCAGACATATTGGCCTAATAGACCTTTAATTCGACCAATGCATGATCACGTTTTAACCAATAATATTGTGAACAATAATATTATTGTATATATGTTATATGCAATTAATTCATTCAACAAGCATGTAGGGCTACGTGTCAGAAAGAACCACTCGAAAGAGTCTAAACCATTAATGTACGTCAATGTAAGTCTTTGAGTTTTGACAGCTATATATCTTTGCAATAAACGAAAATACATAACTGAGAAATGGCTTGTGCAACATCGATTCGATGCATCAGCGCCTGTCACAAATGGCGGCCCATACACTTAATCAACGACGGCGAATGACCCACGAAGGCTGCGGGGTCAAGTCACAGGTTTTTCAGATGGGAATAGAAATTTCCGGGACAACGTAAGAACAAGCATTCAAACTTGAATTTAACCATAATGGCAGATGTTATTTACTGATCGGCGTTTCACTCGGTCAAAAACATTACATTGATGGCCAAGCGCTAAAAGATTTTCGAAGCTGCTAGAATAATGACTATCGGAGATCGTCTGTGTAGTAGTGAAAGCAGGAATGGGCTTAGCTGTTTAATAGCAGTGATGATTAGCATCGATCTATATTCATACTTTATTCTTCTTAGTCTGTGTCTGAGATTCGCACAGCCAGAACACGGCTAGTGGTGGAGATATGAAAGGAATATCCTTGCACCCTTACTACGTATAGCTCTATTGGTCCCTGGCGGTCCAAACAGTGAGGTAATGGTAGGTCGAAGCGGACAGCTGAGATATGAAACAGTGGCACAGGGGTTGACATAACGGATTTGAGATCAGTATAACTGATCTAATAATTTCAAAAGTCTATTTGAGTAAATAATTTCAATTAAGGTTGATGAAGTAGCAGTAACTCTAGCCTGCAAGCAATAATTACTGACAGGAGGTGATGGGTGACATTTTATCTGAGAAGTAATTGGCATGAGTGTGCAATGCTGTGCATGTGGGTATTCAACAAGTCGATAATAAGATCCTCCGAGATAAAAATATCTTTATTTTGTATAGCTTGACTATCCAGTGATGTACAGAATTCGTTATCACGATGCTTGCGATTACAAGCGCATGCTCGATCTTGTCGTCGTATACCACGCTATTGGCTCTACGGCTAACGACATCCTCCCTTTTTTAGGAGACCTGACATCCTATTTCTTACACTTCCGTTGTGATCCCTATCATAAACTCCCTGCGCAAAGTGCCTGCAGTTTCAGAAGACACTTAAACGACGACAGTGAAAGCGAAGCGAATGCAGTTCATCATAATTGTGTTAGACCATGTGCCTTGCCTTTGAAACAAGGCATATTATCGGGAAACAACCCAGTATACTATATGCTAAACACTTGTATTTCCTGCACTACAATATAATTGAGCTAATTGACTCAAACCTGACATCGCCCTACAAATTGCATTATTAGGCTAATAGGCCTAACTATCTAACTATTCAGCACACAATTATTTACCATTCGATTTGAGCGTGAATGAGAAAACAGTCAGATAAAATCGCAAACTTGCGTGTAGCAATAAGCACGAGACCTGTAATTGCTGCAGAGCATAACGTTTGAAATGTGGCATATATAAAGCATAGCTGCGAAAGTCAAATTTTTATGTAGCAACTTGAGCTTCACACAAAACAACAAAAATGTCGGCAAAGAGAAGGAGAAGGAGAAGAACACTCAGGTTAATCAATAGGTCTAAATGAATTTTTGCATTACTGAGGTCCTTCATATATAGGCCTATGCAAGCTTGAATTCTTTTCAATTCAATCAATTGCATTAATTCTGACTATTTCAAATTCCGCTTGCTGAAAATTAAACGATGTTAATATTCACCATGCGGAGACATCCTTACACAGTGGGAGATTTTTGTCTTTAATGAAACAATTTTGTAGTATTGAGTTGAGCTTCTGTCCGTGAAATTGTGGTGCTAAAAATGCCACTCTGTGCTTAAAGCTGTAGTGACCACGGAACACTGTCGATATATTAAAGGAACTGGACACACACTGAACATACTATGTTAAAACAAATGCTTGAATTTGCCTAGATTTTTTGCAATTTAAGCAATATAAGACCAGAACTTCAATTGCTCAAAATAATGCAGATGGCAAAATAAAGATAAGCTAATAACCATTTTTTTTACTTTTGAGCCTAGTTATGCAAGGCTATGCCACTTTAGATAAAGTCGGTATAGTAGCCTAAACGTTTTTCCCTTCTTGAATAAACTGCACACATGCATATTTTCTCCACATAAAGAATAGTCAGAAACGTTTTAAAACTTGAATTTCTGCATGATAATATTCAGGGGTTTGCATTATCCTTGTATAAAAACTAATATGTGACATTTGAGTTATCTCCTAGATCTTGAGAAGGCAGAAAGCAAAGTGGAAGCATACGTTCATTAACAGCGTAGGCCTATACAAATAACACTGCGCAATCCAAAGACTCGATAATTCTTGACGCAATGCTGTAAACCCAGGGGCTGCGATCCTGGGGAATTGGGGAGGCCTTTCGCAAAGAGGGGGCACATTATACGTTTGTCCCCTAACTCAACTTCCCCATTGAACAATTGATCACTGAAACAAAAATAATGAATTTCGATTTAATATTGTTTTTTGTTTACATATTTCTAATATTTTGTCACACACACAAATGTTCTAGATAGTTTGGACTTGGGTGAGCTGGAAGAATATTTCATTTCGAGAAATGACATTAGGAAGAATTTGCTTGGATTTTTGGCAATAAAGTGAAGTGATTCCAAAGCGCACAAGATCTTTAGTGCCATTAAGTTTCAAAAGTTATTTGGATTTTGGACTTGTTATACAATTTTTTGCGCAAATAAAGGTCTAAAAATTGTTCTCACCGTAGCGGGACATTTCTTACCCCTCTCATAACTGTCCGGGTGTCCTCCCACTTGCCTAACGAGATCGCCGCCACTTTGTGAACCAGATGGGTTATGGACATTACAAGCGATTGAGTAGGCTAAATGTGAAACTTATGCGCTATTAAACAACAGGAAAGTGGCAGGTCTTTAGTCTCTGCCCAATATGTATAAGTACATGTATTAGGCCTTATCATGCGGAGAGAACAGTGACAAGTCCATAAAACGCTGTGGGCACGTTATAGTCCGTTTCATTTTTCTTCAAGCCTTGGTTACTTTGACTGCTAAGATAGACTACATATCAGTCATACAGGATGAGAAAGCGTCGACCAAGGTCAGCTAACGTTTTGCGACTACTGTGTGTTGCACTGTTTACAATATTAATTGCTATTGCAGCTGCAAGAGATAAAGTTTCGACCAAATTCGGCAGTGAATTCGCAAAGGTGTCTTCCTCCTGCCTAGATCAATGTCGTATCAATGAGTCAGTTGTAGATTGCACCAGGGCGCATTGCAATGAGATTCCATCCGGTATTTCAGATAAAACCAGGAAGCTCATTATGACGGAAAATCATATCGAGAATGTAACATTTATCAGCTTTGTCAACCTCACGAAGCTTGAATACCTTGACTTAAGCAATTGTAGTATTAGATTCATCGAACCTGGAGCTTTTCGTAGTTTGACTAAACTGGAAGTTCTGAACATTTCTTACAATCGACGCTTGAAAAATGTCGACAAAGGCATCTTTTCCTCGTTGGCAAATCTGCGTGTACTGAATTTAACTGCTTCAAGATTAAGACGGCGGTACAAATTCAACACTAGTTATCTCTTGAATTTGACGAATTTGAAATATCTGTGCCTGTGTCATAATCAGCTACCAACATTTCCCAGATTCATTGACCACCAGAAGAAAGCACTTTTGCCAAGAATAGAAGTCTTGAATTTAGAAGACAATAACATCGAACACCTTGAGCAAATGGAGATGGTAGGATTGGAATCTCTGAAAGAGCTGATACTGACCGGAAATCGACTGCTATCAATACAGAACAATACTTTCCTCAATTTGCCTCGACTCCTCTCTATAAGATTGAACAGAAACGTTAACTTGGTTCCAGAAAAATTATCCTTTGCTTCGGTCTCTTTGAAGAGGCTTAGTCTTCGCGACATCATCCCAAAACTACATTTATCAACCGACATTTTTGAGGGTATGCCTAGCTTAGAGCATCTAAGTCTATCAAATTCCCGACCACTCTACAAGGCGGCTATTCCTTTCAGCAATTTAGGCAGCCTGGTTAAGTTGAACTTGAGGGGCGTGAAGGTTAGAGCCGTGAATATCAGAAATATAACAGAAAACCTTCCAAAACTCCGTCACTTGGACCTGTCTGACAATGAAATTAGTCATCTGAATACGACTTTCTTTCGTAACCTAGAACTGGACGTTTTACTACTTAGAAGGAACTGGATATCAACCATAACCAAGACAACCCTGTCCCAAGGTATGTGGAGCAGACTGAAAAAAGTCGACTTTACCGAGAATCCGTATTTCTGCGACTGCAGATTAGTTTGGTTTCGACAGTGGTTAAGAAATAAAACAAATACAACCGTTGTGCGTAACATGGACAGAATGGTATGCATTGGGCCAAAAGAAGCTAAAAACATTAAGCTGCATCTGCTGAGACAGCCGACAAAAGAAGAATGTTTTACAGACGATAGTGACCTCTGTGGTCTAACTGTCTTGCTCGTCACCCTAGTCATCTGTTTCCTTGCTCCGTCTGTATCGTTCGTTCACAGATACAGGTGGTTCCTGAAATACAATTACTTCAAATACAAGGTAAGTGGAAACAGGTTTCAGATGCATGTGTCTTATCATACAGTTAATTAGTTCAGGTTCTCAGATGTTGAACAGATTCAAATATTTAATAAAGTTACATATCACAATCACAGATTGATATAAATTGTAAAAGCACTAGATCAATGTAAAACTTCACAGGTTAAGTGTGTTAAGGGCGATGCCATTAAGCTGGCATGTAACATTAAAAATAGCAATGATTAAAAATCCATCTTATCCAAGTCTTAATGCTCGTGCAGATATGACCAATGCTGATAATGTACTAGTGCTTAACAATTCCCGTTTTACATGCGTCATCGGCGTCGTTTTATACCGTTAAAACTGGATCCGGTCCGGTGAAGTTTTCATGTTAAAGATTTTTTGGTTTGTCACCAGAAGAGTGTTTGTTCTATAAGTACACCATTTAACATTCTTTTAAATAGACAAATACTCTAGCGCATATTTTATCATCTAGGAATCAATATATTGCTCCTTTCCTATGTTGTCTTATCCCTCAAAGGTGTCGAAATGAGCCCATAAGATAATCCTGTGCATCGTCCGATGCTATAGAATGTTCTAAAACGAGTTTGGGCGACGTTACATCTATATACTTCCGACTACCACGTGACATAAGAATAGAAATATTCTAGAATAGCGACAGGACAATGTATTATTGTTAGGTCGATATTCTTGACCGAATATTTCTCACCCTTAATATGTCACATGATACTCGTAGCTAAATGTAATGTAACTCAAGGATAGATGCGTGCAACAAAGGTACGACACGTGAAGGTTCTTGTATAACTTTAAGAGTTGGGCCATTAAGAAGTGTGAGTAGGCTAGAATTAATGCATCTAAGACGAAGTGTTTGCGTAAGATATTTAGGGTATCATGAACTGCGAGTAGTACAAACGATATGGTGCTCGAGGCCAGAGGTGGCTATCTCGTTTGACAGGTGGGGAGGACACCAATGAGAGAGGTAAGGAATGTGGGGGACTCACGTATAACGTGTCCCATCTCTGTAAGAGATGGGGGACTTGTCCCCCTCGACTCCCCGGGATCGCCGCCCCTGCTCGAGGCTGTTTTAGGGTTGCAGGAGTCTACTCCGATTAGTCAAGAATATAATTATGACGCTTTCATATTTTGGGCGTGAGCGGAGATTTTCTGGGAAAGAGATTATCTCAGGCGAGTTTTAAGAGCAAGAGCTCAAGAAAGAACCTAATGGCATGAACTAATAGAGACGAGAAGCAAAAGTGAATGGAATAAAACTAAATTTTTTAATAAGGTAAATTAGTCAAATGTCTTGTCTTGTCTTAACCATCCTCGATCTGAGGGTTGGTCGCTTCATGGACAAGTCTACTCCATCTCTTCCTGTCTCTTGTCTTCTTTAGTAAGTTGTCAAGTGGTTTACCGGTCCATTTGTCCACATTGTCTATCCATCGTGTCTTTGGTCTTCCTCGTTTTCTTGCTCCCGGTGTAGTGCCTTGCATGATTTCTTTTTCTGGACAGTTTCCCTCTTTTCTCATCACATGTCCAAAGTATGTTAATTTCCTCCTTTTTATCAGATTAAGCAGCTCTCGTTCAATGTCTGCTTTCTCCAATACCCACTCGTTTTTTTAGTCCATGATGCCCTTAGAATCTGTCTTAAGCATTTCATCTCAAGAGCTTCAATTCTTTCTTCATCTCTTTTCTTGATGGTTCTACTTTCGCAGCCATATGTAGCCACCGGCCATACCAATGCTTTCATTAGTCTCACTTTGATGGTCAATTTTATGCTGCGACTCCTCAATATTTTCTTCATCCATATCTGAACACTTTGTCAAATGTGTATGTTGTCAATTCAGGTAAAACAGCGTCAATTACACGACATGCTGGATAGCAACCAATACAACTTTGACGCTTTCATCAGCTATAGCGAATCAGACAATGAATGGGTCATCAATCAACTTCTGCCACAACTGGAATCAGACATCAATCTACACTTGTGTATACATCACAGAGACTGGTTTTTGGGACGAGATATTGTCGATAATGTTGTGTATAGCGTCGAAAACAGTCGCAGGACAGTTTTGATTGTGTCAAACGCCTTCGCTGTATCTCAGTGGTGTCATTTCGAGATGACAATGGCTCAGACAAAGCTCTTTGAAGACGATCGTGATAGCCTCATTCTGGTGCTACTGGAGGAAGTCGCCGAGTGCAACATGAATCCAAGGCTTCAGCTGCAGATGCAGAAGAAAACGTACATCGAATGGACCGACAACCAAATCGGTCAGCAACTGTTCTGGGCAAAACTGAGACAGGCTCTCGTCAAGCCGTCCAACGGTATCATCAATTCAACGCCTCCAAAAGAATTATTTGTATCGACTAATAGCGAACGTCCTCAGTAACAAAACGTCATCTGCTAGCATTTTCTATGTTCGCTTTCAGCCAACCGTAATGTAGGCCTGTTGTTGAATGCTGATGTTTATCAAAATCTTATTTGATTAGAAATCAAATCAGCCTGCTTATTCTAAAGTAAACTTTCGGTACTTGTTTTTTTTATCTGACCGTATAATGATGAAAAATATGCTGCGGACGTGCAACATACCTTTGTATCAAAACAATTAAGAAATGAAAATGGTTATGTTGCATTTTGAAGGTGCTTGTCTGTTATACCCCCAAAATTTTATTCTTTAAAATGTAATACTAGTGAGTTATTTGGATCAGAGGGTCGGTTGGGGTGAGGTTAAGCATCGTGAGGGTCGTTTAGGGTCAGCGTTATGGTTATTGTCGTTTTTTAAAAATCCAAATGCAATATTATCGTTCTAATTATTATCATGATTTCTTTAATATGTATCATTAAACGGGCTCTCTGAGCCACCAAGGCCAAGAAATACGAAGATCCACGAAGGAATACGAAATCACAGGATTACACACGAAGCACTATCAATCAATATAAATAACGATCCTGCTCTGACACCCTATGGCTATAAAGTGCAATAACCCTAAAACTAACTCTAACCGATCATCACGAAGCCTACCCTGACCCTAACCGACCCTCGTGATGCTTACTTTTCAATAAAGGAGAGACCAAATTAAATTGAATATTTTACGACTACTGAAGTTTGTCGGTCAATTACAAAAACAAGTACACAACTTTCTCTTATTCAAAATAGAATGTAGGCTTAAATCCTACAAGATTTTCACAGCTACCAAATCAAGTCCCCAATAGATTCCAGGTCAAAGTCCGGAAGGTCAAGAGCTCATTAGAATAGACCCTATGGGACTGTAGAATTTGCGCAGATTGAGCCCATTCTAAGTTAAATTTGACTGAACTGAGGGCTATTATCCTTAAAAACTTGTATGTATGACCTAATGGCATTACTTACAGTAAGTCTATCAGAAACTCTTATAATGAAGCTTTTTATATATCGCGGTTTGTTTCTCTAACTGTATATTTGACTATTTCGCAAATTCTCAAGTATAGCGTTTGACAAATAACATTGTACAATGTTTTACGTTTATCTCATTGTATGCATATATGATATCTTTATACAGGGATGGGCAGTAGTTTTATTGAACTATTTAAATTACGTAATTTGAATTACAATTGTAACTGTTAACTTATAATTTATTGCCCTAAATCAATGTAATTTGTAATTTGCAATTCAATCACATTTTTACCTGTAATTTGGGATTTCTAATTATAGTATGATAAACAAATCACTTAACGGCAGGTCTACTTGAAAAATAAAAAAATCGCTTATGTAAAACTCATTAGATAAAAAATCGTCTTACCTTATATTTCTAGTATCAGACCCTAACTTTTGATGAGTGAAATTTTTGAATCGGATATATTTTGAACAACTGCTGTTTCTGAAAGAAAATTAAGTTAGCAGTTTCTGACATTGTAGGCTAATGCAAACAAAAAGAAAAGCAGTAAGCATATGTTTCTTACAGAATCTTGCCTACAGTTATTGACCCTGAAAATGTAAGTAATTTGCAGTTTGGTATAATTGAAATTGCGTTATTTGCTATACGTAATTTCCAGCAAAACTCTAAAGTAATCTATGATGTACGATTTAATCACATTTCCACCAGAAAATTGGTAATTTGTGATTCAGTTACGTGCCAGCCTGCTATTTACCCATCCCTGTCTTTAGATTGCTATTCTTTTTGCATGGCAGTTATATTGTATTTTTAATTGTGTTTCTGACGTGTTAGCTTTTTTTTATTCTGTTGGCACTATTTCATTTCTATCATCATTATCATCATCTTCGTCCAAGGGTTCATTACCTGTTGGTGAAAATAGCATGCGTCGCTGTGCTTTTTCATTCATCTCGGTCTTGCACCACCAGGCTTATAAGAGTGTGAATATCCCGTCCGCACCAGTCTCTAACATCGTACGGTCAGGATAAATTTCATTTCTGCGCTTGTTTGACTGTGGTGAGTGTCGGAACAATAAGAAGAGCGGGTAGTTAGAATCAGTGAATCTGAAACTAAGGTGTCTACATCAGATAGTCCTACTCATGGCATCGTGAATTCATCTTATTTACGACATGCAAGCCTAAAACAAGCATCACCCAATGAGTTTTGCTTATATGGAGCATCATTTGCTCTTGAGCAACGGATATCATATTCTTTAAAGATTGTTGTGTTTATTCACATAGCCAAGTACAAATGGCTAAGTGAGCCAATTATTGATAGATCAACACCATAATATCGAAATCATAATTGTAACCACCAAACTTCAAAAGTGTCACTTGAAAGCCAAGCGCAGGGCACCAGCTCAATCACTAGCTCTGTATCGAATCAGAGGGGCTGTCCAAAGGATAGTTCGTGGGAAGTCAGAGTCTGGTTTCCAGAATGTCAGCGGAGGCAGAGTAGCTGTTAAGGAGGTTGTCGTTTGGTCGAGGTTAGAAAGATGGACGATAATTCTAAAGATTACGTGAGGCGTCTGCATGGGCAAGAGTTCTTGAAAAGGTGATACTTAAGTTTGGAATGGAAAGCCAGAGGGTGATCTTGAAACAGATTATCAGTCAATGCAGATTCAAGAAACTTCAATTAAATTATGCAAATGTCAAAAGGTCTATCAAATGGATCATATGGACCCAATGAGGTGCGATAAGCTCTTTTCTAGATAAATTTGGCAGTGCTAACAATGCAAACTCAAATGTACATGTACTCTAGTAGTGTAATATATGTTCAACGGAAGCTAGCTAAATGAGACTGATAGCTATAGTCAAAGTCTTAACCCTTACCACTCCTGAGGCCGCAGGGAGCGGCCAATTTTAATGTGCTTCATATAATAATTGGAGAAGTAAGGGTTAATACACACAAATAAGAGAGTCGTTAGGTCAAACAGTATAAAGTTTTTGAAATAGATTAAGGGTGTGTAGATGTATAGCGATATTTGGAAGATCATTCCATATCAAAGAACATTGTCGCGATGCTTCGCGTATTCATAACATATCACAGTTAGTTATCGTTTCTACTCATGCCAAAATTAGCTTGCAAGACAGAAGTACAAATCCGAAAAGCTTGCCCTTAGTTGAATAGTATATACTTCAGAGTGTCGCCTTAATGCATATAAAATGAGTCGCACAACAAATTTTATGTACAGGTATGTACACTGAACAGGTATGTACACTGTACAGCTACACCATCGGCATGAATGGTAGCTGGAATTAATTGTCGTTGGGCTTAATTGTCGTCTGGATTAATTGTCGTGGGATGAATTATCATGGTGATTAAATATCCTATATTGATTATCATGGTATTAAGTGTCATGGCATGAATTGTAATGCTACCAAAATCTCCAATTCTTTCAAATATGAAGCACAATTTTTGAAACCCAAAAAATGTTACAGTGAAACAAATAAGAATAATGATATTATTAAAGAATAATATACAAGTAGGGTCATAAGGACGGGTTTGTGGTGAAAATCACGATCCTTGACGTGCGTTGATATTCTTAATATTCTTGATTTCTTAGATATTTGCATGATATGGTGTCTCAAAGTGAGGTTCTGGTTCAGAGAAATACCTAAATATTTAAATAATTCGTCTGAATGCATAATCAGTTTGCCATCCATTGTTGATCTGTTATTACAAGTTGGCGTCAATTTACAGGAAAATCGAAACAGAATATCGGTTTATCAGCACGAGCAATTTGTGACAATTTCTTGGCTCAAAACCAGATACCAATGGTGATTGGCTCCTGACTGACCTGGCACACAGCTACGTTCGAATTCGAGTGTAGGTTCAATGAAACAAATGCATTGGCGAGACAAATGCAACACAATTCAGAACTTTTGTCATTTACAGCACAGTCGGGTAGACAATTTGCCTGCAGCAGCCATGAATTTCTAAACCTTATCAGTAGGCCTAAGTAGTTACTGAGAATTATAATTATGACTATAGGTAGTAGGTAGGCTACTCGTCTGTGCGCAATACTATGGCTGTCGGCATTGTCACAGTTTGGAACAATCTTCCTTCTCACGTCCTTGACGCGTCTCATCTCCTGTCCTTTAAAAACTTTTGCGTGCTCATTGTCTCACTCTAAATGTATAATTATTCTTAACTTTTGGGTTTCTTAGTTTAAAATGCATAGCATTAGACAATGCCAATTTTGCTAACACTACAATTGAAATATTAACCACTCCCAGTTCGGCATGTTATCAACCGCTATCTAGCTGTACCAAACCACTGGTGCATAATTATGTGGCCATATGATCCCTTTAGGCCCCCCTTTGTAGCCCAACATATGTCATTAATATGAAATATTATAAGATCATGCGCTGTTGGTTTTTGGGAGCAATGAAGAATCATGTTATGTTATGTTATGTAAACAGTGGATGTGCAAATGAAAAATGCAGCCTTTTCATGGCCAGTTTGCTTTTTAAGGTAAGCATGTGCATGCATACAAATTTGAAGAACATTTATATGGATGACTTAACTTTCCTTTCCACAAGCTTGTCACATCAACCTTAGCTCTGTGCAGCAAAACATGATTCTTTGTCTTTTGCCCAGATACAGCAGTCCACGAAACAAAAGCAAAATTGCGCTGCATCTTTTTCACTTTGTCTCTAATTAATATCTTGTGGGTTGCCTTGCAGTAGCCTACAGTAGGCCTCTGACACCGCGCTCTTTCGAAACAAACAGTAATTATTATGTTTGTGCTTCGTCGCGTCTGTGCTGACCTTTGTGATAATTAGCCTGTTCTCGTTAGATTAAGTGAAAAGTTGACTGTTCTGTTCGATTTGAGTTGCATTTTTATTGATAGGGATGTCAGAGTCCGGTTTCCAGAGGGTCAGAGGAGGAGGCAGAGTAACTGTTAAGGCTGGTGTCGATGATTGGAGGGTGGATCATCAAGTGAGTCTCGCTAGAAGTTCTTGGAAAGATGAGACAATAGTTTTGAATGGAAAGCCCAAAGGGTGAACGACAGAGGAGCCTGAGATAGGTGATAATGAGTGATAGGCAATGATATCGGAGGAGCCGATAAAGTGCGGAATTCAGGAGGCAGATCGTTCTAGAGATGTGATGCGATGACGGATATTGTTCGGTTTGAGAACTCTAAGTTAGACTGACACAGGAAGTTGATCGGGTAGAAAAGATTGGCTGGATGTCGAAGAGTTCGCAACGATATATGGACTGGGAGTATTGCAGTGAGTTGCAGGCTAGTGCATAGGACTTCAAAATGGACGTTTAGCCAATTAGGTGATTTCAGGACAGGAGTGATGCGATGATGCTTGGGTGTCCAGGTGACGATTCTGGATAGTGGAGTTTGGAGCAGCTGTAGACGCTTGAGGTGTGGCTTCAAGGCTGAGGAAAGAGAGCTGCAGTAATAAAGACTTGAGTGGATAAGGGGACAGCAATGGTAGAAGCTGTTTTGAAGTCGAGTAGGAGTAGTTATCCAGATCGTAGCAAGGAGTTCAAAATGAACTATGCAAATTGATATAAACTAATAATAGAAACTAATAATAGAAACTAAACAGGAGAGAACCACCGACTAACTGTTTGTACAGGAATTTTCGCCGATGCTAAAAATATAATTTCCGTCAACCGCAGTGCAGTCCTCATTGTTTTCAACAACATATGATTGATCGATACTGCTGAAATTTTACTTTCACTTCAAGTCAGATTAGAATGTCCAATTGATTGCAGCTTACAGACGAGGAAAATGAAACCGGAAAACCGAATATATAAAACAATATATATACAGGGTGGGTCATAAAATAGTAACCCTTCCTGTGTTTTGCTAATATTTCGAAAACATGTAGAGATTAGTAAATGACATTTTACAGGCGCAAAGGTAATTCCTATTTACAAATAACCGCCGAATTTTACTAAAATATTTCACACATAACAAAAGTTATATTACTCTTAGTGAGTGCAACCACTGATTTTGATAATCAAAAAACATTTTACGCAGCAAAAAGTTACAAAAGCGATTTCATGAGGTCATATCTTAAATAATTGTTATAAAACAACATCATATTGTTTCGCAACCTGTGTCTACCACCAGTAGCCACAAATATTCTGAGTCCATTTGGCAAGTTTTGATGATGACCTGGTTGGGGGCCATTGCATTGGTGATAATTTGCCCATTGACACGACGAAAAGAGGAGAGGTTCAGATCTTCTTTGACAAATCTTCTAACGGACATGCGGTGATGTTCAAATCTGCTGAAATTCGCCAAGTACTTAGATGATTTCTGATGTTGCTATTCTGTGAGCAAATTAGTTCGTCAACATGCTCGATATTTGTTATGGTGCCGATAGATTTCTGCCTTCCGCTGCGCTTACGACGTTCCACAGCCCACCGCTATCATCAACGCGTCCGCATATTATTTTATAAGTGCTCAGCTCCAGTGATTTCATAGTGAGCTTTGATTACAGCTTTGGCTCCAAGATCATGCTCATGATTCATGAAGTGTCGGTATATGCATTTTATCTGTCATGGACACCTTACCTATGTTTGTTTTATTATAAATTATATCATACAATGAGTAATCGCAAAACATTTGTATTCATCAATTTAATCGACTGCTTGCTAGATGACGTCAATGTGACTTCCATATTTCCAATTTTTTTCTTTAATAATAATAATTATGAAGTGCTTTTTATTGCAGCCACTTGAGATGTGACTTCATAAATTTGCATTTTATAATTTTTGTGGCAATAAATGTTTATAGACCATCAAAAACCAGTGGTTGCATTCATTAAAAGTGATATAACGTTTGTTCTATTTGAAATAGTTTAATCAATTTTTGGCGGTTATATGCAAATATGAATTGGCATTCAGCCTGTAAAATTTCATTTAATATTTCCTACTTTTTGGCCGAAATATTAGCACAAATCCGTAGGGGGTAACATTTTTGGCCCACCCTGTATATATACTGTATATATATTTTCTCGTCGATATGACCTTAGAGTTTTGAAAATATTGAGCACTGCCGTTAACTGCAAAAAGCAAGCGTTTTTCCAGAATGAAGAAGTTTAGAAAACCGTTCGAAATTTGCTATGCGACCTTTATAATTTTGTTAAGTACGGAAATTGTTCTACTGCTTGCAGCCAATGAAAATATAAGTAAGTCGAAGGAACTCAACTATTACGCTAAAGATAAGAATGAAGTCAATTCGCGGTATTGTTATCATGGATGTAGGGTAAATGAAAGCATCCATCTGGTCAACTGCAGTGACTCCAATTGTGATGAGCTTCCAACGTGGCTTCCCAGCACAACAGAACAACTAATAATGAGAGGAAGTTATCTAAAGTTTATATTACCTGAACATTTTCACAAGTTCACCCAGCTTCTATATCTAGACTTAAGCAGCTGCAGAATTGAAATAATTGCACCGGAATCGTTCGACGAGTTGGTAAGACTTCAGTTTTTGAATTTGTCAAATAATCCACTTGAAAACTATCCAAGACATCTATTCTCGTCACTTGGCAACCTTACTCACCTGTTTCTCACAGGCACCAACAGCGGGCCGTGTCGTTTTAGATTAAATCTCCTTCAGAACTTAACCAAACTGGAAGTCTTGTGGTTTGGGCCGAATCTGATTTGTCAGTTACCTCGATTTTCATTACCGCATTTAAAAGAATTAAGTATCGAAGACAACAATTTAGACAGCCGCTGCCTTAGGAAAACCCGTAAGAAATTCAAGGCGTTGGAGACGCTCATATTAAGTGGAAATCATTTCACTTTTATCGAATATGAACTTTTTAAGAACTTAAAAAATCTGAGTCGCTTGGTATTAGATAGAAATTATTTAACGCCAGTTGGATATGCTTTCTCATCCAAATCGTTGAAAGATCTTAGTCTCAATTACGTTTCGCCGAAATTTATCGTATCAAGAGAAGCGTTCTGTAAAATTCCTAATTTGGAGAAATTAAGCTTAGAGCGATCAACGGAACTCTTCATAAATGCATTCCCCTTCGCAAATTTAACTAAACTTTATAGGCTTAATATAAGAGGAACAGGCGTGAAGTCAGACATGATCGGAACAATAACTGCCAATCTCCCCAAATTGCGCTACCTGGATTTAAACGACAACGATATCGACATTATACAGGATACAATGTTTCTTGGCTTAGAACTGGAAGTACTTTTACTTGGTAATAATTGGTTGAAAGTCGTGGACATGACGTCTATCCCATTCAAAGCGTGGAGCAACCTACAACGCGTCGATTTTTCGAATAACCTGCTACTGGAGTGCGATTGTTCTATAGTTTGGCTTCGACGCTGGCTCAGAGATCCCAGAAGAAACGCAGAAGTCGACAATCTAAACAAAACTAGCTGCTCTGTAGGGAAAGGAATCAACAACAATATCTCAATATACCTCCTGAAAGATCCAACAGATGTGAAATGTTTCAGCGATGAAGCCGACTTATGTGTCACAGCAGTTTTTGTCATGGTCGTTGTGATTTGCTGTTTGTCGTCAACAACTTCAATGCTGTACAGAATGCGATGGCAAATGAAATATTATTATTTCAAACATGTTGTAAGTATGGCATTGATTAACTATTTACTCTCACTTAGTACCACCCGTTGTATGGAAAACTCTATGCCTCTCTTTAATACATCCTTACTTCGTGACTCAGCTTTGCCTCAACTATTGCAGCATCATCTGCACTTCTACAATACCTATAAATCTAATCAATAACTATCTTACAAAATAAAGCTGTTTGAATAAGGGCTGGCACACCCTTTCATTCCCATGCACGTTAGCCCATTGTCTAATGAGTTAGCTACATCAACAATCTGCTTTCTTTCACATTTAGTCAATTCTTTTAATTAAGCTTAGATACCCATAATTACCATACTAGATAGATACTTTAGCTCTTACCCCAAACCTTACGTCCATACCATTGCAAGACATTTTTCAGTACGGGTAACAAGCATTAGCAAATAGAATAATGTTGCTTAAGTAGTTCGTGAATCACCCAGTCAATCTGCTATTAGCGAAGGAATGAATACATTTTCCGTGAAGGCACAATTACCTGCTGCCTTTGACCGCAGCTATTATATTAACATGTAAGTGATACGATTAATTGCAAAATATTATTAGAAACAGTACTAAAAAACTGGGTATTCGAGACGTGGCTCTAGCTTAGCTCCAGAATTACTTAAGTAACAGATATCAATGATACGTAACGGCTGTACTGGTTCATTATTCACCTCTGATCTTATTAAATATGGCGTTCCACAAGGCTCTATTATAGGTCCACCACGTCTCTACTTTAATTATCCACCTTTCAAATGCCTAGAGCTTTCTACGCCTTCGGTTATTTGCGGATGATATCAACATTTTTGCTTCCCATAAGCTTACAGTATTACATCCTACGATAAACTGATCATAGTGATGAATAATGAACTTGAACATGCTAATGACTGGTTCAGAGTAAACAAATTTCACTAAATGCTACAAAAACTAATTACATTATGTTTCGCTTCCATCAGAAATTTTCATGAATTGTCTGGGGTACATAAAATGATTAACGATCCCATACCTTAGCCCACCTAAACCAAGATTCTTTATCTCTCACTTGGAATAGCCACATGGAGTAACTTCATTTAACATGGCCAACAACTCATAAACCTTATCAAGAACTGCTCACCTCTTACCAACTAACATGGTTCTACATCTTTTGATCCCCGTCAGTTGATCCCCCGTCAGTTGATCCCGTCAGTTGATCCCCGTCAGTTGATCCCCCGTCAGTTGATCCCCGTCAGTTGATCCCCCGTCAGTTGATCCCCGTCAGTTGATCCCCCGTCAGTTGATCCCCGTCAGTTGATCCCCCGTCAGTTGATCCCCGTCAGTTGATCTCCGTCAGTTGATCACCGTCAGTTGATCATCCGTCTAATGCACGAAAGTCAATGAGAAGCAATAAAGGCAACTATACTGTAAATATTCAAATGCTTAGAGAAACCTCGAGCCATAGTGCAAACAAGTTGAGATGACAAGACAAATTAAGTTTAGTTCCTAATGCTCTTTCAAAAAATGCAACACTTCATCCAATTATCGTTCTGCCTGAAAGAAAATAAGACGTTCTCAGTCTTTTCGCCATTTCAATGCCTCTTTCAAGACGGTTTTCCAGAATATAGAGTGATAAGATGTACTAAACCATTTTTGCATTTTATTTCAGTTACAATCAGGGCAAGGCTGCCCTGTTGTCGACTACGTCCAATATCCATTCGACGCGTTCATATGCTACAGTGATTTCGACCGTTCGTGGATTGTCAATCAGCTGTGCCCGATTCTTGAAACTGGGTTTCATCTGCGATTGTGCATCCGAGATCGAGACTGGCCAGTGGGACAAGATATAGTCGATAATGTGATGGAAAGTATTGAGAGCAGTCGTAAGACGGTGTTGATTGTGTCAAACGCCTTCGCAGTATCTCACTGGCGCCATTTCGAGATGACAATGGCCCAGACAAAGTTTTCTGAAGACGATCGTGATAACCTGATTCTGGTGCTACTGGAGGAAATCGCTGACTGCAACATGAATCCAAGGCTTCAGTTGCAGATGCAGAAGAAAACGTACATCGAATGGACCGACAACCAAATCGGTCAGCAACTGTTCTGGGCAAAACTCAAACGTGCACTTTCGCGTCAGGCCCAAAGTGTTATAAGAACAATTCCTTCGCGAGAATTGTTTACCTCCACAGAATAAAATTAATTCCAAAGAGCATCTCACTTACTCGTGACGGCTAGGGCATCTCATAAACTTTGCACGGACTTAAACAAAGGGGAGCAGAAAATAACCAATATTGGTATATATATTCAGATATAAGCGTATACATATATATTCTCATTATATTATCTGAATGTACTATGTATTATATGCTGTATATACAGATTGGCGTTTGTGTGCAAATGTAGCTACATGGATAGGCCTATGCATGTCCAATGAAAATTTTAACCAAATTATAATTATAATATTATAATATTATATATTATGAGCGAATATAAAGCGAATAAAATATGGCGAATATGAGCTAATATATAATAGCTTATTAACCTAATTTGCATGTGAGGAAGCCAAGCAAAATACATATATATTTTAGTGGACAAATGACTGCCCACCGTTTAAAAACGTATATTTTGAATGCAATCAAGGATTGACAAATCATGAAAGTCGTTAACCAAAATAACAACCTTTGATGTGACGTCACAAAAAATCCGCCATGGCGTCCAAAGCCAGCAATCTATGAGAAAGTTTTTTAACAAGTTACAAATCCGACGACATATGGATGCGACGTCATGGAAATTTCATATGCTACGAGCGTCACCTAACAGTGGAATGATAGTAATGCTAGCTAGTATAAGCATAAACTTGTTGCTAATTAGAAAATAGCAAATTCTCTCTCTCTCTCTCTCTCTATATATATATATATATATATATATATATATAGAGGGCCGATTACCACTTCACGGCGCATCAACCAATTGCGTGCAATCAGATTAATACCCAGAACGTCAGGCTAATAATTAGATAGAAATCTAAGGTGGAGAAACCAAAAGTAAAAAAGTAAATCGATCTTCGGTTGAAATCGAAAATTTAAAATTATCTGAGAAAATTAAATATGTGGAAGGACTGCAGATGGTCGGCACAAAATTATATATTAGCCATATGCCTCAATTAAAGGCAATTTTTTTTTAGAAGGAAACTAAGATAAGAATTAAAATCAATGTGCTATGCTCTCATTTAAAATTGACGTGTCAGTTATGGTTCTCGTTAAATAATTATGAATATACTTGAGTGTCAGTAATCTTAACACTCTAATGCCTGAAAACTGTTATTTAAATTCAGATGACTGTCCGCCGATGCGTTTCCAGATATATCTTTCAGAGCACACACTTAGGGATGCAACGCCGAATCATGCGTTTGATTCAATTGGACATTATTTGAATTGCCTCATGAATTTCCGATGCCATTTTAAAGTCGCTGAAAGACATAACGGAATCAAATACTGAGATTAAATTATTTTAAAATGCGGACTAACAGCTTGACAAGTCAACGCACAAGTATACACTGTTGCTCATCAATTTAGGGTGGTTTGATGGTTGCAGTAAGTGATGTCATCATGAGCGTTATAGGCGTTATCTGCTGAAGCACATATCAACAGATAATGACAAAGTTTAAGCTAAGCTGCGGAGTCGCTTCACTGCTCTCTTAGCTCCAGTTTAAATCTGCGTATACTGGAGCTCAGATATAATGCAGATGCTGCAGAGTGTGCTCCCAAGTCATTTTGCAGAAGGTGATCATAACGATCGAATGCGCTCGACATGATCCCGCTTATTTAAATCAATTTCATGCAAAGAGCGAAATCTAACAGTAACGTAATGAAGAGTCTGTGACAATGTGATGTCAAATTGAATAAATGTTGATGTCATCAGAGAGATACGTGCCATTAATAGGAGCAACACAATGAATACATTGAGAATAAAATCAAGCTATGTAGGGCATCCGATAATAGTAATCTTCGTCAAATTACATTCAAACTTACGAGTACACTGCAGCCGCAATATGATTACAACCACATTATGAATGGGTAATCACAAGTAATTATATGAATCAAATTTAACTGCACCGCAGTCATGCAAGGCGCCATCACGTCACACGTGTAATTTATCTAAATCCACCTAGCGAATCGAAAACTGGTCAAACTTGCGCGTTAGCGGGAGTTTGACCAGTTTTCGATTCGCTTTCGCTTTCTACTGAACTACAGACTGTATGTTTTCCATTACTCCAGTCTATGGCCTTCTGTTATGTACGTGTTGTGGATGGAATCATCTATTCGTCGACGTTTTGTTGTAAGAATGGTCTGAAGTTTCAGAAAAGTAAAATATCATCTTTAGGGTGAGATACATAAAGACACTGCAATTGAACTCTCACTCTATATTCTAAAGTTCTTGATCGACTTGTATGGTTTCGCTCTGAACAAAGCCGAGGCTCAGGTCCATTACAAGTCAATGCCATTTCATTTAAACATTGTTTTTGGAGTTTACCAACATGTTTAGGTCTTAAATATGAGCTCAGTCGATGTTGTTCGCACTGGTGAGACCATGATGATCACAGATTCTATTACCATTTACACAGTTTTTGTTGAGTGAGTTGCAGTGCACCAGAATGATCCTCAAGATCACCTTCGCAGATACCATTAGCCTCATGGCAACTGCATCAACTTCTATTGCGGCTTGCAATCGCAGCTTGCCTGTCATTTAGCACAAGGTCTACTGTAGGAGCAACATATTAGCATGCTATCTAATGCTATCTAATGCTATCTAATGCTATCTAATGCTATCTATGCTATCTCAGTCTGTACCAGTCAGTTAGCTCTCACATAGGCCGTTCCCTTGTGATTGCAATGAAGTGCTCCTGAGTAACGACATCGTCGCTGTTTAGTCGTTTACTGAAGAGCTCGAAGGTCCAAGATGAAACATGGAGGACGACGGACGTTTTCACGAGTTGCTGTTTGACAGTGAATTTATCTAAAATGATGATAGATGACCCTTAATCAGAACAAAACGGAACTTCGTTATTGTTGACGCCCGGCTAAATGCCCACCGACCCCCTCCCGAAAAATTGACACATTATACATCTTTCAAAATACGTAACAACGGTTACATAGATTGCATCGTTGAAAAGACTGTCTAACGTCACCCGGTAGGCAATCAAGTAAATAGGTCGTGAACCTTAACTGTCGATTTTTTTAACCGAGCTTTTCAGAAAAAGTCGCGTTTGCATTATTTTCTCAATTGTTCTTCTGAAACAACTAGCTGCTAACTAGATTTATACATGTAGGCTACACGTCCATTGCTTGACATTTTGCTTGACATGAACTGTTGAAATAGAGATGGTGCTGCTGCATAAACAGACAAAACACATGTGGTAGCATCAAGAATTCTTCAAAAATTGATGTAAGAGATTTCATCTAACATCTATATAAAATAACTTGGGCTGCTTGAATTTATATTGTGCATTGTATTTACTGTCAGATGGGTGGGGGACTTGGCTAAGATAAGGCTCTTGTTGAGGGAAGGTTAAATTCGGAAACTAAGTACTCGCTCTACCATATAATGTCATTGCATAATAGTCTAGACTCCAGAGTGCTAATAATCCTCCGACCAACGTTTCAACGTCGAGATGGATAGATCCGTTGCCTGTGTTGTGCTGTTGGAGGCAAATATTGTTGGCTGTGACAAGAGGAACAGGTAGAGGAACTGTCAATGTTCTCAAGAGATACCAATCATCATTCAACTGCTGACTATCAAAGGTACGTGTGATATTTTAGAAATCTTCTACTTGGAAGGTATTGTCTTATCCGTACAAATGTATTCGACATCAGTCTCAACAGGTCCAGCTGTAGCGCATTTGTTTGAAAATGACTGGACCATAGAGCCCTTGATGGAAAGCTATTATATATAAGCAGGGTCCTCGACTGGACGCCGTTTGCATGCATCATCACATGTATACTTCGATAACCTTCAATTAGCTAACGATGTTGTTACACGCATTTAATGATGATCAGGTGGCTGGATGAAGTGCAAATGAGTTGATGTTTAGATAAGCATCACTGGTCGACACAATCGATCAACGAGCAACACTGAAGCTCTATCTCTATGCATCTGATAACCTCAGATCAGTATCTGAAGGCAGGGTGACGTTTTGTTGTAGGTATATAGCCATTGCTGGGTTGCTGGGAAGACATTGTGAAGGAAGGTTGCTGGGAAGGCACTGTGCTCATTGTAACTGAATAGGCCAGTCCATTTCTTGTTTGGACAGTAGCATGCAGGTCTGTCTAACAGTCTTTCAACTGTTTTCACATTAGCCTGTTTTACAATACCAGGATACTAACTGAACAGTAAATTGGGTTGAAACTGCAAAAACTACAGGACTCTGAAGTGACATTCATAAAGCTTTCCTAGATTTCACCATTTTTGACGATAATCCTCAACGAAAGAGTCTATACATTGACTGCGAAAATCTAGCTCCGTGTTCAAATTCACTGAAAACAAGACATATGATTTTTTCGCCGTCGCATAAATATGCAAATTACAAATGCAAAGACAAGTAAGCATGTAGGATACACTAATTATTTTGCTAAAACCTTTCACAATTATTATGATTTGTCATGAGTTTCTGTTTCACTCACAAAATCTCCAAATCCAGTTGTCAAAATAAGCATTCAAATGTCGTCGTTGATAATAATGAGTTTTATGTTCTACACTGAGTCTCGCTTGGAAACGTGTTCATTAAATGACCGATCATCTAACATACTTCTACCAGTACCAGTTCTCGAATTACATCAATGGCTATTGACTACACGGTATCGCTTCAATTGATGCCCCGCTAGTTGATCCCCCGTCAATTGATCCCCGTCAGTTGATCCCCGTCAATTGATCCCCGTCAGTTGATCCCCGTCAATTGATCCCCGTCAGTTGATCCCCCGTCAATTGATCCCCGTCAGTTGATCCCCCGTCAATTGATCCCCGTCAGTTGATCCCCCGTCAATTGATCCCCGTCAGTTGATCCCCCGTCAATTGATCCCCGTCAGTTGATCCCCGTCAATTGATCCCCGTCAGTTGATCCCCCGTCAATTGATCCCCGTCAGTTGATCCCCGTCAATTGATCCCCGTCAGTTGATCCCCCGTCAATTGGCCCCCAAGTCAATTGATCCCCTTGTCAATTGACCCATCAAATCTCTAGGCTGCGCGTCACAGACTTTCAGCTAATACTGTAAGTAAACAAAAGATTGATATTACCGATTTACGAAATAACATTACAAAATTACAAATTAATGTCTAAGCTTCGTGTTACTCCGCGCTGTAACCGCTTATGATCGTTCGGAGATTCTTTTATATCTCAGAGCAATGGCTCATTTGTCCCATGCATTGACGCTTATGCTGTCGTTGATAACAACGACAGTTCCATGCTTTACAATGAATCTCATTTTGAAACGTGTTCATTGGATAATCGATCATCTGTTCCAACATGCTTCCACCAGTACCAGTTCTTGAATTACGTGCATGACTATATAGGCCTCCACCACATGGCAGCAGCGTATGAGAAAAACAGGAAAGCAAATTAAGAAATGAGCGAAGCAATTTGATCTCTTCAAGCAGAAATTGGTGACACAGTGTGGATGACATCGGAACGATCGGATTCAACTTTTCGAGAAGAACTGTGTTCAGCGAGAGTGACAAAATACCTCTCAAGCCATGACTGCCATTTAAAAATTCATCAATTGGGAACTAGTAACCGCGGACCAATAAAGATTCCTGAAAATTACAGAAATTAAATACATTGAGATTAAAGTTTAAAGTTGAATATTCTGTGCTTATTTTCAAAAAGAGGAACTGAAAGAAATAAAGTTATTCGTTGAACGATACAACAATGATGATTAACTCGATAGAATAATGGCAAAGCAGGCAATTATCACATCGTATCCAACGGTTTTTATCGCATCTCATTATTAGTCAACACAGAAATGTAAGAACCGTCTGACAACACATATGCAACACAAATCCCTGATGACATATATCCTGATGGCATATGCACCCAAGATTATGCTAAAACGTCTGCAGTTCTGCACAAACTGGATACTTTATGGACTACAAGAATGCATTTGAAAATGGTGAACTTTAGGCAAATTGTGGATGTGCCCAGTCGACAGCGAGTAAACCGGACGAAGGCTCATTGAGACATTTATCAAGATCACGATCCGAGGGTAATGATAAAGATTGTCATATGCAGAATGAAGATTATATCACACGTGTGTTCTCTATCACCACTGCACTTTGACACCTGCATTTGCAAACCCCTTTCGATTGGCAATAGATGACACTTTAGATGAATTATTGAGGTCAGTAGACGTTTGATTAGAACGCTATATTTACATGACACGATGACGACAAGGAATAACCTGAAAGCTCTTACGAGGGACTTTGGAGTTTCCCATTTTGACCAGACTACTTCTAAATATTCTCGATGAATGCGATTTCACTGTAAGCGACCATGGTTATGAAACATTATATATAGGACAATGGCGTTATAGAAGTCTATAGATTGTTAGACGGCGTGAATGGCGTGATGCCCAATTAGGCTTTAAAGTTCGGCGAATGTATAACGAAAGTGAAAATGAATGTAAAGTAAAGGGCGGTAAGTTGAACGTAAGAGAGTAAACAGCAGGGCTCCGTGAGAATAACATATCAACCGAGAAAGTAATAATGACTGTGTTAACAGGAATAAATAAATATAACAGCTATATTATATATAAACAGTATAGAAGTAAATTTCAGCTTGACTCTTGGGCGACCTCTTAATTGTGGCAATGAGGTCCTAGTAGAAAGATGTCTCATTTTATGTCAGCCCTCATGTTGCGAAGTGCAAATATGAAAACAGGTGTGTGCATACATCATACGACGAACCTTTAGGACAATTCATTGCAGCTCTATTCGTGCGTCTCTTCTGACCTGAATCGTATGACTATATACAACATCTATCTGGATCAAGAAGAGGAGACAGCGCGGAGGTCGGTTCCTAGGATACTTAAGGATTTCATCGTTAGGCTTGAAATGTTTTTACACGAAATCGTCTGCCATTTTGGTGATTTAATGGAAGAAGCAAGCAGGAAGTAACTGCCAATTGTATGCAGAACTTTGTCTGCAGACGCGCTTCTACACTCGACCCGACCCAGATCGTGTCAAAGCTGCTCAAAATTCAAAGCCTTGCGATTATTGTAGTTGAGAACTCAGCCTTAGCAAGTTCATTACGCCTACGAAACTTTCTATATCAATAACTGGTATGTACATAAATACATACACATAAATTGTGTAGATTTAGGCCTACTTCACGGGCTATAATATTCAGTCGTGTCTTCGTTAGCGTAACTTGTGGGTCACATGTTGATAGCTAAAGCTATACCAGAAATATTGTGAATGAGTTGGCAGCACATCAGCTCTTGTGTTTCGAGTGACGCTTTCGAATTTTGAAGTTCACGATTACGATTACAATTACGACAGATACATTTAGCTGTTGTGATGAAATTATTTTGTTTGGCGGTGTTATCTCTCATCGGTGCATTGTCAGCAGGTGTCCAAGAAAGAGCAAATGCAAAGGGAAAGAATGGGCTAATGGACACGGGTCAAGAGAGTGCCTGCCAGAATGACAGCCAATGCAATTGTGTAAAATCGACATGCAGCACTTCACTGTGCTACATTTGCTCTGGATGTAGTCAAATTCCTAAATCGCTTCCCAGTAACACGACTGAACTAAACATGTCAAGAAACTGCCTGGAAAATATCACAGCTGCTAGTTTCCTACACCTCTCTAATCTAGTAGCCCTCGACTTAACACACTGCAATATTCGTATGATACAAGCTGGTGCATTTGACGTTCTTATACATCTCATGGTCCTAAATATATCCAAAAATCCGAATTTTATAGTACAACCAGCAAAACTATTTTCTAGATTGAGCAATTTGAGCATATTGGCTTTGAGATACATTGGCAATGTTTGTGAATTCGATAACAGTTTCTTGTTGAATTTGACGAGCCTGTCTGTGTTTTCATATGGAAAGAACCACCTCTTAAAGTTTCCTTCATTTCTCAACGGACAAAATCACCCGCTGCTGCCTAATCTTACCACACTAAACTTAGAATTCAATAGCATCCGAATTCTTAAAAAAGAAAATTTTCGAGGGCTTGAAAATGTAAAAATACTCATTCTAAACAGAAACCAGATATTAGAGATTGAATCTCAAACCTTTCTTAACTTGACCGCCCTCATTCGGTTAGAACTAAACTATAATCCTCTTTATAAGCTCGATGCAGACTCGTTTTCCTCTCAATCACTTACATTTCTCAGTCTCGCAAAATCTGAATATTGGCCTAAAAATAACATTAGACTTCTTCAGGGAATACCAAATCTTAAGGAGTTGGACGTCTCGCATTCAATCACAGTTATGCAAGCGATTTTTCATCTAGAAAATCTGTCAAATCTGGAAGTTCTCAGTGCAAGACAAGTTGATCTCTATGACAAAAATGTATCCAAAATTCTGACGAACGTTCCCCACCTGCGCTACTTAGATCTAACTGATAACGACCTCAATGTATTGGAGAGTATTCCGTTCTATAAACTAAAGAACCTGAGTGTTCTTCTGCTACGGGAGAACTGGCTGATCACAGTCAACGCAACGTCACTGTTGAAGGGTATCTGGAAACGCCTCAGTCACGTCGACTTTTCGGCGAACCCACTCATTTGCGACTGTGGGATTGTGTGGTTCCGGCGCTGGCTCAAAAATACCCAAATAAGGGTGGACGGCAGAGAGGACATCCGATGCTCCGCCCCCGAAGAAGTGAAGGATCAATATCTCTTGAAAATCCCTCATCCCACCGACATCGAATGCTTCCAAGAAACATCGGACGAGCTATTCATAGCAATCGCTATCCTGGTGTTGCTCTTCTGTTTACTATCTTGGATTACCTCAGTTCTCTATCGCTTCAGGTGGCATCTGAAATACTGGCACTTCCGGTATAAGGTGAGCAATAACTACAACATGTTTGGCTTGAATGCGTCTATGATGAATCACATGTAGCTTGGTATGAGAAGCAAAAAGACAATAATTACTCGTGGAAATCCTCCATCCCTGAGATAAAATATCCCTGATAATTAAATCCTTAGGCCACACTTTCCTCCAATTGCACGGTGCTCCTACAACCTCCGACACAGGGATCACCCCTTTCAACTCCCTCCTAAAGACAAAAGATATTTTATATCCAGAGTATTATTTATGTAATAGCCAAAGTAGACCTACATCATTTACTTTTATTGGATAACTTTAATTTTTGCTTCTATTTTTTTTGTAAATGAATGTTATTTGCTTCGGATTGTCAGCTTGTTCAATAAACGAAGATATAATATAATAACAAATCAATCCAGGAAAAGGGTCTATAGAAATTGAAATACTAGTACTTCCAGTATAACATTAGCGTTCATTGTCACTCTTATCTCACGTCATCATGTATGCCATATAATATAATATGAACGATATTGAAATCTCAAGATTGCGATAATATGCCTCGGCTGAAAAATAGGGTTAAACATTTCTCGAACATATTTATAACGCCTATTTTTGGCAATGGAATTGGTAGTAGCTTTCTTGCGGTGGTATTGTGGTAGTGGTATTATCGTTCATTTCCTTCATATTATTCATAACAGCCCAATCTAACGGATGACTGCTACTACACACAAAGATTTTTCTTTCAGTGTTGTTGCTTTTAGACAAGGGTGAATGAATATCATGAATGGCACGAACATCCACATTACGACTTCGATGCCTTCATCAGCTACAGTGAATCGGATAGCAAGTGGATCGTGAATCAGCTAAGTCCACGTCTGGAGACGGAATATCATCTGCGTTTATGCATTCGCCAGAGAGACTGGCTTGCTGGACAAGACATCGTCGATAACGTTGTGGATAGCATTGAAAACAGTCGTAAGACGGTGTTGATTGTGTCAAACGCCTTCGCAGTATCTCACTGGTGTCATTTTGAGATGACAATGGCTCAGACAAAGCTGTTTGAAGACGATCGTGATAACCTGATTCTTGTGCTACTGGAGGAAATCGCTGACTGCAACATGAATCCAAGGCTTCAGTTGCAGATGCAGAAGAAAACGTACATCGAATGGACCGACAACCAAATCGGTCAGCAACTGTTCTGGGCAAAACTCAAACGTGCACTTTCGCGTCAGCCCCAAAGTGTTATAAGAACAATTCCTCCGCGAGAACTGTTTACCTCCACAGAATAAAATTAATTCCAAAGAGCATCTCACTTACTCGTGACGGCTAAGACATCTCAAAAACTATGGTCGGACTCAAACTAAGGAAAGCCGAAATTAGTGAGATCATTATGAACATCTAAATTATGGACTCAACGTCAAATAAGGTAAACACGGCAACCAAACGAAACAACTGTGAGCACAGGAAGAGGAATGATACATAGCATTAATTCTGCCTTAAAAGCCGATTCACAGAAACAAGGACTGACTGTTCATAATATTATAAGGAAGTTGCTGTGTTATGGATTATCGGGCAGGATTAAGCTCTACAGCGGATCAGTTCAGCGTGCACAAATCTTCAAACTCATCGTAACAGTTAGGCAATGCATCATGTTTTTTCATGATATTCCGAGGCAACAATCGTCATTATGGTAATTACTTGTAGCTGATATGTAGCCTATATCTCCAATATCTCGAACGAATTCTGACTTTACTAGCATCAGCTAAATAGTTGCAGATGTGTTAACAGGGTTTTAGCCATTGATATCAGTTGACATTTAGTTTTAGTTTCTGATTGAACGAAGCACTACTCAGCAGATGGAAATCGGATTGGTTCTGACAAAGTTTTGTTCTGTGCATCCACTGAAATCACATATGATGCATCAAACCCCGTAACAATATGTAATCCTAATCTCAGTGAAACACGGATCAGGATTTCTACGCGTTTTTGTCTAACATCGTTGAGAGGTTACTTCGCTGGTCGGAGTCTAAGTGGGTGAAGTTTCAGGCGATCACATTTTTAGACTCCTCTTTCCTTACAGAATTAGAATTGCTTTCGATGGAGGTGAACCTTCATTTAGACAGGATCGCCTCAGATGGTGCTTTAAAAATGCTTGGTTGTGTTACATTCCTTACATTGCTCTGGACAATCAATCTACAAATATTTTGCTTGACAGGATGATGACTTGTTTTTTATCATTTTACGTCACATCAGCATATAAAACTTCTTCTGTAAAACAAGTTGTGGTTCTGCGCATGTCATCGGCCATTCGGCCATGTTGGTCAATCGATCGTCTGCTGGGTAACCTCTCCGAGCAAACTTGGGTTCGTTAAAACCATGACGGCCAAAAAATATAAGTATTATTGGCTTTTTATTAGTATTATAATTGCTATAATATTGCTGTTATTACTATTATTAGTAGCATAAGTATATAAGTATTCTTACTGTTATTGTTAGCATTATTATTGTCATTTTATACTAATAATAATTAAAATAAAAATGAATATAAATAAACATTGAGAATTTACAAATGCATGTTTTCACAAATATATGGTATAAAGTTAAAACTTAATTTGCAACGAATTCAACGCGTTGTCGGTCATCATGCGCGTAGACTCCAGTTGAAATGCATCCAGGAGCGTTTACCTAGGGGGAACAGAAGGGAACGGTTCCCTCCAAACTTTCAGGGATGAAGTTGCTTATATCCACTCCCAAAAATATTCTGAAAATTTCACAAATATTATAAATTTCTATAGTGTTCATCCATTTTTGCCACATTCCCCAACCTCATCTTAAGACCTGTTCACCCCATACTCAACATGCTCCTATATATGCATATACTCATACTCCTACTCATACTCGAGGCTCGAAGCTTGAATTATAAAAGCGGTCTAACTAGTAGGCCTAAATGCATAGTCCATCTGCAGAACAAAGTCGTCCGACGACTGTCTAGACTATCCCGTATAATCTCTCTCGTTGCCAGAGGTATGAAAATAATCACAACCTAATTATAATTAACAAATGCCGACACCGACTGCACTGAACACATCATTAAGAACGCATGCAATGATGCAACGTTGTAAATGCTCTTCGGTCCCATCGGGTCGGGCAGCGAGTCATTTAATCCCTTGTCTGACGATTGGCACATTCACGCACTCTGTCGGCGGTCGATGTCATTACGATCTCAACTAAGTCTAGGGTTAATTGCTAATTGCTTGAGGGTGGGGGGCTCTATCCAAGAATTAACGACTGCAGTCTCCAGGTCCGACAGACCGCTCCATCAAATGAAGCAGTGAAGCGGAAAGTGCGGATGTTGTAAAACTACAAGTTGCTTTGGGAGAGAAAACAACATATGCATAAAAGGTCAACAGAAAACCAAAAATCGATATTGCCATTCGCATCGGAATTAGAAATTAGAAACGATTCGATCTAAGATAAACCGCACAAACTCGGTACTTTGCCTGGAATTGCAATAAAAGCCTTCCGCTTCCGGTGCGCTTTCCGTGGTCACGTGGTTACATGCGTCCGTTCTCTTTGCACACCTGCAGCTGTGTCCTTGCATCCAACTGCTTTGTTCGTTCATTAGTCCGTCCGCGAATACATGTCTATATGCCTGGCTGTCTATCTGTCTGTGTCTATCTTATCTGCCAGTATGCATGTACTAGGTATAATGCATATATCTAGATTTACATTCGTATTTGTGTGTATACCTGCGTGTCAGCATATCTGCCGATCTTGTCTATCCGTAAGTCAGTCAGTTAGTAAGTCCGTCAGCAATTTGTGGTAGGCCTATGCATGTATTTTTCTTCATCCTACCTCTGCGCCACTACTTCGCTTGCCTGGCTGCATGACTGACGCTATGGCTGCATGACTAACGCTATGGCTGCATGACTGACGCTATGGCTGCATGACTGACGCTATGGCTGCACGACTAACGCTATGGCTGCATGACTAACGCTATGGCTGCATGACTGACGCTATGGCTGCATGACGACGCTATGGCTGCATGACTAACGCTATGGCTGCATGACTAACGCTATGGCTGCATGACTGACGCTATGGCTGCATGACTTACGCTATGGCTGCATGATCTAAGCATGGTAATCATCAGTAGAATACGTAATTATGCAAATCATATGTACTAACTCAACCTCTTAATTTCCCCGTTTTTGGTGTTTGCATACCAAAGAGGGTCAAACTTGTGTTCTGGTTGTGTCCTGTTTGAAGAAATCCGCGGTCAAACCCAGCTTCTGAGGAGGAGCGATATAAATACAGTCACGTGTACTGCCTTTCCACGATATATCTAATCATATATAAATATTTATATATACATTATATATTATATGAAAACTTTATCTTCCATTTAGTTCTATGCAATGACTTATTTAACCTGGAAGTAATCTTGTATTAGCGCATGACTCTTCTAAATATGTTCGTTCTCCCAACCACAATGTATCCTACGTCAACGTAGGTCAAGTCAGTTCAAAATCGAGTTCGCCAGATGCCTCTGTTGCAACAGAGATCTAAAAATATCTTCTGCCTTAGAGCGAATCGGGCGATCCTCTGCGAGCAGTTTCAGATTGCAGTCTCCGCTCCGCTGTTTGAACCTACTTAAAACGCATTGTGTTGATATCAGTTCGATACGCATTGATCATGCCCTTTTGTAGGCAATTTAACTTATAAATGAGCTTTTATTGAAAGCCTTTTTATGAATTACGTGCATATATCTAATAAATCGATGTTAACCGCCATCGAGCATACATGTACGTTGGGGACGCATTCGTGTTTTCCACAGAAGTAAAGAAGCGGTTAATTTGCCGTGTTTGTAGATGCACAAAAAGCGCAAGATTTATCGCAAGACACGTCTAGCACGAAAACCGTCCATTTTGTGACATAAATCCTCCGCATGAATCTGTCCGTTCTTTTATTAGTCTTCCTGTTTCTCTCCCCTCTCTTCTCATTCACCATAGTTCTCTACTTTGAACCGCTCTGAACGCCTCCTACACTTTCTCCTTCTCTCATCCTGGCCCTGTGGTTTCTCCTCCCTTTCGCCCGGTTCCACATCTCTCCACTTCAAGCTGATGCCTTCACTGACAAATGCGTTCCTCCGTCTCATCTTCTCCGGGTTTTTCTCTTCCTCATTTTGTCGCTCGTCATGAACTAACCCTCTTCCTGATCTCGCCCTTCATCCTGCTTTTTTCTCGCCTCAAGGTCATCCTTGTTCTGCTACCTACAGGAAGGAGCGAGGAAAGAAATATATGTGAGCGACGTGGGTCGGCGCCACCGAGTCCGGTTGGAGAAGGCAGCAAACCTCGACGCCAAGTAATGCTATCGTTCATCTCCTTCAACGCGTGATATAATTATACACGGCAAGGCGCTGATATTTTTGGCCTATATTATGTTGGCCTACTAACCCTATTACCGTTTACGTTACACTTCAAGCAGACTTCACCGCATGAACGAAATGCCTTTTACATCAGGCATAAAACTTAAACTTGAATTATCCATACATTGTACCAAACAATTGCCTGTTGTGTAGCCTGCCAAATCCGAGTCGCATATTAAATTTATATAAGACAATTATCCATTTGCAAGTAATAGCTTAATTAGGGTTTATATACATTTATATACATGTATACATGTATATAAATCGCGTGATAACTTGCGTGATGCGTCCATACACACATGAAAATAAACATAAACACAGATAGATAGAAGCATGCATATATACAGTACATACATACATACATATATACCTGCAATGCCTGCATACACGCATGTACCACACTAGGCCCTTACACCCGAAATGAGTGACTTACCAGGATGCGACCGGTTGTCGTTTGTCCAGAGATGAGTTCCCCTGCCCAGTCCTTCGCCTCCGTCACCCACCCAATCTCAGAGTTAGGATCGTCTGGGTGGCGTCCGCTGGCCTTTACAAACATATCCTTGTCCCTTTTTCCGATACTGCCTCTCTGGCCTTGGCAGTTCCTTGTAGCCTTCTGCTGGCAGACCAACCAGCTGAGTATCCTCCAGCTGAGGACAAGCAGGAGGCCAGTGAAGAACGTGATCAGACTCGAACAGAGGAACGCGTACCAGTGTCGGTCTCGGAGGCAGTCGTCCACGGAACCGGAAGTCCTGCTCAACACTTCCGGAAACTCATGCAGCGACCGGTTAGAGATCGGGCGCTCTACCTTAGACGCCATTTTGTATCGGATAACTTCTATAGCGCCGCTGCTTAGTGATTTATCGAGGAATCAGTGGCTGAGTCAAGAGCATCCCTCATTCGTGCTTTCATTCTGATTAGACGTCGACTCCGATGTCATTGCTTCGTTTGTAGACGTGTGGGCTTTTGCCGTCAGGAATTTCGCCAGCTTAGGCACAACAGCACTACTTTCCCCATGCTTTGGTCATGTTATTTGATAGACGTGACGCAGAAATGTTCACGCAATCACTTGGCACAAATCTGATTCTCATCATCGAAGGAGCCTTCGCGTGGAGTATAGTAGGCTACAGACCTGTCATAGTCCCAAGATGGCTGACGTCAATCGAATCGTTAGTCCGTTGGAGTATATCAATTGCCCACTCGCGATTGAAATCTCAGATTCAAAGTTGTATTGCGGCATATCCTGATGTAGGCTTTGCGCATACATACACGTGAATGTATAATCATATTGTGACTTCTTCATTGCATTCACATAAGACAATAATTATGTGACCAGCATTTCGTTTCTGAAGCCTCCATATACAAGTAGGTCTATAGATAATTTCGCATACATTGCTAAGATCTGTAGTATTTTATCGGTGTGCGTCCATTTGCGCGTGTGTCGTTTTAACTATCATATATCGAACCTCTGATTAGAACGCATGGATGCAGACTGAAGTCAAAATAGACTAAAATTGACTAATACGATCGTAGTCCTTTGAATGTCCGATGGATGTTTGACAATCAAAACATCGCTTGAATCCTTTGCGTTAGATTTTTATCCATTTCTTATCATATGACTATTCTTATCCTTGAAGATAATCAACAGGTAGACCTAAGTCCGCTGTAACATGACACGATTGGGATAATCCTTTGAAAGTAGCGCCATCACTAATCCGTTCCTGTCGTTGAAAACAAGATCCTTCGCAATGTGGCATCGTTTGGAAACCGTCTTCACTCGAATTATGACGTGCCACAGTCACGTTTAAATACTGCGCTCGCATATGACTGCGCTATAGCGGTGTGTTCAGCGCTCTACATCTGCCCGATTTGCACTCCAATCGGCTGAGTAGAAGAAGAGGCAGCGGCTGCTTCTCAGGCGTCGTAACCAGACCTTACGGATCCTACTTTCGGTCTCTAGGTCTCCTCTCTCTCTCTCTCTCTCTCTCTCTCTCTCTCTCTCTCTCTCTCTCTCTCTCACTGTCTGTCTGTCTCTCTCTTCCTCTCTCTCTCTCTTCCTCTCTCTTCCTCTCTCTCTCTCTCTCTCTCTCTCTGCGTCTCTTCTTCCTTTTTCCTTGTGTTGCTGGCGACAGAAGCAGCGTGTGCCAGCAACCGCGGTTGGCATAGAGAGAGAGAGAGAGAGAGAGAGAGAGAGAGAGAGAGAGAGAGAGAGAGAGAGAGAGACAGAGACAGAGACAGAGACAGAGACAGAGACAGAGACAGAGACAGAGACAGAGAGACAGAGAGACAGAGAGACAGAGAGACAGAGAGACAGAGAGACAGAGAGACAGAGAGACAGAGAGAGACAGACAGACAGACAGAGAGACAGAGGAAGGGAGAGAGGGCCGGAAGGACAGAGATTCGGGAAGGTCTGGCGGCATACACGCGAGGGATCGACCATCGATACATATACGCTCTGCGCTTGGATAACATGGCCGCCGTTGGTCGGTCTGACTTGCTCGTTCCTTCGCTCGCACCATCAGCCGCTCTGCTGCCGTTACCATAGCACCGGCTCCACCGTGCAAAAGAGCGCCTTCTGACGAGCGCGCGTGCTGTAGGCTCATCACTCGATATACGCATATCAATGTGTATATATATATATATATGCATGGACATATTTATAATGTATACGTATTTAATACTAAGAAGGCGTTATTGTTTTCAAGGCAGCATGCGCCTGCTGTCGAAGACGTTTTGTGTTTGGGGCATACACGCACAGCGTGTGTTGTTTCGAATGTCAGAATCGATGAATGAAAGGAAAGCACTTAGGCCGAGTAATGAGTAAGGCTAAGTCGATGGCATCAGGTAAGACAGGTGAAGCAATGATAGCGCAGAGCGTGTTGCGTTGTCTCAATGCCTCAAAATAAGGTCATGTAGAAAATTCTGTTGTCCTCCGATATTTGTGTATTCTGCAGACGAGAGTCCATGAAGATCAGCGGGAAGGAAATAAAAGGCCAAGAAATACAAGCAAGCGTTTCCGAATGCAAGAATTAAAGGACTAAAGAAAAGAAATCAGCGAACCTTTGTATCCAACTGCGTTCTGAGCACATGATCTTATTATACCGTGCACGTTCTAGCTGCACGCATAATATAGGCCTACGTCTACAAGCATAGATGGATGGACGATTGAGTATAAGGCGCTGCAGCCTACGCGTTACCTATGGCACATGAAGACAAGCGTACACACATGACAGAATGGCCAACGGTCTTCATTATACATTATACAGGGCGCTAAATGGGTTTGCGGCTGAGCACAATTAGATCAGACGTTTGCTTGTTTTTTCCTATCTATGCGTTCGGCATACTATTATGTAGGGCCTAGATCGTATACCTTGCCACGTAGGCCTATTGCAGTCCTTGAACCAGGATCACACTAGCACACGTAAATTCTTAGCCCTTTCGTGCCAGATTCCAGAGCTATAATAAATAAGTCATTGGCTGCTGTTTGCTCTCGGAAGTACTCTTTTTAGTATCGTGTATCTATTGCTGTTATGCTTTGAGGTGTTGCATGCAATGTTGCGCGTCTATGCAATGTTGTGAAAGAATCGAGAAGGCCTCAGTTCATGCATACCTAGTATAGCTATACTTTATATACATTGTTTTTATATACAGATTACCTCAATCCCTAAGGGTCGACCTTTTCTCAATCTTTTGATCAGTTCCTCAAGCGCCAGAAAGCCTCTCTGAATTTTGGCTTCTGATTTAGAGTGGCGCTGTATGATTATTCGATAACGGTATCTGGGTACGTGTTAACTGCAAGAATAGGAGTTAGTATATTTCCACGGGGCGGGTAATACGCATTTTCTTTGATTACATTCGTTGCTCGTTTGTGTGGGCGGTGAGATTATTAGGAGCACGTACACTGCAGCTTTTTCTGTCTATTTGGCACCTAGGACAATTACCTTGACGTAAGCTATATCATATGTCTTATGTTTTGCAGAGCTCCTTTATATCTCCTTCTGCGAGTTTTAATCAGTCTCTCACCTCTTCACTTTTGGGAATCAGTCCATATCGCGACCTCGCAGCAAGGTGATCTCCTACTACGAAATCGGATCCGTGAGGGGATTGGCATGTCAACCAGATAATGGCGCATTTCGACTTGTCTAACCTCGATTTGCACTTACTTATTTTTTGAATGGCGTCGGTGAAGCAAGCTTAAGTAGAGTATATATATAACTTTTTCACAGAGACGTGTTTATCGTTTTCTATCGCTATGTTTCGCAGTCTCTACTCACTTATCCTCCAACTATCGAGACCAATACTGCTGACTGCCCCGTGATGCTACTCATGGTGGGGAAGAGGGTTAGGTCAACGGTTACGCTGTGGCACGAAGAGCAGAAGATCAGCATAGACTTGGGATCTATTCCCGCTATCCTACTAAAGGTCAACTCAGCCTTGACTCACTAGGGGCAAGAAATGAGCTACAGTAGAATGCGATGGGCTGCAGCTGTACATTAGCTACCTTCATAGATAGTCCAACCACAGGGTTGTACTGTAAGTGGTACAAGACTGATGTCGAATTTATCTATTGCACACTAAGTAGACAGATAGTAGGAGGAGGAGTAGGAGAATATTTAAACCATATTGCATAGAATACCTGACGCCTGGTGATATCCGCTTCTCTATCTATTCGACTGTCTGTCTGTCTGTAAATGTCTGCTTGTCTGTCTGTCTATGTATTCTTATCTGTTTCTTTCGCAGTGAGTGCGTGAGTCTTTCTGTGTGATTGTGTCTACGTCTCTCTGACTCATAGTCGTTGGTATTGGAAGTCTAGCGCAACCTTATAATGGTTCGAATAGCACGTTTACTGTAAGATCTCTAATTCTTTCAAATATGAAGTATAATTTGGGGTTCAGCTATTGTAACACAAGTGTAAGAAATAAATATTATTAAGAAATATGACCTAATAATGTTGGTTTAATGAATGTTCTAACTTCTAGGTAGACAGTGGCGAATCCTTGAAGTATGCTAATAGTCTTGACTAATTTCTAAGATATTTGCATGATCTGCAAATTCCAAGTGAGTTGCACCTCAGAATTTAAATAACTTGGTGGAATGCATCATCTGTTTGCCATCCATTTCAGGTCTATAGGCATAGAAACAAGTTGGCAGCATTATACAGGCGTATCGAAAGAGGACGTCTGTTTATCAGCACAGGCAATTTGTCACAATATTTTGGCTATAAACTTCCCGATTCAATGTATACTCATAGAAATTTATCCCCGATTGATTTAATCCTTGGAAGAATTAATGCTCTGATTCAATCTGTACTAGTATGAATGAACTTCCCGATTCCATTTGATTTAATTAGTTTATCGAAGGGGCATTAACTCCCAAATTCAATTTGTCCTTGAAAGAATTACCTCCCGATTCAATTCGATTATTATAGGAATAATTAACTCCCTGATGCAATTTATCCTAGTAAGAATTTTCTCCATGATTCAATTTGTCCAAGGCAGAATAAACTCCATTGAAATGTCTATTCACCAACAAGAGTGTTTTAGTTCTAGGAACATTATACTCTACTGCTCAATTGTTCCTATAGGAAGGGTTAACTCTACCAGTCAAAATATCCTTGGGTAAATGAATCCGGGGTGTTTAAAAAGAGGAGCATATTTAGCTTACTACACATGCAGCACCATTTTGGTACAAGGAAGACCGACCAGAACAGCGCTGCAGTTTTCAATTCTAGCAATGAATTCGTCCATCAATGAAACTTGATATAACTTCCAAATTCAATTTTTTTTCTTAGGAAGAACTAACTCCCTGAATCAATTTATCCTAGTAAGAATTATCTCCCTGATTCAATTTTCTTAGGAAGAACTAACTCCTTGATTCAATTTGTCTTTTGTTGAATTACCTGCCGATTCAATTCATTTTATTCTAGGAAGAATTAACTTCTTGGTTCAATTTGTTCAGTGAAGAATTAACTCCACTGGAATGTCGATTTGCCAACTTGAGCATTTTAGTCCTTGGAACAATAGGCCTACACTCCACTGCTACAGGAAGGGTTAACTCTACCAGTCAACATAATCTATAGAAAATTAACCCGGGGCAGCCAGTAAAAAACATCGCTCATAATATGGGCCTAGAAAGAATTACCTCCCGATTCAAAGTTAAGAGAACTTATGCGAATTTAAGTATACTGTCCAATAAGCCTGGCCGCAGAGCGAAGAACACAATCTAAACGCACCATTTTGGCACAAGGAAGACCAGTCAAAACGGCGCTACAGCTACCAATTCTGTTAGTTACAAACGCACGAACGAGGATCACTGCAGCCTCAAAGGTAAGAGAACGTATAACTTCACGGAGTTGGCGTGTTCATGTAGGCCTACCTGTTAATAGCAGTGACGCGTAACCTGACGGACATGCTGCGAAAGACTAAGCTCATGGTAAAGCAACAATGATGAGTACTTTTAACTACTGTAGTTATTAACTAGTAGTTATAATTACCATATAAGTAGTTGCCTAGTAGTTATAACTAGTTTTTAAGAAGTAGTTAAAGAAATAGTTAACACTACTTATATCAAGTAGTTTTAAGTTAACTACAATATGTCACAGTAGCTACATTTTTCTTATTTAGTAAGTGGGTCTGAGAAAGAGGTGATTGTCGAGTCAAGAATGACAGGGGTGAGAGAGTGTGTGTGAGAGAGAGAGACAGGCAGACAGACAGAGAGAGAGGCACTACGGTAAGAGACTGGACATTCTATTACTGGCTGGATAGACCAGTAGTCGTCTTAGAGCTGAGCACCTATTGACATCGTACGAGGACGAGGAATTGAAGTAGCACAATCGATGTATACAGCAAAAGGTGAGATATACAGTGATATTTAATAGAGCATATGATGTCAATATTATCAAACGTCGTCCACTTTTGTTGATACTAGGCAACTGGTAGCTTCAAAGTCGTTTAAGTGGCCGGGATGGTTTCTGGCGCTCTAACTAAAAGCAGTTTGAATTCTGGCCTATATTAAATACTATCCAGTAGTTTGCATTTAATTGTATTTAGACATTTTTGTAGTCACAACAAGTTATCATATGTTACTGCTAAAACGGGGAACGGACATAAGCCCCCGGACATCAGTCCCCGGACAAAAGCCCCCGGACATAAGCCTCCCCCCGATTTCGGCTAGGACATTTGCCACACCCGGACATAAGCCCCTATATGTATATATGCATGTATGTACGTGGGCACGTGTACGTGCTTGAATATAAGTATGTATGCATGCATGTATGTGGGTACGGGTATGTATATGTATGTACGTATGCATGTATGTACGTATGTATGTATGCATGCATATGTATACATGCGTGCATACGTACATATACGTGGATAAATACATACATACATATATACATACATAGATACATACATACAAACAAACATGCGTGTTGTGCCGTGTCGTGTCGTGCCAGGTCATGTCTGTCTATCTGCCTATCTTTATGTATGGATGTGTTTATGCATGTATGTATGTATGTATGTATGTATGTATGTATGTATGTATGTATGTATGTATGTATGTATGTATGTATGTATGTATGTATGTATGTATGTATGTATGTATGTATGTATGTATGTATGTATGTATGTATGTATGTATGTATGTATTTTTGTATGTGCGCATATATAGTTTGGGCGACCTTATGGTCTACACTGGGGGGGGGAATTGTCCTAGTCGGGATTGGCATATGTCCGGGGGGTTATGTCCGGGGGGGCCCAATTCCCTACACTCGCTAAGACTGTGCTCTGATAAGGGTGCTTTAGAGCATGTGCTAGTAGTTCTTGTCCTTGTTAGTTCACAATTAGATATGTCATTGTGTTTCTGATCATTTTTATTGCTTATGTTGAGCATCAGCAATTAATACTGACAATAAATTTGCATACTACCTGTTGACTATCAATGCACCATGATGCAGCATTGGCAAAGTAGTTTTAACAGCAGTTAACACTAATGGGGTAGTTACCAAACTAGTTATAACTACTTGTCATCTAAAGTAATTAGATAGTAGCCATAACTACATATTTTGAAAGTAACAATACACGACCACATCATGCACAACAGATGAAAAGATAACGTGAGGATAGGTCTTACTCGATGCTGGACTGGATGATGCCAGATGGCAAAGACACTTAAAGAAAAAGTATGGCTCATATTGACCAGTTTGTGTTTTAGTGTATGTATGTGCATACATGCATATTTGAGGAACATATATATATAAAGCACTTGGCCTTTAACAACTGTACTCATCTTGGTTACGTTAGCCCAAGCCTTGTGCTTCAAAACAAGACTCTTTGTCTTTTGCGTAGATACAGCAGTCCACGAAAACAAAAGCACAATCGCAGTGCAGCAATATATATCTATATCTATAAACAAGGAAAACCAAGTTATATGCAGGGCCAATTATAATTATATATCCTGTTTCTCGTCGATTAATCTTTGTAGTTTTGAACATAAAGAGCGCTGCTGCTAACAACCAAACGTTTTGCCAGAATGAAGAAGTTTAGAAGGCCGTTCGAAATTGAATATACGGCCATCACGATTTTGTTAAGTACTGCAGTTGTTCTAATGCTTGCAGCTGCCGAAAACATTAGTAAGTCGAAGGAGCTCAACAATTACGCTATTAATCAGAATTATGTGAATTCAATGTATTGTGAAGTAGGCCTATGTACTCAAAATGCAGTCATCCATCTAGTCAACTGCAGCTACTCCAAATGTAAACAGATTCCAACGGAACTTCCCAATACAACAGAACGACTAATCATGAGAGGAAATACACTAACAAAGATCAATTACGAAAATTTTACCAACCTCAGTGTACTTCTATATCTGGAATTGAGCAGCTGCAATATTCAAAGCATTGAATCGAACTCGTTCAGCCAATTGGTGAGACTTGAGGTTTTGAATTTGTCAAATAATTTGTTAGTTGATCACCATCCAGAACATCTATTCCCGCCCCATAGCAACCTTACTCAACTATTTCTCGCAGGTACCAGAACGCCGTGTAATTTTAGCCTAGACTTTTTTCAAAACCTAACCAAACTGGAAGTCTTGTGGTTTGGGCCGAATCAGATTAATCAGTTTCCTACATTATCATTATCGTGTTTAAAAGAATTAAACTTCGAAGACAACAATGTGGCCAACCTTAAGAAAAATAGCCATATCGGATATGATGTATTAGAGACACTCGAATTAAGTGGAAATCGTTTTAATTTACTGGCAAGGGATGTATTTCTACGATTCAAAAACCTGAGTCGCTTAGTATTGGATAGAAATTACTTGACGCCAGCGCGATACACTTTTGCATCCGAATCGTTGAAAGATCTTAGTCTTAATGACGTCACGCCGAAATTGGGTGCAGCAAGAAAAGCCTTCCATGGAATTCCTAACTTGGAGAAACTAAGCTTAGAACGGTCAACGGAACTGTTCAGAAAGGCATTCCCCTTTGCAGACTTCCCCAAACTTTCTATGCTTAACTTACGAGGAACAGGCGTAAAGTCAGACACGCTGGGAAGAATTACTGCTAAGCATAAAAAATTGCGCCACTTGGATTTAAACGACAACGACATCGACATCTTACAGGATACAATGTTCCATAGCTTAGAACTGGAAGTGCTTTTATTAGGAAGTAATTGGTTGAAAATCTTGGACACGACGTCTATCCCATTCAAAACTTGGAGCAGCCTACAACGCGTTGATTTCTCGAACAATCTGTTGCTGGAGTGCGATTGTTCTATTGTTTGGTTTCGACGCTGGCTCAGAGATCACAGAAATAAAATAGGAGTCGACAATCTAGACGAAACCAAATGTTCGGCACGGAGAGGAAACAACTTTAGCTCAATATATGGTCTGAAAGAACCAACAGACGAGAAATGTTTCAGTGATGAGTTCGACTTATGTATCACAGCAGTGTTTGTCATAATCGTTGTGATTAGCTGCTTGTCGTGAACAACAGCCATGCTGCATAGATACCGATGGCAAATGAAATATTATTATTTCAAATATATCGTAAGTATGATATTGACTAACTATTTACTCTCACCTGATACCACCTAACAATCTGAGAACTCTATACCCCGCCTTAATTCGAACTCACTCCTTAATTTATCCTTGCCTCAACTATTGCAACCTCATTTGTACTTCTACCGACAAAGCTAATCTAAAAGGCATGATTATCTTAGAAAAGAAATCTGTTCGAGTATTCGAATAATGGCTGGCGCAACATATGATACCCACGCCAGCCCATTATTCGATTAATTTGGTTTTTTCTCAGTTTGTGTCGCATTCGCCAGTTTGACTTAGCAATCTGTGCTACTGTAGCAATGCTACACCCCTGTAGCAATCAGTGCTACCCCCTGTAGCTATATAAGGAACTGCAGAGAGATGATAGTCGAGTTTGTTCGAGAATGACTATGTAGAGTAGTTGGCAGTCTGCTGTCGATTATTTCATCGTGACAACTGTTCGTGGCTGTTCGCTGCTGTTGAACGTTATAATGAAACAAGTTTGTTCGTCATTGAACTGGTGCAGTCTTTGGGCTAAGGACTCTAATTCTACCTTCGAGGCGGTCTTAAATCCTACGCCAGACCGGGTAGGTCTTACCCAGCTGACACTCAAGAAGAAGACGGGGAAAAACCTCGGACTTGGCCTTCCGAGGCACCAGAAAAAGACGGGAAGGATCCCAAGGTTTCCCCAGGGCGTTCGCCGATACGCTGAAGTGATGTGAATCGGGAGGTTTGCCACAAGTTACACAACATAAGCACTTACCAGCTAGCTGAATTCATTTATAGCTATGTCAGCAATCGACTTCCATCCACTTTTAGACAAATTCTTTCAATTAAGCTTTGACATGTACCCATAATCATCTTACTAGGTAGGTCTATTCTACGTCTTACCGCTAACCTTACGCCCATACCAATGCATGACATTTTTAGTACCGTATGAGTTGCAGGTATTGGCATTTGGCACATAGAATAGCATAGTCTACCTCTAGTAATTCGTCAATCCCTGTGGCCTGTCGACCTTTAAATGTAGTCAACGCATGTATATACTTGCTTTCACTCAATAACTGACCCTTAGCTGGACCTATTCCCGAGTCCAAACTATTGCCTGTTTTTCTTTCTCGTTTTCTGATTCCTTGTAATTTTGTGCTATTTCTTCATTGAGGCCAGACAGAATTAGTATGGTTACTGGCCATGCAACGTGTATGAGACACTCACTATAAGCACATTACCTTGCCTGTTTTCCTTACTCGAGTTTTCGCATAATAATTATTGTGACATTGCATTGGTCCCAGCAAAACCTTAATATTGTAACGGTTCAGGGATACGCCTACCTGGTGTCGGCCTGCTGTAGTGTCTGCCTGTTGTGTACGCCTGTCTACTGTGTTCTTTCTTCTGTGGTATCTACCTGCTGTGTACGCTTATCTTCTATCTACTGTAGTCTATCTACTATCTACTGTAGATATCTACTATCTACTGTATCCTATCTACTGTAGTCTATCTACTATCTACTGTAGATATCTACTATCTGCTGTATCCTGTATTCTGTAGTCTATCTACTATCTACTGTAGATATCTACTATCTACTGTCTCCTATCTACTGTGTATCATCTACTATATACAGCAAATTAGTATAAAAGGAGAGAGAGAGAGTCGTCATCAGGGAGTGTCATCGGAGAGTCGTCATCGGAGAGTCGTCGTAGGATCGTGGTCGTCGCCGTCGTCTGGAGATTGTCATCGGGGAGCCTTGTAGATTCGGCTTCGGCCTTGCAGTCTCGGCTCCTAGGAAGCACGAATAGTCGTCGTGGCTTGCGATAGTCGTCGTGGATATAGTCGTCGCAGATTTGCGATAGTCGCCGTCAGCCATTGACGTAGCATAGTAGTCGCCGTCAGCCATTGACGTAGCGTTGCAATTACTCGTTAGTTATCGACGTAGGGCGTATTGAGGGAGTGAGAAACGGACTGTTTCCGAATCGGCGCTACAGAAGTATTGTTTTCCGTTGTACATTAAAAGAAGATTATCGAATAAGCGTGTCTTATTCCAAGCGTCATCCAGAAAGGAGCTATTTAAACCTTAAATGGTTAGTCTTCAGCAAACCACTGAAGCCTTACTCAGCGGACTGCAACACGAACTACCCTCATATCGGACGGGGCTGCAAGTCGTCATCCTGGTCACTGTCGAATAGGCCCCGTTCCGTTACAATATCTCATAAATAACATAGCTTAATTTTGATTATTTCGTTTGGCATTTGACTTTCTTGTATGTTAGCACGTTCAATGATGCAGGTGTTTCAGTTCCCATCGCTGCCGCCTGGTTTATTATTGACCGTATAAGAAATGTGACTTATTATAATCACAACTAGCTATTAACCAGTAAAAATGACAGGTCGCTGAACAGTTTGTTGACTTTAGCGCGCTGTCCATCAACCGCAACTGGAGGTCTACTCAAGTTTCATATATTTAGTTTCCATTTAATTTTAATAACTGCAAATAATTTACTTACATTACATGATGTATACGGCCTAACTCATACACGTCAATAAAACTGTTTTAAACGTTTTGTTAACGCCCGTCGCAGATTTAACCTTATTTACATATGATGGACGCAACAGCAACGGATGCAGTAAGGTATTTTTAACGCCCGGTGAACGTTATTTACATACCACTGACGCAACACCACCAGATGCAGTAAGATTTGCGCAAACGACCGATGAATAAGTGAAGCGTTAAAGTATGACACAATGACACACACTCACGTCACGACAGTATTGTTGGTACTGGAAAAATTCATCCAAATGGTGATGCTTTACCGTCAACTTGTTCTTTGGCCACTTTTAGTTCAGCAATATTTGTTAGCAGAAATTATCACTAAATCCTACTAAAACAAATTACATTGTGTACGCTTCCCATGATAGACTCCCATAAAGTGACTTGTATGGGTTCTTAAAAAAAATGATGGGCTACCTAAGTTTACTTCTGCCAAAGTTTCTTTGATTCTGCGTTGACCAGTCTTTCACTTGGAATAATACCATTGTGAAGAAATCATTATCCGTAAGCGGCTAAGCACATACAGACTTTATTCCGAACTACTTACCTCTTACCCACTAACATACGCGATAACCGACATAACACTAAAGTCCAAAATTTTATCGTCCTGCAATGTCATTTGGGCGTCGAACTTCTACTGTTGCAAACAGAGCTCTTCGGGTTATTGTTGGCACTCTTAAGTTATAAAGATTCGCATATTCTGAGGGTTGAACAAATTACTGTATTTCAAATCCCTGAATATTAAGTATAAACGCACAAACAAATAATTACCGTTTTTTATGAATTCCTTAACACCCATGTCTAAAGTTGACCCTTACAACCTACGTTCCTCTGGTAATTACAGGCTCATTTATTTCCAAGCAAACACCCATAAATTCTAGATTAAATGTGCCGATCGTAATGCTTAGAATAGAATAATTCCTAAATTACGATGCCTGCCAAGTGCTTAAAATTTTTATCTTAAACACAGACTGTGTGACTACTCCTAAACTAACTTAGGCTACATGCGTGAGCTCTCGATAATCTTGTACAATTGCTTGATTTTTGTAACTGATAAGTTAACTGGTAAAGCTATCTAAATGATTAATACACCAGAACATCCCTAACTGCCTGTCAATTACCTGTGAAATAGTGACGTTGCTTGCTAGCGGTCCCTATGTCCCTTTGGGGTATAATCGATCATTGGACTAGCTCCTGTTGGTGTGTCTATCGTGTTTGGTTGTTGTTGGACATAACAAATCTTGTTTGTGGTAATGGTTATAATGGTCCATTGCTGAAAAGTTGCATATAATTATCGGATTGGTGATATCGCGTAGCCTACTCTTTTGCAGTGCAGTAATTGAATTTAATGTTAAGACCTTGGATAAACACTCTTCTTGCTGTGCTTTATTCATCGCTCCCTCGCTTTTGAAACTCCATTAACTATGTGATCGAATAAGACTATAATGCACGAAAGTCAATGAGTATGCAGATTGGTAACCATACCAGAGTTGTCCACGGGTCGGGTCGCGAATCTTTGTACATTCTTCGAGTCGGGTCCAGATCCTGGTGTTTCGGTTTTGCCAGGTCTCCAACACGGACCAATTTCATCCCAGCATTTTATCGCAGAGCCTTATTTTCATCAGTGTGCTAAATGATTCCTTACTGCGAGGAAGTATACGTTCCTCTCAGAATTACTTAGAGAAACGTTATTATACCCGTTTGAATGCATGCCTGGAGATTGTTGGAGTTAGAATTAGAGTAATCTGGTAGGCTAAAGACATGAAGTTCAGGATCGAGGGTTAAGAGACGTGCACTGTGTGGCTGAGGAGAACAGCCAGTAGCAGGCGAGCTGACCAGCAGTAACTTGTTGGCTGACCAGTGGGCTCAGAGAGGAGAATGGGCAGGTTGGAGAGACAGGTGAGTAGGGGACTGAAAGAGAAGGAAGTCAAAGTATTGTCAGAACTCTGTATGACACAATTTTATCTTATTGTGTGCATTTATCATTAAACGAGCAGTTACACTACTACTGTTCATTCGTTTGTATTTTCATAGGTATACGGGCCGGACTCTTAAGTACCTAATAACATCCGGAATTCTTTTTGCATGAATTAATGAATAAGAAAGTTCTTGATAAATGGACCAAACGAAGGCTCTCTTCCTCGATATGTTCAAAAATTGTGAGGTTAAATTATCAATAATAACTTTTACCCTATGTATATCGGTCTGACCGTGTGTCGACTCGGATCGGATCAGGCATTTGATTTTCCCACGTCGGGTCTGGTTCGTTCTTGGATGGGTCTGGTTGGATCGGGTCCTGATAATCAATGGCTTCAAACACAACTAGTCGATATTTTGTAAAGTATGGCTCATACATGAGCCATACTTTTCTAAATATCGACTGCTTGGAGAAATCTTGAGCATGGTGCATTAGGCCAAACAAACTGAGATATCCAGACACAATTCAGTTCCCAATGTCCTTCTTTGTAAAATTCGAAACTTCAACCTGTTACATGACATTTAATCACGCGACACTTAAACAACAACACTTATTCTCGAGGGCACTTAATCTCGCGACACTTTATCTCGCGACATATAATCGCGCGAACTTAATCTCAAATTACAACTAGTTTGCACCATTATTAATTTATGTGGTGACAAATAAATATTTTTAATTAGAAGCCGTATTAATGATAAGAATACGGTTTCAATGGAAGCGGGAATACTAGCATAATGGTGATAATGATGGTGCATTTCATGCAGTTTACATGCTAAACTCCTAGAAAAATATTCATAAGTCATCCAAGCTCAGTAGAACCAAGTTGTTAAGCGCGAATAAGTGTCGTGCGATTTTAAGTCGCGAGATTAAATGTCGTGAGACTAATTGTCGTCGAGATTAAGTGCCGCGAGATTAAGTGTCGTCGAGATTAAGTGTTGTTGTTTAAGTTTCGCGTGAGTATGTGTCGCGAAATTAACTGTCGGCATACCACTTCAACCAATATATCGATTTACTTGAAAGAAAACAAAACACTCTTAGTCTTTTCTGACTAGTCTTTCTAACATAGGCACGCGCCTAGGGCCCCCAAATGCTGAAAACAATAATTGCCAAACAACATCTCAGTGGCCCCTAATGAATGACAAATCTCGTACAAAATAACATCTCAAAGCCTGTCCGTACATGAATGAAAACACTACATACAAAATATCATCTTAGGGGCCCCAAATGAATCAATACATTTCATACAAAATAACATACCAGGCAAGTGAAGGAAAACATTAAATACAAAATAAAATCTCAGGGTTTCTGAATGAATGACAGCTTATCCTGCAAAATAACATGTCTCATGTTTTAAATATTTTGAATATAATAAAATATTATTCTCTATTTTTGCAGCTAAGTATTTGTACTGGAAGAGATGATTTTTGTCTATCGTCTCTTCCAAAGGTATATGGTGGCGAGCGGTGATAAGTCGTTGTGGTAGCTGGCTTTTCTCTTCGGTAGGTGTATGTTCGTTTAGCCACGGAATCAACGAAGACTTTTTGATGTTACGATTTATATAAAAATGCAGACGTATATTTACAGCAAACTGGTTTCTATAATAATTGTAGATTTCTCGATTCGCCCTCAGTCAAACAACTCCGGCATCAGGTCATGCGTTTAGAGATGCTCAGCAAATCTCGTCTGTAGCACTCCGCACTCTCCTTGCCTATTGACTCCTTCTTGGGCGAATTCCTCCTTATTGCCCGCGTTCCATATTTATATCCTTCCTCTCTTCCCTTGTCGGATGTCTGCTTAATTTCTTCACCTGTCGCCCCTGCCTCGCTTGCTTCCATCGTCCGTCTGGACCGTCCTCCTTCCGAGTTATCTGTCCCGTCTCTCGTCACTCCCTCGCTTCCGTCGTCGTGCCCTTGCCCATAATCTTCCATAATGTGTCTTTCTACGTCTCCTTCCTGTCTCTCTATTTAACCCTCTATCTCTTGCTGTCAGATGCGTGAATCTGGTAATGCGCTGGGAGTTGTATTAATTTAGCCAATTACAGAAGCGATTAGCAGCGGCTACTGGTCTGTCACGTACATGTAAAGTTCATTAAGTGCATAGCCGATCTGAATATTCTGTAGTCCAGCTTGATTCGAATGTTCACATGAAAACTAATAGCTACAATTTCGTTTAAACTAAATAATACATAATAATACATAATAATCATAAAGCCTCCGTCGATTGCGCAACTTGTAGTGTCCTTTATTACACTACAGTATTCACATGACAAGTGCATTGTGGTAATTCATAATTGCTTTGTTAATGACAATATCAACATCAGCTCGGTTAGATGTGTTGGTAAGAGCGGGACTTCCGGTTATGACTTATGAGCCTTTTCGCTTCTAGAAGTTGGTTTAATTGAGTGAAATTTTAAAATAAAATTGCGTATTTCCATATTTTATGTGATGACGTGACGTCACATATCTCATACTCCCCTCTCCTTTTCTATTAGCATTATTGTAAATTCAAAATGGCCCATACCAAGATTAATTTTTCCGGATTGCTACAGGAATATCAGTACATTAGCATACTAAAAGTCCCCAAAAATCTACCTGGTGATCTTTCCTAAATCTAAAAAAATGGCAGTCAAAAATGGCAGTCATTATCCATTAGCATTAACTGCATGATAGAAATGGTTAATACCATGCTGAAATTTTTAGGATAGCTACAGGAATGTGACTAAATTAACATACCAAAAGTCCCCCAAAATCCTCATGGGTATTTTTTCAAGATCCAAGATGGCGTCTGAAATAGCGGTAACTTTTCTATTAGCATTTGTTATATGTTGGAAATGCCTCATAACAAGATGAATTTTCAGGATATCTACAGTAATATCAGTACGTTAACATGCTGAAGGTCCTTAAATTTCCCTCTGAGGATATCTTCAAAATCCAAGATGGCGTCCAAAATGGTGGTAATTTCTTATCAGCAATAATTGTATGTTGGAAATGGATCATACCTAGCTGAAGTTTTCAGGATGGCTACATGAATATCAGTATATAACTATACTGAAAGTTCCCAAAATTCCCTCGGGTTCTTACCAAAATCCAAGATGGCGCCCCAAATGGCGGTATTTTCCTATCAGCGTTAACTGTATGGTGGAAATAGCTCATTCCAGGTTGAATAATTCAGAATCGATACAGGAATATGAGTACATTGACAAAACGATCGTCATTTTTCAGTATTGTCGCAATTTTGCAAACATAGAAGCTAGAGTCCGTATCCGGGGGGGGGGGGGGCAATTATTCGGAGGCAATTGTCCGTTCCCCGGTTGCAGAGCTGATGGTTGTAGCAGCATGGTCTGTAATTGCAAGAAACTTGGTCACTTTTGTACGTCGATGTGCCATCAATGCAATGGTCAAACTTGCAACAATTCTCAATTGCCACCCATAATGTCAGCTTGATATGAGCCACTTGAACCATACAAATCAATGCCACCTTGGATCTTGGAAAGATTCCCAGAGGGATTTTGGGAGACTATCAGTATATTGAAATTCTGATATTCATTTTGCTATCCTGAAAATTCAGCTTGGTACGAGGCATTTCCACCATACAATTGATGTTAATAGAAAAAGACCTATCTGGGACGCTACCTTGGATTTTGGAATTGGAAAGATCTCCAATGGATTTTGGGGAAATCCAATATGTTAACCTATAGATATACTTGTGCAATTTCCACCATGTAATCGATGCTAATAAAAAATTATGATGTCTTTCGTTTATTAGTAATACAAGATTGGCATATCGCAACTTAGTTGCAACATCAAAGTTACCACCATTTTGAACGCCATCTTGGACTAGAAAAGATCCCCAGAGGGATTTTCAGTATGTTAATGTATACTTATTCATTTAGCCTACTGAAAATTCAGCTTGTTGTGATATATTTACACTATACAGTTAATGCTAATAGAAACAAAACCGCCATTTTGGACGCCATCTTGAATTTTGGAGAGAGCCTAAGGGGAATTTTTGGAGAATTTTAGTATTTTAAAGTACTCGTATATCTGAAGCTATCCTGATAAATGCAACTTGTTATCTGATATTTCCACCTTATAGCTAATGCTCTTGGACTGTTAAAAGACGGTTTTCCATTACTTAGACACTGCCTTATAATTTTCCATTACTTAGACACTGCCTTATAATGAGATGTACTAAACCGTTTTGCATTTTATTTCAGTTGCAATCAGAGCAAGGAAAAGATGCCATTGACTATAGCGAATATCAATTTGACGCCTTCGTATGCTACAGCGATTTCGATCGGTCGTGGATCGTCAACCAGCTATGCCCGAGTCTTGAAACTGGATTTCATCTGCGATTATGCATCCGAGATCGAGACTGGCCAGTGGGACAAGACATAGTCGACAATGTGATGGAAAGTATTGAGAGCAGTCGTAAGACAGTATTGATTGTGTCAAACGCCTTCGCCGTATCTCATTGGAGCCATTTTGAGATGACAATGGCCCAGACAAAGTTTTCTGAAGACGATCGTGATAACCTGATTCTGGTACTACTGGAGGAAATCGCCGACTGCAACATGAATCCAAGGCTTCAGTTGCAGATGCAGAAGAAAACGTACATCGAATGGACCGACAACCAAATCAGTCAGCAACTGTTCTGGGCACAGTTGAAAGAAGCTCTGACAAAACGTTCAAAGAGTCTGATAAATTCAGTTCCTCCAATCGAATTGTTTACTTCACAAATATCTGAAGCACGATTTAGATAAATGCCATTTACAGCCTATCTTCGATGCCCTATTCTCAGACCCGATGAGAGAAATTACAGGTTCTTGGCAGAGAAATTCCGATCCAATGGCAGTCACGGGCCTGTTATAGGCAAGTTGCTGTGTTCTACAGATAAAAGTGACAAGTATGATAATAATCATATGCTGAAAGTTCAAATTGGTTGTAGTTCAGTGTATGTAATAATTATTTTTATTAAAGCGACATTAATCAGAAACTTTTTATAATGGAATATTTAAATATTTTCCATAAGTTGTTTGTGGCCCCTTCAATAGCAAATAGCGACAAGTATGGCATTATTCAGGTGCTCAAGGTTTAAAGAGGTTCAAGTTAAGTGTCAGTAATAGTTGTCATAATTAAAATGACCTTACTCAGCAACTTTGCATATCAGATCATTACATTTTTCCTAAGTTAATAGTGCCCCAGGCTATAGCAAAAAGTGTCAAGTGTGGTAATATTGATATGCTGGAAGTTTACACTGGTTATTGGTAGCTGTCAGTAATAATTGGTAACTGTCAGTAATAATTGTTATAATTAAAGTGACATTAGTCAGAAACTGTGTATAACTGATTATCATATTTTTCATAAGTTGATTGTGGCCTGGGTTATGGCAAAAATGACGAGTGTGGCGATATTCATATGTTATAACTTTGAACTGGTTGTAGTTAAGTGTCAGTAATGATTGTCATAATTAATTTGACATTAATCTAAAAGCGTGCATAATGAATTATTATAGTTTTATAAGTTGATTGTGGCCCGGTCCGGGCTTCCAAAAATCTCCGGGCCCCTACCCTGCTGACGCCCTCTCGGCACACCTAGCCATCTGGCACGTACATTTCATATATGCTATTGCAGTAATGTGTAACAGTTAGGCAGTAAAAATGTCGTGATTCAGAGGTACCGTACACGTGCTGCTTCTCTATCTCGCGCATTTTCATTTGTCATTATCTCGATGTCTCTTTTTCGCTTGATGATCTTATTCGGTTTCACTTTGGTCGATTTCCCTTTCTCATCAGTAGATTTTAATCATATTTGTATTACTTGTTGCTTGAAATTGAAATGTGACGGCCTTCAGACATTTAAAATTAGTGCCCTATATATGTCTACCCGACTGACTATATCCACAAATTATAAAATAAAGTTCATCCAATCAACACCTGAATATTTCATAACTACGGCAGTTTTTTACTGATTGTATTTCTTTTTTCCACAATAGAATGTTCAAAACCAAAATAGGTATGTCTACTCATTGGGTGCAGAAAATGTCAGAATGGTTTACATGTCATCAACCTTGCGAATACAAACTGTTGGTAGTCACTGATATTGCACCGTCACTCAGATCAACTTCTTGAAGTGGACGCTAATAGTATAGGCTTTACTGGTATAATGTAGAAACATTATCTTTTCTCATATTGCTTGTCATGATAGCTCTCTATAAATAGCATTTCTGTTACAACGCACCAACAATCTAGAACTTTGGGTGTTATAATATATGCCTTAAATTCATAGAAGATTGGGGTCAATTATGACTGTAGGTCGACGAAGTTGTGCGTCACGTGTGTGTATATATTACTGTAAATGTACCTGCGTATATATACGCCAATATGGTTAACATATTCACATATAGACGTATACATATATATGCTCATTATATTATGGTAATGTACTATATAGTATATACTGTATGTATACAGATAGGCCTACGTGTGCAAATGTAGGCACATGGATGTGCATGTCCAATGGAAACCTCTGACTTTTTCCTGGCTGTGCCTGTCTCTGAGTCTGCATTGGAACTGTCGACCTTTCAAAGCAACATATGACATAGCGTTAAATCTAGACAAGAAGCTTGCATCTTAGATTCTAGCGTATAAAATAAATTGACTGAACGGTTCAATGATAACAGTGCCACAGCCTTTGACATACAGTTCAATGCTAGCGCGAATCTATCAGCGACATAAAATTATTATAACCAAATTATAATTAGGCTATCAGTCAAGAATAGAGTATCGCTGCAAAACCTTTCTGTCAAATCAACGCTCACTGCTGACATCAACACATATCGCAGTCGTAATAGTAATAAGAACATTTCTAAAGAGACCACAATAGCGAAGTCAAGGAAACCAGCTTATTCACAGGCGCTTAATCAAAACATATCGATAGAATATGAGTGAATATAATATCAGCGAATAAAATATAGCGAATATGAGCTAATAAATAAAAGCCTATTAACCTAATTTGCATGTGAGCAAGCCAAGCAAGGAAGATATATATATTTCATTGGACCACTTGGAAACGTATATTTTGAATGCAAGCAAGCATCGACCAATCATGAAAGTCGTTAACCAAAATAATAACCTTCGACGTGACGTCACACAAAAATCCGCGACGTCATTGAAATTTCAGATGCTACGAGCGTCACCTAACAGTGGAATTATAGCAATGATGGCTAGTATCTATAAGCATAAACTTGTTGCTAATTAGAAAATAGCAAACTCTATATATATACTTGCAGAGGACCGATTACCACTTCCCAGCGCATCAACCAATAGCGTGCAATCAGATTAATACCCAGAATGTCAGGCTATTAAATAGATAGAAACCTAAGGTGGAGAGGCCAAAAGTAAAAAAGTACATCGATCTTCGGTTGAAACCGAAATGACTAAAAAGACTAAGCAGATTGAATAGAGACAGTTAACGACGCGCCATTTGAGTCCAACAATTTACAAAGCAAAGAGCTCGTCGCTAAGGACCGTTCTAGCGTTTCTTACAATCATGGAAAAGGGCTTGTCTGAGAAAATTAAATATGTGGAGGGAGGACTGCGGATGGTCGGCACTAAATGATTTATTAAACATGCCTCAATTTAGAGCAATTTTGAAAAGAAGGAAATCAAGAAAAGAATTAAAATCGATTTTTATGCCCTCATTTCAAACTGACGTGTCAGTTATGGTTCTCGTTAAATAATTATGAATACACTTGAGTGTCAGTAATCTTAACTCTCTAATGCCTTAAAACTGTTCTTTAAATTCAGATGACTGTCCGCCGATGCGTTTCCAGAGATATCTGTCAGAACACACACTTAGGGATACAACGCCGAATCCTGCGTTTGATTCGATTGCACATTATTTTAATTGCCTCATGAATTTCCGATGCCATTTTAAAGTCGAATCAAATACTGGGATTAAATTATTTTTAAAATGCGGACTAACAGCTTGACAAGTCAACGCACAAGTATACACTGTTGCTCGTCAATTTAGAGTGGTTTGATGGATGCAGAAAGTGATGTCATCATATGCGTTATAGGCGTTATCTGCTGAAGCACATATCAACAGATAATGACAAAGTTTAAGCAAAGTATTCTGCTGTGGTTTGTATATAATCGCAGCTTGCCTGACATTTTGCAATTCGGCGCGGACAATAATTATATGAAAATGAAGGTATATGCTTCAGTATGCTACCATACAAATAAACAGCGCAATATAATGCTAGACCAGTGGCGTAGCGAGGCAATGCGCCGCCTGGGACGAAGGTACAAAATGCCGCCTCTGCCTATTTTCCATCACTTCGTTCTTGCATATATAGACCTATATGCAAAAGGAGATAGGCATAGGGGGCCTGTTTTGTGTGCTTTCATTAAGCTCTTATATACATTATGATTATTCTATTCAGTATTCAAATAATTGTAATGCCTACAGTTAATAACAGCATCGGCATGCACTGTCGACATTAAAGCTGTATGTCCTTTGACTAATTAAAATGCATTATCATTAGATATAAAGATATGAACATAGAATAAGATTGTATTAATTAAGAAATTAACCAGTTATAAAACAAACAAATAAAACAAGTCTCACAATAAAGTTACTAAACGTCTTGCAGGCTAGATCGAAAACTATAAAAAAGGTCCCCATAAAATTAAAATAAAACAATACAAATCATAGGGCCTATTCTTTCTGTATACGTATTAAAAAGAAAGTCCTAGGCCTAAACAATAATTTAATCATAGTGAGACCATAGGAGAGTATGGTACTTAGAATAGATTAGTAACTGATAACTTTGACTAATTGGAGCGCTCATGAGTAGTAACCTTGAAGGAGTGCTATAGAAATTTTCGTAATGAATGAATAAATGAACTTATCATACGGATACGGTACGGCCTCATACTTTCATTATACCTGTCAACTGTTACAATTTAAAAATGTACTTTTCATGCTTTCTTGCTTTCCATGCAGCAAAATTACTAATAACCTTGTCAAAGTTACTTGTGCCTCTCAAAGAGCGTTCAACTGAAAGAATTGGTAAATTGGAATGTAGTTATTCTCTAATTGTGGGTCTTAAGTAGGTTTTAATTAGTTTATTTTAATTAGTTTTAGTTTTGAAAGTCCAAATTCTGTTTAGGCAATAACCCTTTCATCAACCCAGATTCTAATTAAGAAAGAGTTTTTGATAAATCCAACTTCTATTTAAGTCAGATTTCGATTGTGAATCCAACTTTGCATTAATTTTTTCATCACTCAAAGTAGGCAAAAACATCTTTCGTTAGTCAAACTTCTGTTTCAGATAACTTTATTTGCATCAACACACGATGCATTTTGCAAGCGTTTTCATAAATCAAATTTATATTTAAGCAGAGATTGTCCTTAATTAATCCAACTTTTTACTTAGGAAAGAATGATTTTTCATCAATCTAAGAATTTGCGCATTATTATAAATTGAAAAATTTATTTCATTTTATAAGTGCGAAAGTCATGGCAAGATAGACAGGGGCGGCATTGCCATTTTGCAGCATATCTATTAACACTAGGTGCCATTCGATATTCCTTCTGTTTAGGCCTATCGTATATGTTAGTTTTAAGTCGAGAAGAAGCAAGAAAGCATATGGTGCCTGGTTTAGACAAGAGCAGCAAGAATCTTGAAGAAGAGTGCAATTTATACAACAAGAATTTTTTATTTATTTTTTGCCAAAAATGCCGCCTTTAGGACAAGTGCCGCCTGGGACCATGTTGCGCATTATTGTTATTGCAAAATTTATTTCATTTGACAGGTGCAAAAGTTATGGCATGATAGACAGGGGCGGCATTGCCATTTTGCAGCGTGTCTATTGACACCAGGCGCCATTCGATGGTCCTTCGGTATATCGTATATGTTAGTTTTAAGTCGAGAAATAGCAAAAAAGCTTTGGGTTTAGACAACAGCAGCAAGAATCTTAAAGAGTGCAAGTTATGCAAAAATAATTGTTTATTTATTTTTCTCCGAAAATGCCTCCCCTAGGACAAGTGCCGTCTGGGGCGGTTTGCCCCCTCGCCCCCTCGCTACACCACTGTGCTAGACTGTCTAGTTTTTCAAAATATTTAATATCAAGTTTTAATGGAATAGGCCTAGGCCTAATACACTTTAATAGAGCCTATTAAGCCTATTAAATACTGAAGTTGCTCTAATCAAGCACATTGTCAACTAAACGTTGATAAATTTAAAATCCTCTCCGAAATTTTTCTGCTGGTAGCAAATCTTTACAATGGGTCCATTGTTTAAACCATTTAATATATGTTGTGAATGCATCCCCGCTAGTAGTCAATTGGTGTTCGATTTTCGAAATCCAGTACAAAACTGCTCAATCAACGATCCAGATCTCAATATTTCTTCTTCCTGTAATAGAGGTGGTTTTTCACCTGCAATCATCCGCTCCAATTCAGTTTGTTGATGCTTTGTTCTTTCTGCAGCTTCAAAACTAACCTAGGCAAAGTAAGATGCACTATTGCATAAATAGTGTAACAGATAGGCAGTGGATTTTCATTTCTTATCGGTAATTGCATTGCTTGTTGCTGTGATCAATAAAAAAGCTATGTTAAATGATCTTATGTTATGTTATGGACTAGAGTTTTGTCATCGACTTAAGAATTTAAATAAGATTGCCAGCCAGTGTGGGTCTGTAATTACAAGTTGGCGTCGGTCTACAGTAGGCCCAGATGCGCATTTACAGAAAACGAGTCCGGCCCTATGCGCAAACATTTTGGGGCCCTCTGAATCTATTCAGTGAGTCTGAGAGGCCCGTCTATAAACGACGTCACGCACCCATTGGAGGGGTCATACATCTGTGACGATTTGTGACGAAGGGGAGTGAGTCTGAGATATGTGGCATATGAGATATGTCACATGGTATGACATATGAGATATGTCATCACATCAAATATCGAAATATGCAACTTTATTTGAAAATTTCACCCAATTAAACAGTGAGCCAAATTCGGGTGGCGAAGAGGCTCGTAACACGCAGCCTTCGCTCTTACCAACACAGTTAATCGAGCCAATTGATATTCACACTAACAAAGCAATTATGAATTATCACAATATACTTGTCATGTGAATGCTTAGCAGCAAAAATAGAGAATGCAAATATATATATTCAAAAATATTTCAAACGTGAGACATGTTATTTTGTATGAAAAGTTATCGTTCATTCGGGGAGCTCCGAGATGTTATTTGTATGAAATGTTTTCATTCATTTGGAGGCTTCCTGATAATAATTTTTACTATGTCATTTTGTATTTGATGTTCTCATTCATTTGGAGGACCATGAGATGTTATTATGTATTAAATGTTTCCATTCATTTGGGGGACCCTAGGATGTTATTTTGTATTTAATGTTTCCATTCATTTGGGAACCCCTGATATGTCATGTTGTATTTAATATTTTCATTCATTTGTGGGGCTCCCTGAGATGTTATTTTATATGAAATGTTTTAATTAATTTGAGGACCCATTGTTTTCATTCATTTGTTAGGCTCTGAGACGTAATTTTTTTAATTAATGTTTTCATAATTTGGAGGCCCCCTGAGATTTGGGGGCCCTAGGCGCGCGCTTAGTGCGCCTATAGGTAAACGCGCCACTGAGTAGGCCCAGTATCGATTCTATCGAAACAGATTATCGGCTAACCAGCACAGAGAAATTGTGACAATTTGCTGGTTCGAAACCGGGATAAACTGGTGATTGACTTATGATTGGCCTTGCAAACAGCAATGCTTGAATTCAATGGTAGGTTCAAAGGACTACATGCATTGGAGAGACTAATGCTATATAATAAAGTTTCATTGTTTTTGTAATTTACAACAGCGTCGTGTAGACAATTTTGTCTGCAGCAGCTATGGATCAGTTGTCGGATTTCTTAACCTTGTTGGCCCCCACTGAAAATCATATAACTAGACACTCGTCCGAGTACTAATGGCTGTAAGGCATGCCTTAGAGTTTCACTGTATATAGGCCTACCAAGGGTTTCATCCAGGTCGCCAAGTCGTCCCTGTCTACATGTACCTTCGGTACAGACCCGTAGCCACAATTCTCAAGACGAGGCAATAAGAGGCATGCCTTGATATGAGAATTTAAAAAAGTATTATAAAGAGTATGTAAAGAGTATTTTATTCAGCTGCCTAGCTTGAGCGACTTCTAGAAGCGTCTGAAGCATGCTCGTCTTGCTACGATATGATAGTGTAAAGAGTAGGTCTATTTAAAGAGCATGTAAAAAGTATTTTATTTCGTTCCCTAGCATGAGCGGCTTGTTCTCGAAGCATCACAGGCATGCCTCGTCTTGCAACGAGGATTTAAAAGTAATTTAAAGGGAATGTACAGAGTATTGTATTTAGTTGCATAGCTTGAGTATAACTCCTCTAAGCGTCCGGAGCATGCCTCGTCTTGAGTCGATATGAGAGTTTAAAGTTTGTTTTAAAGAGAGTGTACAAAAATACTTTATTTCGTTGCTTAGCTTGAGTAATGGCATCCTCTCGAAGCGTATGAAGTATGCCTCGTCTTGCGTCGACATGAGAATTTAAAGAGTATTTAAAGAGCATAATGAAGAGTATTTTATTTCGTTTCCTAGCTTGAGTGGCTTCTTCTCGAAGCGTCTGATCTGGGATCTCTTCTGAATAGGTTGTACTGACATTCTTCTGTTTCCTTCGCATCACACTGCAATCTCTCATAAACACCAACTCCTTCAGCACTCTTCTATGCACTATCCTCTCTTTACCCTACTCCTACTTTTCAGTCATCCCTCCAAATTCTTCCTCGCCACTCAGAAGTGTCACTCCTCCTAAACTCTCTTCCTACCAAGCAATGCGCTCTTGATTCTATCCCACCTAAAATACTGTGTCTTGGTCCTCGTTCTTTTAATCATCAATAATTATCAATCTCGCGCGCTCTCTACCCGCTACTATACTTCATGGTATTTAACCATCATTTGCCTCAGGCTGCGCCACTGGAAGCACTCGGCCAGTGCCAGTCCCAAGCCTGGAAAAAGGAGGAGGACGACGCTAATGGTCTCTGTTACCGCACAGTGTTGTTAAACTGCAACTACCACCACCGCATCTTTACCCAGTATCCACCACCCATCGGGCTTTCCTTTCGAAACTTTCAAGAACTCTTACCCAGACTCACTTGATCGTTCACCTTCCAATCCTCAACTAGAACGGCACTCGCCTTAACAGCAACGCTGCCTCCTCTGACCTTCTGGAAACCGGCCTCCGGCCTCTATCGGACTACGATCCATCTGATTCGACGCGGCGCTCGTGAATAAGCTGGTACCCTGTGCTTGGTTATCGATGGCGCTTTAGAAGCTTGGAGAATACGATTTCGATTACTACAATGAGCTTCTACAACATGAAACATTTCCTGCGGGTAAATGCCCGGGTGAGACCCCGGACTCCTCAGTCCTAGATTGGGAAGGGGAATGCAGGTAATTCAGTAAGTAGGCTACGGGAATAGCAAGGATATAAAGCGGATGTAACGGAACAAAAGGAAGGGAGGTAAGAATGAAGAAGCGCAGAGCATGGGGATGTGAGTGTGGAGGATTTGCCCAAGCCCGACTCTAGACATTTGGCGGCCCAAGGCAAAGCTACAATTTTTTGCCGCCCGCTGACCCATAATATGATTATTATATCAGCGATTAACATGAAGTCATTAGCTCTTTCTATGTTGGGCTGTTTATTTGCGTTTTCACTTAAGTATCGATACCTACGTGTATTAATATGGCTTAATATGTGAATTAACTACTACTGCCAGTCAACAAATAAATAATAAATGGTTTGATGATTTATTTATAAAGTTATTATGATTAATAAGAATTAAAAAATTATAAGTTTAATTTACGTATTTGCCAAAAAATTGTATGTCAATTTTGCAAAATCGGAGGCCTCTAAAAATCCACGGCCCTATTCGGCTGCCTCGTTTACCTAACAGCCAAATCGACCCTGGATTTTCCTCGTCTTGCTTTTGCCTTTGGCTACGGACCTGCTTACGTTGATACATATTTAGTCTGTGTGCAAAATGAAAAATGCAACCTCGTCATGGGCTAGTTTGTGTTTTCATGTATATGTGTGGAAGCAAGCATATTTTCAGAACATCTATAAAGAGCACTTGGCTTTCTAACATAGTGCACCTCCTGGCAACATTAGCTCTGTTTAGCAAAACAAGAGTCTTTGTCATTTGCCCAAACGCAGCAGGCCACGCAGCAAAAGCGAAATTGTACTGCGTCAATTTGACTCTGTGTCTAAATCGTATTTTCCGGTTTGACTTGCAGTAGTCTTCTCTTTCATCGCGCTCTTTCAAGACTAAACGTAAGTATTATGTTTGTGCACCGTCGTCATAAAATGAGGTCAGTTGCAAATTTTTATGGCACCACTTGAAAATTTACAACTACACGTACAATCAAAATCACAGATAACAATCGTTTATTTAAAGTTAATCATGAGCAATTATTAACGACAAAACTCTGTGTCCGAGGTTACATTCAAATTGGCCCAAAACATGATCGTAATCTAAAACACCACTCGATGCACGAGCGCTGTGGCGAATCAGAGGGGTTGTCAAAGGGGTAGTTCGAGGGAGGTCAGAGTCCGATTTCCAAAGGATCAGAAAAGGAAGAGTAGCTGTTGAGGTGGATGTCATCTTGGTCGAGGATTGGAAGGTGGCTGATTCTGGATAAAAACCTTTAAATCCAATTAAATGCCTGAGAAGTGATGGATAGAGGAGTTTGAGATAGATGAACGTCTGTAGGCACTGATGGTAGAGGAGAGGGAAAAGCGCGGAATTCAGGAGGCAAATCGTTTAGAGACAAGGTGCGGGGCTGGATATGGCTCGGTTGGTGAACTTGAAATGAGTGGTGACCGGGGGAGATTAAGACTTAGACAGGAGGAGGATCGAGTTGGCTGCATTTTGAAGAGTCTCAGATAATATTTGGGCTGGAAGCTGGCCCATTGTAGGAAGTTGTGGGTTTGCGAAAGGACTTTAAATCGTTTAATTGGTCGATATTTGTTTACTTTAGATCAGATTGAAAGTCTCATCATAAACAGCTTACAGACGAGGAAAATAAAACCAGGAAGGAGGCCGGAGGTATATGTACGAGTCAAGTATATCCTGTTTCTCGTCGATAAAACACATTTGAAAATGAAGTGCTTTGCTATTTACAGCAAAAATCAAACGTTTCCCAGAATGAAGGAATTTAGAAAGCCGTTGGAAATTTGCTATGCGGCCATTACGATTTTGTTAAATACGGCAATTGCCCTAATGCTTGTAGCCGCTGAAGAGATAAGTAAGTCGAAGGAGCTCAACTCTTACGCTAACGATAAAAGTGGAATGAATTCAGTGTACATTTTGCCTATTAAAGAATGTAGACCAAATACAAGTATCCATCTAGAAGATTGCAGCTACTCCAACTATCAACATATTCCAGCTGGACTTCCCAATACAACAGAACAGCTAATTATGAGAGGAAATAAACTAATAAGGATCAATCGCGAAAATTTTACCAACCTCAGTCTACTTCTATATCTGGACTTAAGCAGCTGCAACATTCATAGCATTGAACCGGAATCCTTCAACCAATTGGTGAGACTTGAGGTATTGAATTTGTCAAAGAATTCATTCCTTGAATACTACCCAAGGCATATATTCTCAACCCTTAGCAATCTTACTCAGCTATTTCTCGCAGGTACCAGAACACCGTGTCATTTTAACCTAACCCTTTTTCAAAACCTAACCAAACTGGAAGTCTTATGGTTTGGGGCAAATCAGATTTATCAGTTTCCTGAAATTGCATTTCCGCATTTGAAAGAATTAAATTTCGAAGACAACAATTTACTCAACCTTAGGACCAATAGGCCTAGCGATAGCCATACGGAATTTGTGGCATTGGAGACGCTCATTTTAAGTGGAAATCGATTTGTATTTCTCCAGCGTAAAAGCTTTGAAAGATTCAAAAATCTGAGTCGTCTGGTATTAGATAGAAATTATCTGACGCCAGGCGAACTTGCTTTCTCATCCAAATCGTTGAAAGATCTTAGTCTTAATTACGTTTCGCCGGAAAAGCACGTATCAAAAACAGCCTTCTTTAGAATTCCTAAGTTGGAAAAACTGAGCTTAGAACGATCGACGGTACTCTTCAGAAATGCATTCCCCTTCGAAATATTCCCTAACCTTATTATGCTTAATATAAAAGGAACAGGCGTAAAGTCAGACACGCTGGGAACAATAACTGCTAATCTACCAAAATTGCGCCACTTGAATTTAAATGACAACGACATCGACGTCTTACGGGATACAATGTTTCATGGCCTAGAACTGGAAGTACTTTTATTGGGTAGTAATTGGCTGAAAGTCTTGGACATGACATCTCTCCCATTCAGAACTTGGAGCCACCTACAACGGGTCGATTTCTCGAATAACCTGTTACTGGAATGCGACTGTTCGATAGTTTGGTTTCGACGCTGGCTCAGAGATCCCAGAAGGAACGCAGAAGTCGATAATCGAAACGATACTCAATGCTCGGCACGAAGAGAGAACAAAATCCTCTCAATTTATGACATGGAAGATCCAACAGACATGAAATGCTTCAGCGATGAGTCCGACTTATATCTCACAACAGTTTTTGTCATGGTCGTTGTGATTTGCTGTTTGTCGTCAACAACTTCAATGCTGTACAGAATGCGATGGCAAATGAAATATTATTATTTCAAACATGCTGTAAGTATAACATTGATGCGATAGTGCCATCTTTCTGAAAATTCGATTCTTCTCCTTCACTCATCCTTACTTCTTAATTTATTTTTGCCTTAAATATTGCAACCTCATTTGCAGTCGACCAATAGATCGATTTTACAAAGGTTGATTATCTTAAAAAAAGAAAGCTGTCCGAATAATGGCTGGCACACCGTGATTCCCACACCAACCCATTATTCAGTTAGCTCGATCTGCTCTAGTTACACAAAATTTAATAGGAACTGAACAGCAAGCTGAATTCATTTATAGCTACGCCAATAACCTCATTCCATCCAAATTGAGCCAGTTCTTCCTATTAGGCTTAAATATCCAAAATCACCTTACTAGATACTCTAGATTTTGCTCCGCACCTTGCGTCCATGCCACTGCATGACATTTTTCAGTAAGAGTTACAGGTATTAGCACGTGGAATGATAATACCATTGCATGTGCTAATACCTGTAACTCTTATTGATTATGTACAGGATGGGCCAGCATAAATGAACCGACTTTGTTTGCATATAACTTCACCAATATTTGCTAGTTATTGATACTTAATGCGTCAAATTAATGACATTTCACTCTAATATGTGTATAGAACCAGTCGAACTGGTACTAGTTATAATTCAAGCAAATGTTTGGAAAAGCACTAGCTGTCATATCCTGTTGTCGCTTGGGACGCAAAATGGCGCCGTTGACAGACGATGACCTAGTTTTGATCAGAATTCTGCGAACTGATAAGGAATTTGATTCGTTTCAAATGATTAAAGAGTTTCCTAACTGAGGATGGAATAAAAACGGGGCTGTTCTAACGGTTACCCAACTTCGAGACCACAGCGGAGACCATGACACTTTGTGAGAAATGTAACAAATGTCTTCTTCCTTTCAGCAGCCGCCCAGGTGTCACATCTCGTTTTTTGCTAACGAGATTATTATAGACACGGCCGATTTGGGTGTTTCTAGGAGTCTGTATCGTGAATATCTTCTCATCGCTAAACCATTTCCTATAAATTTTATCAACAGGCATGTGCTGCTTCAGACGCTTGCATGCTTCTAGTCGCTTCTTTTCGTCAGACTCGGAGAGCTGTTGGACTTCACGTCGACGAAATATCTTCAAATTTAGGTCATATTTTGCAATACGTAGGCTATTGTTGTCTTTCTCAAAATGCCTGTTTCGCGCTGAATTAGCTGAGGAGAATTGCTTGTACCCAGGTGATCATTTTGACTGCAAATTAACTCGGACACTAGCAGGGTGTCCGCGCCGTGCGAATCGATTCGTGTACTGTATGAATCGATCGTAGTCCCTTGTTTCATCAATTCGCATCAGACGATTCAAGAAATTTTCATTCCGTCCTCTTTTTAGAAACTCTTTAAACATTTGTTTAGAATTAAATATCTTATCAGTATGCCTAAGTAAAATTCTGATCAAAGCTCGATCTTTCTACGCGCCATTACGCGGTACAAACGATGGCAGAACATGGCGGCCTAGGCTTATCCAAACATTTACTGAGAATTGAAACTAGTACCAGTTTGACGTTTTTTGAATTTAATACTAGACTTAAATTGCTTTGATTTGACGCATTAAGTATAAATAACTAGCAAATATTGGCGAAGTTGTATGCGTGCAAAGTCGGTTCATTTATGCTGGCCCACCCTGTATAACGTTATATTATTAGGCTACTTTTAAATGCAGTCTACGCGCTAACCTGTACCTGCTTTCTGCCAACATTTGTGATTAATAATTAACTTACTACCTGACCATTAGCCGGTTCTTATGCAGAGTCCATAAGTATTGCCATACTTTACTTTCTCATTTTCTGATTCCTTGCACTTTTTGATTGTGTTCTTTTTCGGAACCAGACATAGTCACTGGCATAAAGCTACATATGAGAGTCTTCCTGTTTTTTTAACTTAAAACTTTTTAATTTGAAGTTATGGTCGCATGATCACTTATAAACATTAATGAAGGGGTTGACACTCTGACCGCCATTATAAACTGCTTATTAAAACAGGTAAGCTTATAGTTCCCACCCATTGAAAACAGCTAAAGTCACACCCATATGAACCAACAGGATGTAAGGAAAGCATAGCGAATTACATACCTATAGTTTCTTCGATCTGACCATTTTCCAAATTATTTGGGCCCATACAGCTAATCTATTTATCTATGAAAGAATCTTACCATTTTAATGCATTAATAAACTGCAGGTCGGGGAATTTATGTATAAGTTTTATAATTGTCTATTACCTAATCGCTTTTAATTGTGGTTCAGAAAACACTCCGAGCTCCACAGCCACCAGACTCGCTCCTCTGAAAACTACCACCTAATCGGAGTGCACACTACCATCAGACAGCACAGCATAAAAATATATGGTCCTGTTTACTGGAATACGTTGCCATATGAACTGACCAACCTACCAACGCTCCAACTGTTTAAGCATAGGTTAAAGAAACTTCTTATTGAACAATATAGTTTGTCTGTTTAATTGTTGGACTGCATACTCTGCCTCTATATATTGTCTGCATTGTGTGATGAAGTTGTTTCCGTTGTCATGGATGAATATCAGGACATAGGATGTAGAATCTATTGAATTGGCTACCTAAGTTGTTAAGGAAGATTGCTATACACACTTGCTTCATTTGGTATTTATTGACGTAATTGGGCGACCTCTGCTAGCGTAACGGATCGTTCCTTTGGGGTATCTCCATTGCTTACTCATGTAATGTTCCACAAAACTAGTTCTTGAGTGATTTGCTAATGTATGCGTATGTAGTTTTGTTGTGTCTTCTTTGGGAAAGCAATAAAGTTGATTTGATTGGTTTGATGATTTGATAAAGCTATATTTAGGCCTACACACGATTGTTTGACTGTATTGATAAAAATAATTCGTTCCTTCCAGCAAAGATTCCAATCAGCTCATTCTACAGAGAAATCTTTATTTGATTAAAAAGAGAGCATATCTGCACCCTTTGATCGTTGGTACTTTTATTTACATACCCGTGATGTGTCTAATCACAAAGTATTATCACAGAGCAGAATACCTGGGTATTCGAGACGTTCCAGAGTTACTTAAGCAACAGATATTAATAATATGTAACTGTTATAATTAATAGTCAGTAATAGTCGTTATGAAAAAATCTGATCGTATTAAATATGGCATTCCACAGAGCTCTACTTTGGGTCCACGTTTTTTCTACTTTTTTAATAACGACTTTAAAAATTACTCAAACTTTCTACACTACAGGTTATTTGCGGATGACATCAAAATTATTGCTATCCACATGGACGTACCGAGCTATAATTGCGCCCTGTGCCTAGCATCAATCTGGTACCTCACATGTTGAAAATATTGCATATTATCGAATAATAAGTTATTCCATCCTGAAATTTGCACCTTTTCCATATTTGCGCCCTGGTCCACAGCCCTGCTGCCCCTTCGGCACGGCCATGGTTACCCATGAGCATACGTTCTACGATAAACTACTCTTAGTGATGAATTAAGAATTTGAACATGTTGGCTTAGAGTAAATAAATGGTCCCTAAATGTTGCTAAGACTAATTTCATTTTGTTTCGCTTTCCATCGTTAACTCCTATGAATTGACTGGGGAACTTAAAAACTTTAATAACGATTAAATAGTCTGCTTTAGGTTATTTCATCCAAGTTTCTTCGACTCTACGTTCAAAAGTCTCTCACTCACTTAATGATACTGGTCTTTGAAGCATATCCATTACAATACACATATTGGGTACGGTTATGCAGGTAGCTCAGGAACCAGTCCAGGGTTACTCCACAAATGCCTTTGGAATTTAGTTTAGAAAGAAGGATTCTATGATCGACCGTGTCAAATAAGTGAAATAACGGCATGGAGAAGAAATCATTTAATGTGGCTAAAATCTTATGAACCTTATCAGCAATTGTTTACCTCATACCGCTTATAATTACCTACTAACATGCACACAAACCTACAATTATGACTCTACGATTCAAATTTTCTATTACTGAAACGTCATTAAATTTTGGACATCGAACTTGGTTGCTGTTGAAAGCAGAGCACTTCAGTTCATTGAGGGAAGCCCTTGCCTCAACTCACTTGACTCACTTGTCTAAACAGTTGCATGTTTATGAAGGTTGAGCAAGTGAGTGTATTTTAAATGGCTGAATTCATGTATAAACATACTAAATAAAACAATTACCGTTTGGTTTCATGAATGCCTTTACATCCAAATCCAAAGTTAACTCTTTACAGCCTACACTTCTGTAGTATGCTAATTACAGACCGATTTATTTCCGTACAAATATCCACAAATTCTCGATTAAAAGTGTCAGCCCTTCTGCTTGGAACAGAATTAATCATGAATAACGATGCCTGCCAAATATAACTATGTGTATCTTGAACTCAGACTACGTTGCTACTCTTTAATAAACTTACATGTGTGAGCTCTCGATAATTCTATGCAATGGCTTACAGAGGCGGCGACCTCGTTTGACAGGTGGGGGGACACCAATGAGAGGGGTAGGAATTGTGGACAGGCACACGTATAACGTGTCCCCTCTCCGTGAAAGGCGGGGGACTTGTCCCCCACGGCCCCTTCGGGATCGCCGCCTCTGATTGCTTGATTTTTGTAACCGGTTAGTACACTGGTTAAGCCAGCTAAATGATAAATGCACAGGACCATTCTTAGCTGCCATCAGTTACCCACATAAAAGTTACCCTGCTTGCGGGAGCTCGATTCATTAAGGGTCTTGCCATTTTATTTTTGCTCTCCAACATGTGCTAGATTTTGTTGATGTGTCTGTCTAGTTTAGTTGTTTGTGAACAATATTGATCTTGGTAATGGATATGTTTACAATATTTCATTGTTGAACTGCAGATAATTATCGGGTTGGTGATATCGCTGAGCAGATATCGCGACATCGCTTGCTTCCTTGCAGTAACATAATTTTAAGACCACTCCTCACTTTTCAAACACAATATTCGATTTCAAAATTGAACTCTAATGCACTAAAGCCAATGATAAGAAAAGTCTACAACCATACTGTAACTTTCCTGTGCTGCTGGAAACCTACAGCCATAGTGCATTAGGCAAAACAATTTGAGATGACTTCACAATTTCAAAAACTTCATCCAACTATCGCTGTTTGAAAGAAAACAAGGCACCTTCAACCTGTTTGCCATCTCTCCCTCTCGAAAGACAATTTTGGGACAAAGGTATTGCCCTGTGATGACCTGCACTAAACGATTTTTGCAATTCATTTCAGTTACAATCAGGGCAAGGAATTGAAGTTGTTCTCTGCAGCCATTATCTATTCGACGCGTTCATATGCTACAGCGATTTCGACCGTTCGTGGGTCGTCAACCAGCTATGTTCGTGTCTTGAAAATGAGTTTCATCTGCGATTATGCATCCGAGATCGAGACTGGCTTGTGGGACAAGACATAGTCGACAATGTAATGGAAAGTATTGAAAATAGTCGTAAGACAGTATTGATTGTGTCAAACGCCTTCGCCGTATCTCATTGGAGACATTTTGAGATGACAATGGCCCAGACAAAGTTTTCTGAAGACGATCGTGATAACCTGATTCTGGTGCTACTGGAGGAAATCGCCGACTGCAACATGAATCCAAGGCTTCAGTTGCAGATGCAGAAGAAAACGTACATCGAATGGACCGATAACCAAATCGGTCAGCAACTGTTCTGGGCACAGTTGAAACAAGCTCTGACAAAAAACTCAGACAGCGTAATAAATTCAGTTCCTCCAATGGAATTGTTTGCTTCACAGTAATGCATGTAAATCTGAAGCCCGATTTAGACAAGTGCTATTCACATCCTATCTTTGAAGTCCTATTCTCAGACCCGCCGAAAGAAATTCCGGGTCCCATGCAGAGAAATTCCGGGTTCTAAATGGCAATCACGAGCTTGTTAGACGGAAGTTGCTGGGTTCAACAGCTACAAATGACATGTATAGCCTAACAATAATACTCAGATGCTGGAATTCTAAGTTTACTTGATTGTAGTTAAGTGTCAGTAATAGCTATTATAATTAGAACGACATTAATCAGAAACTTTGAATAATGATTTTTATATTTGTCATAAAGTTGATTGTTTCCCGGCCTGATCTCCCAAAAATCGTCAGGCATTTGCCCCTCTGACCCCCTATCGGCAGGCCAGCCTATTTTTTTGCACATAACAAATGTCAGTGTTAGACTATTGTTATGCTATAACAACAATAATATGACAGATAGGCAGTACAAATTTTTATGCTGCAGAGGTACATGTGCAGCTTTTCTTTCTCGTTTTCGTTTTTTATTTTATTTACTCGATTTCTCTATCATTCATGATGAACTTATTCGATTTCACTTTAGTTGATTTCTCTTTCTTATCAGTAGATTTGAATCATACTTGTATTACTAGTTGATGGGATCACTAAGCAAGTTGTTATGTTATATTATGTTATGTCATGGACTTTACTTTTGCTACAGATTTATTTTTGCTTTATAAATAGCTTGAAGTCGCAATGCGAGGCACCTGAGACAATTTAACTGAGCACCTTATCCGTCTTCTTCGCATGACTATCAATAAATTGTAAATTGAGGCTGATTCAACCAATACCCGAAAATTTAATCATTATAATTATTTTTATGCTGATCGTATTTCTTTCTCATATAATGAAAAGTGGGTTCTCATTGGGTGCAGAATAAGGATGATGATGACGATGACGGCGATGCTGCTGCTGCTGCTGATTATGATGATGATGACGATGACAATGACGATGATGCCATTATCCCAACCTCACCTAATGACCTAATCACTATCAATAGTTTCTTAAAGGTTACTCACTCGGCTGGCGCAGATGAACTCAACTCCTCTAAAATTGCTTCTATATCCCCTCTTATTGCCACACTTCTTGCATCAATTGTCAACTGCTCCTTAAGCACTGGTATGGTTACATCTGCCTTAAAATTTGCCAAGGTGATACCCATCCACAAGCAGAGTAACAGGGACCACATAGCGAATTATAGGCCCATTTCAATTCTACCGTTCTTTTCTAAGTTATTCGAAAAAGTAATGTATACTAGACTCCATAATTTTATTGAAACTAATCAACTCCTGTGCGCATCGCAACATGGTTTTCGGCCAGGACAGTCCACTGTTATGTCTCTGCTTGACCTTATTGACCACATATCCGCAGCTTTTGACCGTAATGAATTCTCAGTGGTATATTTATTTATATATCTACAGCATTTGACACGGTCGATCATAGAATCCTTCTTTCTAAACTAAATTCCCTAGGCATCCGTGGAGTAGCCCTGGACAGGTTCCAGAGCTACCTGCATAACCGTACCCAATATGTGTATTGTAATGGATATGCCTCAGACCCGTATCATTAAGTATAGAGTTCCTCAAGGTTCTATTTTAGACCCCTACCTTTTTCTGATATTTATCAACGACTTACCTAACGCTTCTAAACTTGTACATTTTCTTCTATTCGCAGATATCACCAATATTATTGTATCTAACTCCTCTTATATCAATTTGCTAACCTTTTTAAACTGTGAACCGTAGCATATCGGGGATTGGTTCAATGCTAACAAACTGTGCCTCAACACTGAAAAGACTAACTACATGTACATTATCTCTGCTTCTCATGGTAAGAAACCGTCTGACTCAGAGGGAATTATTATGTTAAATAATGCCGCTGTACCCAGAACTGTCTTTATTAAATTCTTATGCGTTTTCGTCGACCAGTCACTTACTTGGAATGTCCATATCGATAAAGTGGCATCTAAGATACCAATAAACGTGGGCATCCTATCACGCATCACTCACCTACTACCACTCAATCTTAGAATCAATTTGTACTACTCCTGGTCCATCATTACATGACCTACTGCAATATGGTATGGGCGTCAAATTATCCCACTCGCCTCAAACGACTACAGCTTTCGACTATCGATTTTTCATTTACCAAGTGACCAAAAGTATGGCCTAATTTGTTTTTCATAATGTCATTGAAATTACAAATTACAGGCAAAAATGTAGTTGAATTACAATTTACATTGCTTTTGGGTAACAAATTAAAAATTAACGATTACAATTGTTATTCCTATTAGGCCTACGTAATTCCAATGACTCAATTAAATTGCTGAGTGCAGGCCTATCCATTACCGCAAGATTTACCGCAGAGAAACTGAGTCTAAATCCCACCACTCCCTAACAAAAAACATTAGACATTAAACATTAGAGCCTAATCGTAATTCCTAATTTCTAAAGCGCCACTCTACAACTACATGTATAGGCGCAGGACACCATCGTTATTCACGAGTGTTGCGTAAATGGGGTGAAAAAGGGTAGTCAGAAAGAGATCAGAGTCCTGTTGTCAGGGAATCAGAGTAGGCTGTCAATTGGAAGGTGGAGGATCAGACATAGGCCTACGTACGTGTAGGGCCTATCGGGGCACGAATTCTGGAATACGTGATACTTCAGTTTTGAGTCGAAATTCCTAGGCGTAGGCCTAATGGCGGATAATCGAAAACTATGACACTGTAGATTTACCGAAATTCGCGCTAGCCTTAGACTTAGTTCCTCACACTCGATCCTCTTGGAACATTCATCAACAAGAGTTCTCCATCCCGTACGATCTTTAGCAGTCTTTTCCGCGACTTCCCATTCGATTCCCATCGCCTTAAAGTCTTGTCTTGGCAGATTGCGAATATCGCTAGCCTAGGCTATTGAAAAGATTCAACAGGTGCTCTCGTCCCGTGTCCAACTATAGCTGATAGCTAATAAATACTGATCACATGATTAAGAACGGTCGAGTTATGTAGGCTTACGCCAGCGCATCACTAATTAGGCAACTCCGTAATGCCAACTCTTACTCAACAAGGTCTGCTTTATCTCTCACTCTGAATATTCCATGGACAATTGGACATAATTATAGGCCTATTACTTATCTCGTCATCCCAGCGCCTCTCTGTTGCCGAACTTGGACTTTGGAACAAGTTCGCTCTCAGAGTCTGTACATACTGGCCTCCAGATTCCAATAAATAACAGGGATGTGGTCTCCAGACCGCGGTCTTGGTATCGAGACGGTCTCGAGACCGGAAAACTGCAGTCTTGGTCATGGTCTCGAACCATCGGTCTTGATCTTGGTTTGGTCTTAAAGGAACGGATTTGGGATTGGTCTCCGTCTTAGGTTAGCGTTCCTGGTCATTTATCGGTTATTTTCGATTATTAGAGACACCAGATGTGTAAGCCCTACGCCCTTATTATCGATTTATGACACGCTGACCATCTATAAATAGGCCAACCTGTTTATAAGGGCAAAAAAATTCATTTGCAACGGAAACAACCATTTCAAAATTTGCTTTCGCAAATATCAAGGTTTTGAAACAATCTAATGATTATGTGGTCGGTCACGTGTAGTCACTGTTAACCTACAATTCCGAGTAGGCCTACAAGTAGGTCTACACCATTCAAAAACGGAACGTTAATCTACTTGTCCAGGTGTCTTAAAGCATATACCTATGGTATAAGCCTACTGTAAGTAATTATTGTGTGATATTTTCAGCCAAGGGCTGAACCCACAAAAGTTCTGACTGGCCGGTAACACTGTTTTTGGGCATTATTAAGATTAGTATTCTCCAGCAATAAAATTAATCTTTTAAGCGGGTTATACCGTTTTGGCGTGTAAACAAATTGAATTGTTTATAAAAAAAGAGTTTCGGTCTTGGTCTTGGACCCTCTGTCTTAGTCTTGGTCTCGGACCACCAGGTCTTGGTCTTGGACCTCTCGGTCTTGGTCTCGAGGTTTTGGTCTCGTGTCCAACACTGATAAATAATTCGTCCCTTCGTGGACGCATTTTCTTCCTAGACTGCATACCCGGGCCGTGTCTTCCATGACTCGGATCCATCCTGGCTTTCGATCGGACTCATGTGAAATGTGTGGTTCGCGCAGCGATTTTGATAAACAGCAGCATTAATTAATCGACTGATCATGCCTTAGTTGACCATAACGACAGAACAGCTATGATTTTTAGATAAATTTGTGGCGGTAGCCTTCGAGATAGCGAAACAGAGAGCAAAGAATGAATATAGTGACCTCATCTCGTAATCAGGAAGCCGCCCAACGGACTCAACCCGTGGGCCGTGGCCTCGAACTATCAAATTCACCTTTATCCTATGATTCCCGACATTGTTTCAACCAAGAACATAAAACAGCTAATATTGAATTGGTTTAATCGATGCGGTGTATAATTGGATAATTAGTTGCAGTTGCATAATTAGTATCCAATATAATTGGATAATTAGTTGCAGGCTGCAGCTGCGGCTGCAGCTGCCATATCTCCAAAACTGGCATTTTCTAAGTTTATTTCGTTAGTCACCGGATGTTTCCCCTTGGCGGTCTTTATGGCCTACGTGTTTCAACTAACTTAACTGGCTGTAGATTGACTATAGTTTGCGTATCGTTAATTTTATGATGCAGCAATGTGAATATTATTTATGCGGTAGCAAAATTTTGACAGTCGTAGTCAATGAAGTATAATAATAGTTGCTAACTTGCCGCTTTCAAAATAATAAATATGACATCTACCAATTCCTATTTCGGATTATCATTTTTTTGATTAATTTAGAGTTGGGCAGCTGCCCGGGTTTCACTTTGACTCTGGTTACGCCACTAATAGGCCAAGACAACCGCAACAATCACCTCCAGTGAACCTGCATTCGTTACATAATAAATTATATCTCTATTCGAGGTAGAATCAGCTATTGAGGATGGACCAAGTGGAGGGGGCCTCTTCGCTTGCCGTGTGAATAGGCCTATCTTCTGAATAGTATAAAGAAATTTCCTTTTTGAACACGTCTTAAATATTCTAGACGATTTTTAAACAAGCAAATTCGAAACCAAATACTAAACGAAATTATAAATTTATGCATATCCTTACTCGCCCTGAGAAACTCGAAGTTGTTCCGATCGTTTCGGTTAAGGTGGTTTTACAGCAATGACAAACGGCACGCCACAGCCATTGTTTTGTCAATAACTTCAAATTGCGTAAACGCAAACTTCACAATTTCAGGGTCTCTGTCAGACATTTTCCATTTTAAGATAGGCCTAATTGAATTGACTTCCGTATCATGTGGCTCACGCGTTAACCAGATCGAATAACCGTTTCTCGTAGAATTCCGGTTTCAGTTTCTTGCGCAAGATTTTAAGACAGTTAACGCGAAACTTATCGAGACCGCTTGTTCGAGACAGAACAAGACTTTCACTTCAAGACAGTTTCTAAAAATTCGAGTCACTACCGCGAGACCGAGACAACAGGCTTCCAAGACCGAGACACTAAAAAACTGTCTCGAGACTGAGACACTGTCTAGGGACCATACAACTCTGCTTGACGGCCACCAAGGTCGAGGTCTTTCAATACTTGGATCGGCCGCAGCCGACCGCGGAAGGACGTCACGATCGAATTCCAGCCTGGTTTCTAAATTAGGTTCTTGGCGCGGTCTGTGTCAGGGTTCTAATTAACGCACCTCATCAATATCTATTCGTCAGTCTCACGTTCCAGATCAGTGGAGGATGGCGATAATCAGCCAAATACCAATTATCTCCAATCCAAAAAACTACTGCTGATAGGCCCATACATCAGTTGTACAAATATTATCAAGAGTATATATGATCACTTGTCCTCCTTCCCAGCTGTCTGTGTCCTCCTTGGACTTTCACTGTATCTGGCAACAATAAGCAAGATTGAAGAATGTGTTTACAAATGAAAATGATACTCTACCAGCCATGACTATTCTTATTGAAGCATGACCGAGTACATTGAAATTTAGTTTGCTAAAGCTTTCAAGGAAACTGGCGAATGGCGAATCGTCTGTGCTAAGTGCAATGTAGGCCTATGCAAATGTCATCCTAGAAGATAAGCAGTATCACGTGACCTTCAGCTTCGATCTACAAATTGATCATGATTGTACAGAATGTTTTTCAATGCAGCTGTCGAATATTACATGCTAGACCTGTGTTGTACGTGTTTCTGTTTAAACTATGTGAGATACCTGAACTGCCAAGATTTTCATGAAGACGTGTGCTGATGGGATCCAGTAGGCCTAGTCAAATAACTATGCGATGTTTGAGTTATTGATTGCTATCGCCTTACAGGTATATATATATATTAATTAGTAACTTACTAGTAGGCCTATTGTCATTACAGTGGATAACTTTGCTGCGAAACGTTAACGCATAGAAGTAAGCTTACCAAAATAAGATATTGCTGCCACCGTCTGTAAATTAAGAGCTAGCTTGGTCATCAGATAGTACAGCAGTAATAGCACAGCACACTATCCTGAAAACAGGCAGAGAATGGCAACGTGCTGTTGCCAATCTTCGCCATGCAGTCAACCAGTTGGATTAACTGCACGCCAAACATTGCAAACATTGGCGCTGGGGCAAAACGCGAAAAGACGCAAATCAGAGACATGATTGCGCATAGAAATACTATAGCCAGCGAAGGTTCGGAGACGACATAGGCCTAATACACAAGCATAGGCCTATAAGTCAATGAGTAATCGAAAACAAAGTCCGTGAGAGTAAAACTGAATGACAGAAAACGGAGAGCGAGAGAACAGACACTGCAGCGATAGCGAAAGAGTGAAAAGGAGACACTTCGTTTGAAGATTGAGAAAAGACAGGGTTAGCGATTGGGTGTAAGAGATAGAGAGAGAAATAGTTGATAGGCCTAGGCCTAAATGGAGATTGATTGGTGGATAGATAGACATGGCAGATACAGAAAGAAAGACTGCATAGACATATAGATAGACAGATATATCATAGATAGACAGACAGACAGATAGATAGATTAATAGAGAGAGTCATAGATGATAAATGGAGATAGATAAATATTAGACAAATCTATAGAGATAGATAGATAAGGCAGAGTAAGAGAGAAATTACATATAAAGAAATAGATGAATTGATAACTAGATAAATTGATGCACATATAGATAACTGAATTGATCTATAGGTAGGCCTACATACACAGATAGATATCTAGATAGATAAGACTGAGAAAGAAATTTTAGATAAATTGATAGATGCATGAATAAACAGATCTATACATCAATTGATAGATAAGGAGGCACATAGAATGACAGATAGACAAGTGTATCGAGAAAATTATTATTAGATAGGAATACGCAGAGAGAAATTGGTTAATATACAGTGCGATGAAGAAAATATGCCGTTTGGTTGAGAAAAGTACGGCAAACATGAGACTGAAAGTAAGATCGAAACTGAAATAATATGGACGCAGCAGGGGCAGTACATACTATTATGAGCGAGAAGTAAGGTTAAAGTGAGTGAGAGACTGAGAGTATAATGTAGGCTATATTGTTTAGAGTATCTGCTTATACCCCTCTGATTGTAACGTCTAATAACGTTCAATCACAGACAACTACGTTAGTTTAACGAGTACTACGTCAAAATGGGAAATAATGAACTGCCTGAGAGACTTGTAATGAGTGGACTACCCAAATGTAAGCTACTTAATATTATGCAAAGCCAGGGCTCTACAGAGAAAATGTGACGCATTTGGCCCATCACATTTTCTTAAGCAAGCAGTTGGAAGGTAGTTCTGTGTTGACCTCAGGTCTGAAGTGAATGCAAAACTATCTTCTAACACCTTAATCTTCTCATTTCAGACTGAACGCAACATAATTATTCAATAAACTGGTGTCCTGAATTTGGCTTTCGAGTGGCCATTTAAAAGTTTTGAGAAGTTAACGACTACGATTAGAGTTTTATGTAGCAGCATAATTTTTATACTGTACGCCATTTTCTTTTCGTCTGTGCATTTAGATGGAACTTATTCGTGTTGAATTGTTTACTTGTGGTCGTTGTGGAGGCAATCAATTATCAGAACTTAATGAAAGGAGAATACAGGGACGGATCTAAAACTAACGTATACCGAAACTGACCAAAGTAAGTGAAGAATAAGACAAAAATGAAAATGAGAAAGGAGATCTCAAGTAAAAACTCAGAGTAGGACAGTGAAACGGAAGTGAAAAACAGAATGCACTGAGAACGGAGATAGAAAGTAATGAAACAGTCTGATGATTATGATGACCATGATGATGACGATGAGTCCTTAGCCCTCAGACAGGTCCATTAATTGGCTTATATGCCACCCACGTTTTACAAGGGTAAGGTGATTTCCCATTGCCTTCCTTTCTCACAAACAATTCTGGGCAATCAACTTGTCCAATGACCAAGGTCACTACGGAGTGGCTTGAGGTAGATTCGAACCTGCGACCTTTCACTAACACGGCATAGAACGTATATCGCTACACCACCGCGTCCCACATCTAATTTAGTACAAAGCAATTAATTCTGTAGCTTAGAATTCTAAAACTTAACTCAGTACTGTAGTCCTTCCCGTGTAGGTCTTCATATCGAGCAACGCATCTCCTCCTCCTCCACTCGTCTCCTCTGTCCATGTCCAGGTCCTTCTCGTTTTCGTCCCATGACATCTCCACTCTCCAGGCATCTCAGGTCGTCTGTGATGGTTTCAGTTCTAAAAGACAAAACAATAACGCAAAATGTCATAAAGTACAGAAATGGAGTGAACTAGGTAACAGGAAGAAAAAGACGTAGAGTAGGATAGATTGAAAGAGAACAAACAGTAACTGCATACATGTATCATGTAACTTAGCTGCAATATGCCAAGATAATTATTTTTTCAACAGCAAGGCATAGGGACAATGTTGCCAAAAGCTTTCTTCAAAAATCTTGTTCCATTCATCCACAACAGGGAGGCAGCCACACCTAAGACAACATTTTGGGCACAAGTAAAGAGGAAATAGGGTCAGCAAACCCAGGGGCGTCCAGAGAGGAGGGGGGGCCAAGGCAATTTCAGGTGGGAGATAATTGATTAGTCTTAGGGGGGAATATCTTGCCTTCCTGACATCTTGGACCAGAGGGTTTGCCTCCATCGCTCAGGGGGTATTGACGCCCCTGAGCAGACTCAAGAAGAGGGAAATAGAGATAATAGATCTGTAGACAGACTTAAGACAAGAGGAAGAGAAATTTAGGAAAGAGACAAGCAGAGAAGATATAAAATGCTCTGTGTTTCATTATCTTGGTCGACATTTTGCTACTTAATTAGAATCTTCCAAACGACCCGACGATTTTATTAGCAACCAATCTATGAGATTTTTCGCAAACCTTCACAAAAACTGAAACTAACCTATAGCTGCTTGCAGGACAATCGGTCAGTTGACGGCGGTCACGAACAGGTCTTGATAACCGAAGACAGGTAGCGCTTCATGTCATATGCCATAGCACCTCTACCAGGTTGGACGGTGCCAAAACTGCCGGAATTCTCTGGCCTGAGGCTGCCAGGATGGACGGTGCCAAAACAGCCGGAATTCGCTGACCTGTGTAATTTACACACCTGCTGATATTGTATAAATCTAAACAGTGCCTTAATTGAGTAAATTTTATTAAATTGATAAAGCATTGTACAGAATGTAATATAGGGCCTATAGTTCAAAAATAGCAGACTTATTTTTGCTGACTTGGTGCCACCAATCGTCTGGCAATCTGAAGCTCAACTTGCCTGTCTTGCTATGGCAATGGCTGCTTACCTGGAAACAGTGCCGTACCTAGGGGGCCAGCGGCACAAATGTGGAAAGGGCGCAAATTTCAGGATGGAATAACTTATTATTCCATAAAATGCACTATCTTACAAATGTGGGGGCGCCAGATTGATGCTAGGCACAGGGCGCAATTGTTGCTCGGTACGGCCCTGCATGGAAATGCTTGGGTTATGGCTAGAATAAAATGACCTCAGAGGGGCAGTCATGGACCCATACAATCCAACGAAAATAACAAACTGCCTGAGATACTTGTAATGAGTGGACTACTCAAATCAAAATATATCCTACTTAATATTATCTCAAAGTCAGAGCCCTACACAGAAAATGTGATGCATTTGGACAATCACATTTTTTGTAGCAAGCAATTGAAAGGTAGTTCTGTGTTGACCTGATCAGGTCTGAGGTCGACATATAACTATCTTCAAACACCTTATTCTCCTCGTTTCAGACTAAATGCAACATATTCATTCAACGCCTCTGAAACAATGCAGCGTTCTTGGAAAATCTGGTTTCTTGCGTTTGGATTTTGAGTGGTGCTTTACAAGTTTTGAGAAGCTGACGATTACGATTAGAGTTTACAGCAGATTTTTATACGGTGTGCCTGTGCATTCAGATGATACTTATTCGTATTGAATTGTTTACATGTGTAGGCAATACACGGATCTTACACTGACGTATACCGAAACAGACCAAAATAAGTGAACAGTAAGACAGAAAAGAAAATTCGAAAGGAGATTTAGAATAAAACTGAGAGTCTGATCAGGTCTGAGGTCGACATATAACTATCTTCAAACACCTTATTCTCCTCGTTTCAGACTAAATGCAACATATTCATTCAACGCCTCTGAAACAATGCAGCGTTCTTGGAAAATCTGGTTTCTTGCGTTTGGATTTTGAGTGGTGCTTTACAAGTTTTGAGAAGCTGACGATTACGATTAGAGTTTACAGGAGATTTTTATACGGTGTGCCTGTGCATTCAGATGATACTTATTCGTATTGAATTGTTTACATGTGTAGGCAATACACGGATCTTACACTGACGTATACCGAAACAGACCAAAATAAGTGAACAGTAAGACAGAAAAGAAAATTCGAAAGGAGATTTAGAATAAAACTGAGAGTAGGGCAGTGAGATTGGAAGTGAAAAACACAGAGAATGCATCGAGACTGGAGATAGAAGGCAACGAAACAATCTGATGACAATGATGATGATGATGATGATGATAATGATTTCTCTGCTTGCATATGCTACCCGGGGTTGAGAAGAATGAGGTGGTCTCCCATTGCTTTCCTTCCTCACGGACAATTCTCGGTAATCAAGTTGATAGAGTTAAACTCTTAAGATTAAAACTTACTCAGTATACTATAGACCTCTGCATATTGGGCAACGGATCCCCTCGTCCACTCGTCTCCTCTTTCCATTGCCAGTTCCTTCTCGGTCTCGTTCCACCACATCTGAGGTGGTAAGTCGTCTTTGATGGTTTCCGGCAAGTTCTAAAAGACAAAATAGTGATGCATAACGTTGCAAAGCAAGAAAGGGAGTGTGCTAGACGACAGCGAGAGAAAGACGTGGAGTAGCCTAGAATAGATTGAAAGAGAGTAAACAGTAACTTTATTACTTAACCGAGCTGCAATATGCCAACGAAAATTTTCCATGGTAAAGCAGAGATATGTTGTCAAAAGCGTTTGTAAAAAATCTGATTCAGCCAGATCTAAGACAAAATTTCGGGCACAAGAAGAAAAAATAGGGTCAGTAGATCAAAGAAGAGACAAAATTGATCTATAGCTATAAGCAAACCTAAGACATGAGGAAGAGAAATAACAAAGAGACTGGCAGACAAGACAGAAATTGCTGTGTCTCATTATCTTAATTGACATCCCGACATTTAGCATCTTCCAAACGACCTGACGATTTTGTCAGCAACCAATCGTCTGTCCATCGCTAATTAAGTGACCTTACCCATCTCTATCAACTCCGGATAAGTCGCAAACCTTCATAAAAAGTAGAAACTGAAACTAACCTAGCTGCTTGTAGGACAGTCGGTCAACTGAATCATTGCAGTTGATCCTGACTGGAATTGAGCTCCTTTGAATGAAGAGCTTCACACGAACAGCGGTTGACGGCATCACGTACAGGCCTCGATGGAAACATTGTAAAGAATGTAATGTATTTAAATTAGGTCAGGTATAGCAACTTATTTTTGCTATCTTGGAGCTACCATCGTCTGGCACTCTGAAGCTCAAACTGGTTGTCTTGTTATGGCTGCTTGTATGAAAGTACTTGGGTTATGGCTAGAATAAAACGACCTCAGATTAACAGTCATGGCTTCATAGAATCCAATGCCGTAAGTTCCCAGCACCAGGTCTTCAAAAGTCGTGACCAGCGACCGAGGATTACACAATAGACAAATACAAACTAAAGGATATAGTGACCCAGGATCTCAAAAATGGTCAGGATTTCTAACCTAACCTCTGTAATGCGGGTAAAATTAAAATTGACCTGTTGAATATCAACATATTAATGATATTATCACACTGAACAGCGCAGTTAACCTATTATCAATAGCCCATTAGGCACTAAAAATATGTTCAATTCAATCTTCTCTTCAATCTACAATTAAGATTCGAACATGTAATTAGGCCTATATAGGCTACTCGAAAACAAGAGAAGACAAGAGCACGTCCATGTAAAAATAAGATAAGAGAAAGAGAGAAAACAATAGGCCTTCACAACAGGAAACAGATTAACTAAGGAGAGAGTTAAATTTACTAAAATTTAACATTTAGTAAAATACCAAAAATAATTTTTTAGGCCTACCCCAGTAGGCCTAGTTATAAAGTATCATCGACAGGTCTCAATGGCAAATAACATAATAGCATCAAAATTTGTAGCTTAAGATCGATAATTCGCTCTCCAAGCTGAAAACATTCGATAAGAAATCGTTGTTTTGAAATTTGTTAAGTCTACTTGCTACTTCTCGACGACAATTCAATCGAAACAGAAGTTGGCGATGCAGATTTGCGAAAATTTCGCAAAAATCCGGAATTTGACCGTCTTCTTCGAGATCTACGCCGCAACTATAGGTCAATACCCTGACGCAACCATGACGACATTTCGTTTGCCCAGCATAGATAACATGTTCATCTATATTATAAATAATTAAGTAAATTAGACATATTCTTTAATAACGATACTAATAATTTTCGCTTAAATTAAAACCGCTCTATGATAACATAAATAGGCTCTTATTATACGTTATACACTTATTTAACCAACAATGCTGCTTAGTGAAAGAAGGACAAGTCAACATTAAAGATATATAATGATCTCACTTGCAAAGCCGTACCGAGCACTAATTGCGCCCTGTGCCTAGCATCAATCTCCATAGCGCCCCCATACTTTGCATTTTGAATATAATAAGTAAGTTAATTAAGCATATTCTTTATATAACATTATTAATACACAAGAAATGATTTAACTGGTATAACCAAAGATGGTATAACTCCCACCAAAAACTTTCTTAGTTGCACTTTCAAACAGTAACTGTAATTTTAGTTTTAATCTTGAATGAAAATAGGTCCATATTGTCAGGCTTACCGCCCCTACGGGTTGCTGGCTGCTCGGGGACGCCTTCAGAGGTTACATTGGCTAATCCTACTTCCGGTCCTACTCCAAAGCCTACGGGCCATTTCCCTGCAGTCGCCGACTACGTCTTAAGCGCGGAGTCAGGGTTTCTCGCCCATATGCTCCTGTCGGCTCTATCTCAGCTCCATGCATAGTGAGGGCCCCAGTGTGCACCACAGGATTACCTCGTGCCAGGTTGGACATAATATCCGTGACCTTGGGGCTGATGGTGGCGATCATCCACTGAGCGGATGAAGCACCTGGGTTGGAATGGTCCCTACGAGCAGACATATTTCTCTCCATAGGGCTCCTCACTATGACCACTTAATTATTTTAAAGTTCAACGAAATTTGTGGTTTCAATAATCCAGCAATCTTTATTTTCTGCAATTAAGCCTTAGCTGCCCACTCTATTTGATTTCTCCTACCCGAGACATCCGGGGCCCTCCCTGCAAAGTATCTGAAAACTTCTTATTCTGAGTATCTTCATTTCTCATGTCATATGTAGTCACAAGACTCCTTAAAACATTGTAAAACTGTAAATGCTAAAGTCAAGAATTTTCATCTCGCATAAAATGCTTAAATTTCCATTGAATTCTTATTAAGATTCGATCAATCATAGGAAAATAAATATAGCCTGCCTTCTTAACATTAGGTCATCGATCAATATCTCAGAGCCCAAACATCTTAATTTGAGCAAGACACTAGGTTCCTGAGGTTAACATAACCATCAAAAAGTATACCGCAGACTTTTGCTGTTCAATTAAAACAGGAAAACTCAACATAATTAAGCTGCTGTTCATCAAACAAGTTATCAATCTATTGCAATTGCACAAACTAGGCCACCACATGGTGTCCTATATTACAACTTTAAATTCAGATCCATCACACCATTCAGGTTTAAGGTTGACCTCCAACCGGATGTCTTTTACCGTCTAACCCAGGACGGTTCCCTAGGCTTTTGGCTAACCAGAAACCGGATGTAGTTTAACGTCGTGCCCAGGACGTGTCCCTACTACACGTAGTCAAAGAATCTTGCGGGTATTCTGACGGTCCGACGGGGCCTACCATTTCTCCCATTACGCTCGGTCCCTGACGGTGTTACCTCGGGACTCGGCTCGGTTTCAATATCCGATTCTTCGAACTGGTCGCCCACTTCCCAATCCTCTGGGGTTTCCCCTTCAAAGACTTTTAATTTGTCAACATAGACATTTTTGGGGCCCGCCCGTTTGGATCGCTGGATCTAATACAACACCGGACTTAGTTGGACCATTACCCGACAGGGGCCTTCGTAGAAGCTAGACCATTTCTCCTTAATTCCCACCCTCCGTCGGGGATAGTATTACAGCACCCAGGACCCTGGCTCAAATTTTGCTGGTCTCACGCGGAGATTATATCTCGCCGCCCTCGTGCTCCCTAAACGCTGAGTGGTTTCCCGGACAATTTGGAAAGCAATTTTAACAGTAATATCCAAGTCATGCACATAATCATCAACAGACATTTTAGGTGACACATCATTTTGACAATCGCCCAACACCAAATCAATGGGCAACATGACATCACGGCCTAGAAATAACCGACATGGGGAAAACCCGGTGCTTTCGTGCTCGGTCGATCGGTACGCGGACATGACTTGAGGCAGGAGGAGGTCCCTTTCTTTGGCTTCGAGATACCACCTTGGTGAGGAGGGCGTTCAAGGTCCGGTGTAGTCTCTCGACCCGTTTGTTCGAACTCGGCTTATAGGCCATGGTGCGGATCTTATTAATTCCGAGCATCTTGCAGAGATCCTGGAAAAGTGCAGCTTCGAAGCAGGGTCCTTGGTCAGTCAGAACTTGTCGAGGACATCCTAATCAGACAAATACTTGGTCCACCAAGATTCTCGCCACGGTAATAGCTTTCTGTGAGCGTACCGGAAATGCTTCCGCCCACCTCGTGAAGTAATCGATGACAGTCAGTATCTATCAGTGGCCTTCCGCCGATACTAATTACTTGCAAATATTTCCAATTGGTCCCATCCCCACGCTGCCATGCTCGCACTAACACTCCATTATTTATGCTCAACTGAGGCCATTGGAACACCAGCGATTTGACAGTGTAACTTTGCGAGCAGGTTTCCTCCCAGCACCCTCCCAGCTCTATGCTGTATTTCGAATTGGAATCCCTCCAATGTCGTAAGCCATCTCGCCTTTTGCCCAATGGGTAGTGGAGTCCGCCGCAGCCATTGTAGCGTTGCATGATCGGTGCGTAGTACAAACGGTCGGCCGAGCAGAAACTGTCTATAGGCCTTCATGTAGAACACCACGGCCAACATCTCCCGCTTGGTCACGTCGTAGTTCCTTTCCGCCGCAGAGCACAACCGACTTCCATAGCATACGACTTTTTCTACTCCCTCCTGCACCTGAGAGAGGACTCCTCCAATGGACTCCCCAGAGGCATCGGTATCCAAGACGTATGTGCCATGGTCAACGGGTAGCGCGAGGATCGGTGCTTCAGTAAGGCGTTCTTTCAACGTTAGGAAGGATGACTCGCATTCCTCATCCCATTTGAACCGAAAACCTTTCTTTGTCAATGCATGAAGCGGCCGGGCTAGCTTAGCGAAGTCGACCACGAATCTTCGATAGTATCCGCATAATCCCAGAAAAGCTCGTACATCCCGGAGTCCCTGTGGTGTCGGCCGCTCTTTCGCAGCTTCGACCTTAGTCCTGGTCGGTGGCCACTCCCTGCTCGCTTACCACATGCCCCAAGAACAGTACTTCCTTTCTCAATAAATTGCATTTTGAGGGCTTCAGTTTTAATCCATCACTAACGAGTCTTTCGAGAACCTGCTGCAACCTAGTGATGTGCGTTTGGAGATCAGCCGCATACACAATTATGTCATCCAAGTAGACTAAGCAGATTTCAAAGTTTAACCCGGTCATTTCCAGGTTCATCATACGGCTTAACGACGCCGGAGAATTGGAGAGTTCAAATGGTAACATCTTGTACTGGAAAATCCCACAGCGGGTGACAAATGCAGTCTTGGGTCGGTCACGCGGGTGTACGGACAGCTGGTGGTAGCGCGAGCGTAGATCGAACATACTAAACCATCTGGCCCCTATGAGCGCATCCAAGCTTTCACTAATCAGAGGGAGTGGATGTGCGTCCTTTCGGGTCTTAGCATTCACCGCCCACTAGTTCACACAGAAACGCGGTGAGCCATCTTTCTTGCTCACCATCACCACGTTGCTGGACCACGGGGAGATCGACGACTCGATAACCCTCTGCTTCAACATGACGTCAACTTGCTCATCGATGATCGGCAACAGAGTCATCGGTTGACGTCTCAGTGGTTGCCGCACTGGTCTCTCATTCCCGGTTTCTATTTCATGCTGAATAAGATCTGTTAATACCAAGTCATGTTCTCCCAATGAAAAAGTTTTCCGGCTGTTCAAGATGAGACTACGCAAGTAATCTCGATCGTCCGCTGGCACGCTTTCGTCCACTTTCGTCCAGAGCGGCGCTAAAACCTCGACATCTTCCCCAGTTGGGGACGATGATGTCTCTCTTATCGCTCCATATAGTCCAGCGATGCTTCTTTCACTCCGTCCCATTCCGACGTCCACTACTTCCGTCAACCACCGTTGCCCTCTTTGTAGGCGGATTGGCTCTTTCGACATGTTCAACACTCTAGCGGCCAGGTTTGCGGTCCTCTGGGGTAGATTCACCCAAGACTTTGATTTCTGTTCCATTTGCAGCCCTTAATAGTTGGTCGCAGCCGACAATATCCACTGGTCGCACCAACGCTCTAGGAACCAGACTGAGTTCGCTCCCGGTATCCAAGAGAGCCAGCGTCGCTTTGCCGTTTATTTGTATCGGCAGATAGGCATAAGTGCTGCCATTAACGTATCTCACATTTGCGGATGCTTCGACCGACACGTTAGTCGGGGCCTTATCCTTACGAGGTTCATCCCGATGCTGATTACACTCACTTGCGTAATGACCGAGGCCTCGGCAGCGGAAGCACCGTATCCTCTCACGTGGGACTCTTGAATTCGATGGTCGTCCATTTCGCTGGTTCTGGAAGGGTTCAGTATCCCTTGTAATCAGCCGCTCGGTCCTGCCGTCTTGCTCTTCCGTCCGACCATGCACTCCTTGTGCTCGCTGACCCGCGGATAGCATGCAGCTTTCGAGATAGTCCAACTTGCGTTTGAAGCACTTACCGCAACTTATCCACCTCCCGATCCGTTTCCTGCACAGTTTTAATCCGTCCATATCGTCGATCGCTTGATTCCCGCGTCTCTTCTGACGCCCGACGATACCCATCCAAACGTAGTGCTAGCTTGAACGCATGATCCAGTGTCGATGGTTCACGTTCCCGTACTTTCAAAGCGAGCGGTTTATCCGACATCGCATCTAGAAATGCCCGTATGACGAGCACCTCTCCGTGTTCGGAGTCATACCCCGGGTACGCCAATGACATCAGGCGCTGTATGTCCTGCACCAAAGTGGCCAAGTCCTCTTTCTGGCGTCGGGTACTCAGTTGTGTCTGGTAGAGCGACATTTGATCTGCACTCCCATAGCATGCTCGCAAACGTTGCACTAGATCAGACCAGGACGTCACGGTCTGTTACGCCTAGTCCCATAGTACCTGGTCGGCTGGTGCCTACAAAGCACACATCAGATGGTCTAAACGTTCGGCGTCGTTCCATCGATTGTGGCGTGCGCAGACCTCGTACATCCATTAGAATGCCTCCACAGCAGACTTACCATCATAACGCCCGAGTTTAATGTACTGACGTCCCTTGTCCGTATTGTCACATGGTGCAGTATCTGCCTCTTTTATCTCTTCTTTTTCTTTTTTCCCTTTGTCATCTCTTTCCTTGGACCTTCCTCGTTCTGGAGTGCGACGATTTCGTTCTGTCGACGCAGCAGGTAGCGTGCGGGTAGATCTCTCGGCAACAGCGGACGACGGTGATAATCCACTAGCACTGTTTTCCATAATTTTTTGCAATTCCTGGTGGATGAACATCCGCATGGCGTCATGATCCCCTCCAAGACACTCATGCTCGCGATCGTCATACTGCTCATCGACGGTACGAGGCTCTCCCACTCCCTTTAGGCGACGTATTGATACGTGAGGCGTGCGTCCTACTTTCTCCCGTCCTGACCCATCTTGGTCGAGTACTGCTGTAACAGTCCTTTTTGACATCGCCGCACGGGTCCCACGCCCTGCCTTCTTTGTGCGGTGGTTAGCGTCCGTTTCGTTCGCTGTATGCACACCTCTGGCTAACCATCGTCGCCGTCCTCATCGTCACTGTACTCGGGTGTTTCCAGCAGCCGACGTTCCAGCCGGCTCCTCTGCACATACGGTCCCAGCGTTGACATGCCCCGGCCGGACATCCGTCGGGGACTCCGTATTACGTACCCTGCGTTGAGCTGGGAGGGCCGAAGGAGCAGGGTCGTTGTACCAGGCTGACGTGCGATCGCCCTGGGTGGCCTGACGATGTGTAGAGCCCACTTTTCGGTCTTTCCGGCCGTCGGTTGACGCGGCAAGAGGGAGGAACGTCATCTTCTTCTGGTACCATTGTCAGGCTTACCGCCCCTACGGGTTGCTGGCTGCTCGGGGACGCCTTCAGAGGTTACATTGGCTAATCCTACTTCCGGTCCTACTCCAAAGCCTACGGGCCATTTCCCTGCAGTCGCCGACTACGTCTTAAGCGCGGAGTCAGGGTTTCTCGCCCATATGCTCCTGTCGGCTCTATCTCACCTCCATGCATAGTGAGGGCCCCAGTGTGCACCACAGGATTACCTCGTGCCAGGTTGGACATAATATCCGTGACCTTGGGGCTGATGGTGGCGATCATCCACTGAGCGGATGAAGCACCTGGGTTGGAATGGTCCCTACGAGCAGACATATTTCTCTCCATAGGGCTCCTCACTATGACCACTTAATTATTTTAAAGTTCAAGAAAATTTGTGGTTTCAATAATCCAGCAATCTTTCTTTTCTGCAATTAATCCTCAGATGCCCGCTGCAGGTTTTACATTCATTAATCACAATTATACAGCAAACCAACAATATTTCTAATTTACCAAAATCAAACAAACCCCTAAAACTGCAATAATTGTATAGTTATGTAATGTCAAAATTTATCCAACTTTCTTAGCTACTCTGTTTTCTATTCTTCCTAAAACAGCGCTATACAAATGTACACCATCCGAATGCCGTCAGTTACAATGCATTCGCGCTATCGCCAGCTCTGGCCAAAAGTTAATCACTCTTATTTTTTTTGAACACTCGAAGTTTTCAGACTGCACTTGCACCACACAGGTCGTAATACTTCCCATTTTAATTTCGCTAAGTTTCCTACACGGAAACTACTCGCGAATATGACTCTTTATGAACTTTTACCGACTCGTCAACCTCCAACCTTCTAGAACGACCAAAGAACTTCGACAACTAGAATGGCCGCTCACGCGTTACCTACGCAATAGAAAAATAGGTGGCGCCTCAAGCGACTACATCGAGGGCCTTACCTGCAGCGCCCCATTAGGCTCAGCAGCGGAAGCTCGAGGAAGATCATTGCGCAGGGTCATTTGCGCAACAATATTTGAAGAAAGAATGAATTTATAGAATAATAAAAGTTATGTCATACTGAAATTTGCGCGTCCATATTTGCGCCCTGTGCCACGGCCCCGCTGGCCCCGCCATCGGTACGGCCCTGCTCACTCGGTTCGTTAACACTGCGCCCCACCACTCTTCGCTCCCTCAGCTGGATGTTGAAGATTCGTACTCCGATGTACATACAACCTGTAACCATTGCAAGAACCAATATACACCTTGACCTGTAGCTAGGAATAGGAAGGCCTATAATCACTATATGAAAATGATCAGAAATGTAGAAAGATACTATACATATAGCACCAGGATAATCAACGTGATTTTTACTTGAGACCTGCATATATAAAGCAATCAATCAAAAATACTTGATTGACCGCCCCTCAAGATAACCCTCGGCTGAAAAGGACAGCTTTAAGAGAGGCGTAAAATGATGATGGGGACCAGCAATAATTAGGGCTCTAAATTATTCACGGTCGTCGCGGGATTCGCAAAATTCGCGAATTTTCGATACTACCGCGAATTTTGACGTTCTGCCGCGAATGACCGCGAACTTGAAAGGTTTCTCGTGCTGCTTAATTTGTGTTTTTGATGTGGACCATGTGGTAAAGGCTAAGGTTATAAACATTAGTTACGACGTATTCGTGTGTCAAAACATTCGGTGGCTAGAGGAAGACATTCAGTTTAAGCCCGGTACGTTTCAGGTGATTAGCGAGCGACGATCTATTGTTTTGCAGAACATGCAGTGTGCACTGTGCGCGTCGAATTTAATGGGAGGGAAAGTTGCACTAAGCACGCGAATAATCACCGTTCACAAGCGCAAAGCACGGAATGTAGAAAGTGGAGAGGCGAAATCCGAGAAAAGGAAATAATTGCAACCTGCTCTTTCAGCTGTGTTTGCAAAGCAGACGTCGCAGCAACATCACCCGCCATTATTGGCATGAATGGTCGTTGATTATACTCGGTTATTGACTTATTTATTGTGTAATTTGTGTACCCAACTCATCGCTCACCCAAAAATTGGATATTGTATAAGCTGGTTTCGATCCTATCCCATATGTCACTCAATATGGTCATTCTAGGTCAGTGTTTCCCAAACTGTGGGTTGCGACCCAAAAAAGGCTTGCCATGCTTCACCGCTGTTTCATCATAGTTCCATTAACTTCAAAGAAGCCAACTGTAACTGTTCTTTTCACCTTCTTTGTTGTATAGGTACTACAGTATACTATTCTACTGAGTACAGTAAGTCCTAAGTCTACTCTTTATATTGAGTGTATTAAATGCATAATAAATTTATATTGAAATGCCACTTAAATTGTAACTCGACATTGTTCCCCTATTTGAGGTGGGTTGCGGGAATTCCAAGATTTTTTAAAGTGGGTTCCAAAAGTCTGGGAAACGCAGTTTTAGGTGACACCTGCAACCCATGGGTAGGGAGAATGTCCTGCATTTGGTCAATTTTTAAATTTTTCAGCACAGAATTGGTATTGGTTGTAGCACTTGTATTTTGTTTTAATTATCAGAAACAGCAACGTTTTATGGGTCGAATACGGTTAAACAACAATATTGTTCCAAGAGTAAACTCAAAAATATTAGTGTTTTCCTTGCTGGTAAAAAAGTGTCCCAATGCAGACAACCATGGGGAGCATTGGGTCACTTTTACATATTAATGCACACAATTATTGTTAGTTGAAGTACTTGCATTTTCTTTTAATTATCAGAAACAGTAACGTTTATGGATCGAATGTGGTTACACAACAACATTGTTCCAAGAGTATACTCAAAAATATTAGTATTTTCAATTGGGCTACTGGTACAAACTGCCCCAATGCACACCTTCATGGGGAGCATTGGGACAGAGCGTGGGTCAATTTTTACATTTTAATGCACACAATCGGTGTTATCTGCAGTATATGTATTTTGTTTAATTATCAGAAACAGCAATGTTTTATGGATCGAATATGGTCATACAACAAAATTGCTCCAAGTGTAAACTCCAAAAATTTAATATTTACCTTGCTGGTAAAAATTGTCCCAATGCAGGCCATGAGTGTTGTCCCAATGCAGGCTATCAATGGTCAGTGACTAACGTTTTTGATAGTAGCACAACTGTGCTGTGTACGACCTCCAAACTTTACCCCATGCTTCGCAATATACTGTTCTAAAGTAGTTCACAGAAATTGTAGGCTAAATTAGCACAAAGCGTCTTGAGCGTTGACTGACATTAAACGATTAATATTTACTTTTCTTACCTAAAAACATAGATTTGCCGTTTATCTGTTAGACACTATCTTCTTGTCTGCCCAAGAAATGATAATCTTCTTTGCGACATTAAATACGTTCGCTAGGTGACGCACGACCGATACAATGATAGACTAGGCCTTGATACCGCCACTGACCCAATGCAGGACATTCTCCCCTACATGCTAGGTTTGGGGTTCCTCAATGATTCATACTGGATCCGCTTCTCTATATAATATTCACAGCTAACATCCTCTTTTTTTGCAAAACATTCTGCAGTGGGACACCTGTATGCTGATGACGTTAAGGACTTCGTCCGTGGTCCGCCTGCAGATCAACTTGCCTTTTCTCAATCCATTGAATGTTTTCTTCAGAATTTCATTGATGGATATCCTCGAATCGCCTCTTTGTCAATTCGAAAAAAACTCAGTAGCCTCTTAAACTCGACTTTGACCTATTTCTGAACGATTTCCATTGTTCACTTTCTCTACTAGTGTTCTTGACTTGGGTGTCACCATTGACAGTACTCTCTCGTTTGCTGAACACAGAGGCGTGCACATAGGGGGGATCCGTAGGCAAATGCCTTCAATTACAGTTAGGGTGGGTTGATAATTTTGTTAGTCTTAAGGGGGGATATCTTGCTTTCCTAACACTGGGCACCGGGGGTTTGCCTCCTCACTCAGGGAGGATCGACGCCTCTGGCTGAACACATCTAATCTATAGCTTCTATTACATGCAACTTCCTCTACCTGCCCCTCCTCTATGGTATATGCTTTTGCTTGCTCATGCATAGAATAGTGTAACTTGCTATAATTGGTCTTTACTCTTATGAAAGCCTGCCTGCCATTTCTTCAATCGGTGCTAAATGCAGCTGCCGGTTTGATTGCCTGCCTTCCTCGCTTCTCTGGAAGGCCCTATATCTGCTTTCATGACTGAGCACTTACACTGGCTTCCGCTCATAGCCCGCATTCTGCTTAAAGTTATTTGCCCTATTCCCAGAGCGTTTTTGGATCAAGCTCCACACTATCTTTCTGACCTTATCGTTTTGGCTGTCTGTAGTTGTCCTCTTCGTTCTTTAGACAGGCATGACATGACCTCTTGGTATCTCTGACGGTTACTCCCCAATACCTCGTCTGTTGGCCCTTTGCTTTGGAATTATACCCCTCTCCGACTTGCTCTTTGATTTTTACTGGCTGCCATGCAATATCTACAAAGTCATAGATAAAAAACCATATGTTACATCACATAGATTCTTGCATATTGTGGGAGAGCATAACAGTGGCAGCTATTAACAGGGGGACATACAGGGGCTGGGGAACCTGACAGAGGGGCCATCTGGATGTCTGGTTTCGTCAAAACTGAAAGTGAACTAAAATTTGGCGGGGCCACTGCTGGGAGCCACAAACTCAGTTGGAGGGGACAATGGCCCCGCTGTAGAGATGCCACTGACCACAACACACTGATCATTTGATTAGAGTTCAACTCTTAGATACATAGAAGTCAAACCTTGGTAGATCATGTCCTTTTTAATTATTCAATTTTTCGTATTAACATAAAAAATTGACATCTCATTCAAATTTTGAAATATTCTGCTAAATTGACACTGTCATTTTTGTTTTAGCATGTAGTTAATGTTAAAAAAAACCTTAAGTAAAACCTAAAGCGGTGTAGGCCTACACCACTGGATGATTTGACGTACTATGACTCATCAGCCAAAGCTAGCAATTGAGCGTTAGGCTGCAATACATGGGAATTGTCACCAACATCCTCCGAAAGCTACTGTAAATGTTAAATTTTATCACCAAAGTTAGAAAACATGAAGTGGTACTGTGCTTCAACTGCAACAAGATCAATTTCACCAAAACGTTGTGTTTCTTAATAATTAAAGTACATTTCTGCATCCTATTAGTTAGCGATATGCACCTTCGTGTGCACAAAAACCTCTATTATCGCTCATCAACAAAAACCTACAAAATCATTCTAACTAGTAGTATCCCTAAGGATGGCTATATCAGGTGTTAATCTGCAAATGAAATGTTATGCTTGTACGTCAAAAATGAACAATGTTACGCTGAGCGGCCGAAATATAGGGTCTACACTATAAAGTCGACCTACTATTTTGTACAATATACAGTAAAATTGCATGCAAATTATTCTTTCCATCATCATGAGGCTTGTAACATGGTCATTGCAACAGCGTTCATCACTAGCTCTAACTGGATTCTCGGGATACAATTTTTGTCATGCTCAGACTGCAAAAAAATGGAAGTCATGGGTCACGATTGTAGACTCGGGCCGCAGAGGCCTCAATCCCCCGGCCCTGAGTGATGGAAGCAAACCCTCTGTCCCAAGGATATGGAAGACAAAATATTCCCCCGAAGACTAAAAAAATCCCCACTAGGTGAAATTGAAGGCATTTGTTTCTGGGACAACCTCTATCTGGACGACCCTGTCGGACCGGATGATGGCTGGAAGAAAGGCCGATCGCGCACTATCTGTCACCAGCCTCCATCACCAAAATAGCAGCTCCACACAAGTCTTCCATGCTAGGAACTTCGATCTCATTATAGCGGAGTCGACTAGGAGGTGAATGTTCAAACAGAAATTTCCAATCAAATATGTTCCCTGGCAGGGATTCGAACCCCGAGTTCGTGATTGTAGATCAACCACTAGACAATTTCCTCAGCCAATGACGAATATTTTACTGTCAGAAATGTTCTGTATTTGGGAAGGATCAAAGTGATAGGCCTACGTTATGGACGGATGAATAACCAAACATGCATTATTCTCCTTTGTAAATGACAGTTTTTATACCTGCAACAAGTAAAGCACAAATCGTAAAAACAAACTCTGAACTGTTGGAAATTTATTGACCCACAATACCCTAATCATTAAATATAAAAAGCTATTGGAGAAACATAAAAAATAGAATCGATTTGGGGGGGCACATGGGGGAACTGAGCACTGAAACTGGGGGATTTATCCCAGTTTTAAAACTGGGGGCATATATGTGTCCCCTTGCTCCCGCTTGTTACTCATCATGGAGACTTCTTTCTTGTTTCTGGTGACTTTGGTGGCAATTCAATTAAGTAAAATCATCTGCCTATCCAGAACGTACGCTACCATATTATACTCCAAACCCATATTTAAGACGATATTTAAAAAATTCACGTAATAATAATTTTTTAAAGTAGTGTTTTAGTTACATCAATTTGTGCCTTAATTATCCTATAGGACGATTGGTCTTTCCTCGTCTAACATTATCTGAGCTTCAGTCTATCCCTATAGCTATATATATATATATATATATAATGCTGCCGTCCGACTGTAATGGTGGTATCCCTAAATTTTCACACATCTCATCTTTCATCCGTGACTCTCTTCGTTGGCTTCCTGCACCTCAGCGCATACACTTTAAATTTAACTTCTTACCCTCATGCGAAACTGTCTTGTTGGCTCAGCTACGGCATACCTTTTGACTCTGTACCAGATTGATTATTATTCTCCATTCCTCAACGAGCTTATTTTCTCTGTTCATCTGCCCGTGGATTATTACTGGTCCCCCGTATGCGCACTGCTACGGCCCAGACAAGGAGCATGGGCCTTTGCATGGGCCTATATGTAGGCCCCTTCAGTTGAAATAGTCTTCCTCTCCCCCTTAGGGCGGAACTCCACGCGTACTTCTCTCCCCTATAGCTGTTCAGTCTCGATCGGAAGCGCTTGAAGACCTTCTTGTTTACTAGGCTGCCTAGTCGCCGACTTGGATTAAGAGCGCCGTTGATTTGAGCGGCCCTTTAGGCTTACTTTTAGTAACCAGATAACCTAAGTTTTTTTTTTTACAGTGTCACGCAAGAGCCCAACATGGACACAACCTGTTTTTATACCAGCTTGACTCCCTGGATTTCGACCAGGCACCGAAAGGAAACTATCGGATTGTCTATTGCGGATTTGATTTGCTATAGCGCCGGTTCATAAACTGGTGTCTCTGACGTGGCTTTTGTGGGCGCTGAGAAATTTTCGAGGATTTACATTGCATTACGTATATATTATACTTGGAGATTTGTCGGGAGCTTGCTTCAACGACTTAGGGAAAGAAGCCTCTGGGTCTTTTATTTATGCCTCATAATTAGTTCTATTACTAGTCCCCTTTGGTTTTCAATTGGAATAATTTTGGAACATTTGTTGTGCACCAGGATTTTTCTTACTAGCGACCACAGGCTGATACCTTGAGGATTCGCACCAATAACGTACCGTACGTGCGTAGAAGTTTTCCTGAGATTACATTGAATTAGAACAGGCTAGCTATCGAAAATAGCTTTAATTTATTACACTATGATTTACAGAATCGAATGACCATGCCTATATTAGCGAAGTATGAATGCTCATTTAGACATTTACATTTGAAATGAATGAAACGTACCAGCCAGATGAAAAATTAAATTAATAGGGCGCCTAGGTATTTACAGTAAACCTTAATTCGACCATATCCATAAGTGCCAGTGCTGACGGCTTTCCATAGACACCGCCATCTTGGTTGTTGACTGTTAATGACTGAATAGATGAAATGCATTAATTTGCAATTGTCGTACAATGCTATCTCCTAATATTATGTTGGCGGTATAAAGTCTTATCGCGTGTATTGTAGCGAGCTAATTTTCGGTATGTCGTTCGCACTTCTTTTAAATGTAGCATTTAATAGAGTTTTAAAATGGCACATCATTTACTGGTGATTGGCGTAGGTTACTGGTTTTGACGTTTTTGTAGCGCCAACTCAAACTGATAGTTGATAGCGTTTGTGGTACCTTTCTTACAGGCGACCTACCATGGATGCATGGAGATTTTACGCAGTTGGTTTTTACGTAAGGGATATAAAATTTCTGCGACATTGTAAACCCAATATTGGCTATACCAGTTGGCACTTCTGTCAATCTCACATATATTTTCTTCATTCAATTATACCAGTTTTTATAATAGTTTTTCATCTGCAATGATTGAAAGTCTCAAGCTATTTTATTTGCTAAAGAAAACCTATTCTTACTTCTTGCATGTGAATCTCATATCTATGGTATGCATGTTTTTATAATGCAAATTCCGATACGGATAATTCTTTTGCAGCTGAAGCATGGGCCATGATATAAACGAAAAATTTTGCTCTGTTGCCAGAACATGTACAGACTAACACGGTTGAAGATATTTGCGCATGCACAACTTCGGAGCATGCTCAAGTGCTGTTAACAACACCTAAAATTCTTTGACCACGCAATGCACAGAGAAATTACTTCTGTGGCTAAAGGGTTTTACATATATATATATATATATGTATTTGTCTAAAAACAACTCTACCCATAGCCAGGGATGTGGTCTCAAGACCGGAAAACTGCGGTCTTGGTCTCGATTGAATTGGTCTCGGTCTCGATTGAATCGGTCTTGGTCTCGGAACATCGGCCTTGGTCTCGGTCTCGACTGCGTCGGTCTTGGTCTTGGTCTTAAAGGAACGGTCTTGGGATTGGTGTTCGTCTTAGGTTAGCGTTCTTGGTCATTTGCCGTATCAGAGCAATTTCTTTGATATTTGTCATTTTTTTTCGATTATTAGAGACACCGGATGTTTAGACCCCACACGCTTGTTATCGATTTATGACGTGCGGACCATCTATATCTATATATATATATACATGTTACTATGGACAAAAAAACGCATTTGCAACGGAATCAGCCATTTCAAGATTTGCTTTAATAAATTTCAAGGTTTTAAAACAATCTATTATGTGGTTGGCCACATATAGTCACTGTTAACTTACAATTAGGTCTATATCATTCAAACGGAACGTTAATGTACTTGTTCAGATGTCTTGTTCATATTGTTCAGATTTACTTGTTCAGATTTACCTATCATAGGCCTATAATTATATGTATGCTATATGTAATTTTTAGTGTGACATTCTCAGGCCAAAGCCAATTAGGGGCTGAACCCGCAGAAGTTCAGAATGGCCGTCTTCTGGACCATTATTAAGATTAGTATTCTTCAGCAATAAAATTGATTTTTAAGCGTGTTATTCCATTTTAGCGTCTTAATAAATTAAATTGTTTATAAAAAAGAGTATTGGTCTTGGTCTCGGACACTTGGTCTCGAGGTTTTGGTCTCGTGCACTGCCCCTCATGCTGCCTAACCAACACTCATGGTGCATAATAATAGAATTGAGGTGTTTGTAAGAGTCCTCCTGTGCCGTAGGTTGCACAAGTGCGAAGGTTTTCACCTATGACATTTTCAACTGGGGAATAGGTAACTTCGTTGATATTGTAGCCGAACTGCTTTCGCCGAATATTTAGCAGTTCTTTTAATATGAGTTGCGAGGGTTGGTTAGGGTCACGTTAGGCATGGTGAGGGTCGTTTTTGGTTAGTGTGTCGTCTTCAGGCACTTGCAAAAAACCTTTGGCTGTGGAAGTTATTTCTATGTGCGTTGCACAGCCAAAGTTTAGTGTGCAGATGCACTGCGTTTCTGAGACATATGTATCTAAAAATTTTATTCAGTTGTAGAATACTATGTCATTGTAACATAAACTCAATAAAGTATGTTAATTGATCAGACTACCAAAAGCAGCATGGCAAGAGAGTCTAGTATTGGGATACATGTAAGGAGCAACACAGGATCAGTGGAGCATTTGTTTACGATGTTAGTCATTCCCATTATTATGTCTGCAGAATATTTGTCTGGGTATATATATATTAAGTTGCATAAAAGATGCTTTATGATTATATTATAGCCAATGTAAAAGTATTAACAAGAAATGCCGACTGAAAAGCAGTTCCTGGAGTCTGGCTCTGGTGTATCGACCCGCCTGCTTAATGCCATTGAGAAGGTTCGACTGCAGAAGCAGAGACCTAGTGCTGAACGGATACATCGTGTGCTACGTCAGCTGGATCCTGATCTGAGTGTGGCTGCTGTCACTATAGAACTGGAAAGGGCAGCTAAGGATGGTCACATTCTTAGAGTTGTTACAAATGATATCTGTTCATATAAACTTCTTCCTGCAAGCGTTGTCGTCAAGTCTCCAAAGAACTCTCTTCCAGTGCTCCACGTTCTTCTGAGTCGCGAATTCCTCGACGTTATTGTCTCGGTTGTAGGCGGGCTAGAGCGTTGCTCGCTTGAAGTGCTCGAGTGTCAGCTGAAAAGGAAGTACACGTTGGAGTTGGCCGATGACTTGAATCTAAAGAAGGAGCTGCGAGACTGTTGCTTGAAGCTGGTCAAACTTGGTCGACTGAAGAAGGATGGTCTGTACTTCTGCACGTCTCATCGAGGGGCCGTGTGTGCTGCTGACTCTGTAGCAGATGGAAATGTTTGGAAAAATGCCACTGTTTGTCTTGAAGACTGCACGTCCAGCATGGTATTGTACTTCTTTAAAAAAAATTATTCTGAAATTTGATATCGCCCTTCTTCCAACATCTTTTGCCCAGAAGTGCACACGCTTCGATGGCGCAATTGCAGTTGTACTGCAGAGCAATTGTGCACAAAGGACTTGCTCAAGGTACCTATTCAGTGGCTGACACCTCAGACGAAGGTTGAACCCGCTCACTCAGTGCACACTGAGTGTTATGGGCCAACCACTCTATAGATTAGAAATTATTTTATATTAAAGCTTCCTCTTGAACTCTTGTAATCACTTTGGAACCTGATTTATGTTCTAACGACACATTCAAGCAACTATTTCCAATTTCTCATGGAACCCATTCTTCCCCTTGCAGGGCCTATAGTTACATGGAACACACTCTGGGAAATGCTGGGGTATTGGGTACAGTTGACCAAGGTTACAAATGTGCATATAGCAGACCTGTACAAAATTAATGGGGTGATATGGTTGGTAAAGGTAAGATTTTTATCAAAGATGATACCAAGATAGTGGACTGTTGAAGAGTGAGGTGTGGGAGAAACGTGATAGCAGTTGGAGAAAGGTCAGAAAGATTGAGCTTAATTGCTTGCGGGCCAATGATAAGAAATTCTGTTTTTAAAGGGTGTTGCCAGTAGGCATACTTGTTTGTTAGGCACCCTTGTAGCAGTATGGCTGTGTTATGGCTCCATATAAATTGCCATTTTTTCATTATAATTATGGCAGTTTGGCAGTCATCCAGGCTTATATCTGGGTGATGATGTTATGTAAATTATTTAGTGCCTATGAAGAATTGTGTATATTTGGCATAGTGCATATGAAGAATTGTGTATATTTAGCATAGAGGTGACGATCAATAGAATATGAGGAAATGATTGCTGAAGTGAGGAGGTGTGAAAGAATAAACAGCATTGCACCAAGAATGGAACCTTGAGGAACACCACAGAAGGTGTGCACTGTGCAAAGAAGTTGAGCATCCAGCAGCAATGTTAGTGAATGTTGGCAAAGGTATGAATGACTTGATAGGGCAGTACAGAGATTCCGAACACATAAGTACCGTGGTTAGGTTTGTAAGGATATCACGATCTATGGTATTAAAAGCGGGGAGGGGAAAGATGTCTAAAGGTTCTAGCTAAGAGACTTGTTGACGACCTATCACTTTGTTCTTTGCTGATACAAATTATGTCGATGAGTTGCACATGAAAAAAATATCCAATGTATGACAGCATCACATGACTTTGTATATACAAAGGTATGCTTGGAAGAGTTTATTCATGAAATAAAAACATGAAGGGTATGTTGAAACAAGGTTTCCTGCTATTCATGGCCCTTGCGTTACAGATAGTGTTCAGAATTTTGGGGCCATGAAAACTAAGATGAGAGAACCGACTCTTTTGTAGGTACTCAATACTCATTCAGATGTAATACTCATTCAGATTCAGTACTCATTCAGACTCAGTACTCATTCAGATTCAGTACTCGTTCAGATTCAATGCTCATTCAGATTTAATACTCATTCAGATTCAATACTCATTCATATTTAATACTCATTCAGATTCAATACTCTGAATATCATTCAGATTCAATACTCATTCAGACTCAATACTCATTCAGATTTAATACTCTTTCAGATTCAATACTCATTCAGATTTAATACTCATTCAGATTCAATACTCATTCAGACTCAATACTCGTTCAGATTCAATACTCATTCAGATTCAATACTTGTTCAGATTTAGTGCTCATTCAGATTCAATACTCATTCATATTTAATACTCATTCAGATTCAATACTCATTCAGACTCAATACTCATTCAGATTCAATACTCTGAATATCATTCAGATTCAATACTCATTCAGATTCAATGCTCATTCAGATTTAATACTCATTCAGATTCAATACTCATTCAGATTTAATACTCATTCAGACTCAATACTCATTCAGACTCAATACTCATTCAGACTCAATACTCATTCAGATTCAATACTTGTTCAGATTTAGTGCTCATTCAGATTCAATACTCATTCAGATTCAGACACCAGCTGCACACATGGCAATGCTTTAAATGAGTTACCGAATAAACAGATTCATAGCTACATCTTTACTGTACAAACTAAGTTCAGTTAAAAGCCAAAAGCATAGGTCAATGTGTTTATGTTTTAGTCATATCAATGAGATTACTCTCTATTAGTAGTCTTATCACTCCTTTCTAGACTTTAAGAACAGTATAACATTCATTTTGTAGCTGTATCTTTTGTATTCTTAGGATTTTCATCTAGTGTGTTATAGTTGCTGAGCCAGAAATTAGTTATTTACTTTACTTTGAAGATTTGCTTCAGAGTTGTGCTATGCAGGTGTCTATTTAAATTATTATTTGCAATTAGGTGTCTGTGAACATGATGACCTTGCATAAATAATTAGTTGACAGCATCATCTGGTATAGGCCATGAAGGTGTAGTACAAACATTTAAGATGCTTATGTTGTCTATTTGAACAGTATACAATACATAGTTGGATGTGCTGTGTATGAAAAATAGATCGAATCGAAGTCTAATACCAGTGGTTTAAATGCCAATGTTTCCTCGTATTAAAAAGAAATATGAAAACTTAGAATGGTGTCAATGTCAATTAACAGCAAAATTCTACCAGAGGTCTGTTATTTATGGTAGCTGAAAAGGAAGAAAGTTGAGTTAGGTCAAATAGATGAAGAGAGGATACAGTGTCAGACATTGGAAGGCTTCAGAAGCTGGTTTGTGTGGGAGGGCTTTTAGAAAGGCTTTGCCATAATTATGTTGAATCACTAAAACTACTTGTATCATTTCCCATTGATTATTGTTGATAATGTGTCAGTAAATTTGCATAGTTCTGATTTGTACCTTATTATTGTAAGCTATTGAAAATTATGACAAACTTAGAATAGAGTCAATTAAATTTCTGGTGCTCTTCAGATTATTTAAATTTTATGAGTCATTTTGAATGGATTCCATAAACCTTTACCTTCACACCAATAAAGTACTCTGATTCGGGCAGCAGGTGTCCTCACAATAAAACTCCTCTGATTGTAGAACAAACTTAATAACAGAATTAGTTAGATTCAGGTCTTGTTTTACTGGTAGCTATATTTAGAATGGTAATTTATTGCTGAAGAATGGATATTGGATTTCAGAAGATTTCCTTATTGGCTAAGCTTTATTGGTGTTGGGTGTTGATGCCACTAAGCAGGAACTTTATGGCATTGGCTGTGTTTTCTTGTCTGTCAATCACTCATATCCCCTCCCATCATTGGCTGTTGAAGATCAGATTCCTTTTTTGAATGGATCTTAATATTCTGATCAGTACACAATTGGTCATGGTTGACTGATTTAGGGATTTGGTGGGTGGTCTTGTCTGACTTATTGTGATTCCTGAATAAGGGCAGATGTTGGTTGGTCTTTTATGAATGAGGTGAATAGACCTTGGAAGTCCTGCTGATCAATCCAATTGGCTTATTTAGGGCTCCTTAAATAAACTTAGCTCACATTCAGGAAGGCACCTATCAGATCAATCTCATCAGTTGACATCATTCAGGTTGAGACACATACTGTATGAGGTTAGTTATCAACATTTTTCTCACTTCCATTTTTGCATTTAGGCAAGCCTAGGCCAACTTACTAATTTAATGGGTGTTGGTAACTTTATTTGAACCCAGTTAATTAAAATACTCCATTATTATTTCTACTTATGTGTGTTTACTTTGAAGGTTAGTTTTAATTCCATGGATACCTGGCTTGTTCGCACAGCTATTTCTATATTAGAAAGAGTTAGTAATTAAAATGTTTGATCAGTTTCTATAATGCTCAATGCAACATGCACGCATCAATCCAGTGCCTTGCACTGTATTTCTGTTCATATTGTGGCTATCAACTAAGAAACAGACACCGCTTATTGTTAGCGTGGTCTTTTTTGTCAGTCTGCCTCATGTTGCTGTCGATGCTTTTGGTCTTTCGCTTTTCTTATCATGCATTGACTACTGCAACTCAATACTCAGTTCTCTTCCTCATTGCCTTCTTATGATTCCTTATAATAAATTATCTCTGCACCTGCTCACTTGTTCTTTGACTTCTTCCAAGGTCTCCAGTTCGATGTCTTCAAAAAATTGCGCTGTTCATCTTTGTCAGCATTGGCTTATTTAGGTTCAGTGTCATTGTACAGGACAAGGCACTTCATGACCTTTTTGCTACCTTTTTGGCTTGTGCACTCCACTTATGCATACCAGGACTAACTTAGATCAGCTTTGTATGGCCAAGTGTTTTTCCAATTTACCAGATGTAGACTTTTGGTTTCCATGCCTTCTTGTATTCTGACCTTTAATTCTTTATCGTTATAGTTCATTACCACCAGATTTGGAGTACACTTCAAGTGAATATCATTTGGCAACATGATTGCGGTTCTATCTTGTTCCAGCTGCCCATGCTTCTGAGATGAATTCATAAATATTATGATATGGTTATCTGATTAATTATTATTAATGATTGCTAATCACGATCCAAATATGCATTTAATGATTGGGCATTTTGTGTGTGCATTGTTCATGGTGGATACACATTGTTTGTAAGAGTTGAGGTTTCCATGAAGGAGCTTAAATGTACTCAAAATAGGTATTATTATGTATGTATGTATGTAAGTATTAGGCTATTTATATAGCGCCTTATTAGAACCTCTCCAAGTTGCTAAAATTATGGTTCAGAACATGTGTCCTAGCAATATTTTTTCTGAGCAGTATTACAGCTTTGATTAATTATCTTATCAGTTAAATTTTATCTGAGCACTGTGTTTAGCGGTCTCTAGGCACCATTGCTTTAAATTTGCTGTCTCTCTTTTAACTCTTTAACGACCAGTGCATAGTAAAATGAAAGGCAAAATCAATAATGCTGGTTGTGAATGGGTTAACAGGAATGCTGATATGGATTAAATTATATAGATATTAATTTAATAAAAAAAACAAAGTTGGAGGATGCTGGCAAACATAATAACTAGGTGGAAATTATCGACTCCAGCCTTGATGAAGGACACTCCAACAACCAATGTGTAAATTGAGGAATCAGAGTTTCACTTGACTTTGTGGACTGTGGAGAGTATAACTACAATGAATGATTCAATGTCTGATAACCTCTGCAAAGCTGGAACAAGACGTAGAAGGTGAAATGGGGAAAATGTCCCGATTGGCAACCACCACATGCACTTGTAAATTTATCTATCATTTTTTTAAACCTGCCAATGTCTTAGGAGGGAAAGCCATTGGGGTGCTTGAAATTTGGTGATGGGTTTTTTAGCGACTAGTGACGATCTGCATTCTTTCAATGAGCTAAAGTGTAGGAAATTAGAGTGTTGAAATGAAAGTGTGAAGAGGGCTGTGCAGTCGCTGCATCCTTGAAATTCTAGATTCTCATATTTGACACTAGCTGGGGAACCTGGCATTGCATGGCTTGAGACAAGTTTATTGGCCCTGGAGAGTAGGAAGACGGTGGCCGCAGGGTTCACCAACCCCTCTACTGGGTGTCCCAGGTGTTCCCTGAGCCAACAGCGAAGTCAATAGCTTTAAAACTGTGCAAATGCATAGCTGGACAGAGAGACTGTATACCTGCTACCTGTACGATAACTCCCAAACCGTCCATTCATTCATGACGATGTAAAAGAAAAAGGCGGGGCAGACAGATATCACGTGCAGCAGGTGTTTTTCGTCGACACGCTCCTGGCGACTGAGAAGGAAACTCCTTGGGGGTCCGGAGACAGATTTTGGCCTGGGAGACCAGGAAGAGAGCAGCTGCAGGGTTCACCAGCCCCTCTACTGGGTGTCCCATTGTTCCCAAGCCAACGACGAAAGTTTTGAGTCAATAGCTCTAAAACTGTGCAAATGCATACCCAGACAGAGACACACACAGAATCTTGTCTTTATTTATGTAGATAATATTTTATGTGTCCTTCTTTGCTATATTCTTTCTAAAAGTGGTTCTGTTGAACTCTGTGCAGGCAATGTCCTCCACTTCTTCACTCCTGTCTGACCGTGGGAGACCGAAAACGGAGACAACACGCCGTGGATCAACTGATGGCAGAATCACCAGTAAGACACGTTTAGTACAGACCATTTGATCAATGCTGATTGTAGGGCTTCAGCATAGACAACCCAACTGATAATTCATACAGTCAGACTCAGTTGACTTAGTGATTCTTCCTTTGCTGTAAGATTTCCATGCAGTGCGATAATTGCTGTCTGCTAGTGTGTTTGCCTTAATAATTTAGACATCCACAGTTTTCACCTTCCGCTGTAATAATTGCGAGGTAGAATGTTAGAAAAAAGAAGACTGGGCAATTGACCATTGCCAATGACCAGTTTCAGTGTTCAATGAAACTGATTTAGAACAAATTTACATAGTTGAGTTTATCTGAGAAATTTTCATAACATGATCGGATATTTAATTGTGTCAGACAACTGAGTCTGTAGTTTACCAGCATACGAATTTTTGACTTATACAAGCTTTTCTCTGTAACCTTTTGGATATTTACTGTTTGGCTATACACTTCAGATTGCTAATTGAGGTTTTGTTTTATTGATATCTGTTGCATCGTGATAATGGCAACGCAGAAATTGACAAACTAGTTTGCATTTACTATGCTGTTTTTGTGACTTGTAGGTCTCAGTTCAGCATCTAACATGAATTGTCGTACAGAGTCTGATCGCACAGGGCCTTCTGAAGATCCTTACTCCTTTGAGCCAGATCCAATTATGTGGGTATTTTGACCTGTTGTTCCACTATTTTGAAATCCATTGATTCAAGGTTTTAATTTCAGAGATACATTAGAATGATATCTATATGTAAGATTGGGTATAATGTTCCTCCTTCATCTGTGACCAATCTGCACAAAACCAGTCATTAGTCGGTACGACTGGATTTGTGCAGATGGGTCGCATTCATGACTTACCTATTTTGTTTACTGTTATCAAAGAGCAAGTAGAATTAAATGGAATGAAAGTTGTTTTAGAACTTTTGAAGTTTTTGCTTCCATTTTAAGAATCTTAAACATGACAAATCCAGCACCACAGAAGTATATATCAGGAGAAGAAAGTTTCTTGAGCTAGTCTCATGTAGCTATGGGTATGAAGTATTAGGGAGATTATCTTGTTACCCTTTGGCCACAAGATCAGGTGGTCAGCCCTCTTTATGCCTGTCTGATATTTCTACTCTTGGTGGGCTGATGGTATCGTAACTTTATAGTTGAATTCTCTGTAGAGTACAGCAGGAAAAAATTGTGATCATCATATTAAGGATTTGAGCCACCAACCACTAGATTGACAGTCCAGCATATTAGTCAGTAGATTGTTTTGCCACCCTCGTTGAAATATGAAACTTTGTAATTCGTGATATGATTACTGAATTTCAGTGAAGCCCCTGCTAAGCACAGGCAGAAGACTCTGTTGCCACCTGTGAAGCCAGTCACCAGAGCGCCTTCTCTTGACCAGAATACGTGGCAACTGAATTCTGCACGGGGGAAGTCAAGAGGCGGAAAATCGACTGGAAACATATTCTCCGACATTGCGGAATTCAGTTCAACGGTTAAGTCCAAACGCAGCAAGGAGTTGACCAGCTGTGATAGTACAACGAGCAACCTAGACAAAGGCTTGGTTTATGCCAATGAGCCGTCTGAGGTATCGTCACTGATTGACAGGCGGCCTTCAAAGTCAGAATCATCAAGTGATTGGCAGAATGATGGCACGGAGAGAGCCAATTCCGTTGAAGCTGAAGACGTGGGGGAAAAGAACTCGGAAGAAAAGCCAAAGAAGCGATGTCGTAACCTTCAGTTGGCATTCCTCTTCGACAGCCTGAGCAGCTTTTTCACTGCAACTGGTGAGAAGCGTAGTGCTGTGCAGAAGAATACTAAAAGCCTGCAGACGAGTGCAAGTGGTGGAATGACACGCTCATTGTCGCAGACAAACAACTGTGCCGCCCGTCCTGCTGCAAGGGGTTGGAGCAGAAGATCGGACGACCTGAGACACTTTGATAATGCAGAGAAACTTTCTTTGAAGAAAGAGAAACCTGTTGTATTGGCGACACCCAAAATCTGTGAAAAGCCTAAATCCGTTCATACCAAGACAAGGAAACTCGGTGCCACTAAGGAGCAGCTCTTCAAGCAAGGTATTTAATAAACTTATTTTAAAATTATTTTGTGGCTAAATTATTTGCAGAATTTTGCGGTTTAAATCTGTTTTTAACGTATTTGACTGTGCTTGAGAAAACACACACACACAGAGTCCCTGTTCTACATTGATTTGTGAGAAATGTACACTTCAGTACATCTATGAGACTGTACAGACCCTGCTATCCTCTGCAGGTTATCTTGGTGTGTAGATTATAGCAGCTTATTTTTTGCAAATGACTGCCATGAGTCTACTGTATTTTCCTTGACTACCATAACATGGTTCTGTAAGTTGCTGAATACTGATAAACGAATTAGGGACACCTTGTCACCTTGTGCTGTCAGTTCTTGGAACTTTAGCGTTTGCAGAGGAAAAACGTCTCCAATACTTTCTTTTTGAAGTCGCATCTCTTAACTACTCCAGGTTCATTCCGGTTCTTTCGTGTATCTCGTCCATCCATTTTTTCCTTGGTCGCCCCTGTTTTCTCCTTTATTCTCCGCAAGCCAACATCATTTCCTTTTCTAATCCATCTGCTCGCATGACATGTCCGAAGAAATCCAGCTTCCTTCTCAGCGCTGTTTGTTGTAACGTCTCATCATTCTCAACTCCAATCTCAATGCGCACCCTTTCATTCATCTTTTTCGCCGTCCACGATATTCTCTGCATCTTCCTCCATATCCACATTTCATATGCATTCATCTTTTTCTCCATGTTCTTAGCGAGCTACGATCTATTGTTTTGCAGAACATGCAGTGTGCACTGTGCGCGTCGAATTTAATCAGAGGGAAAGTTGCACTAAGCACGCGAATAATCACCGTTCACAAGCGCAAAGCACGGAATGTAGAAAGTGGAGAGGCGAAATCCGAGAAAAGGAAATAATTGCAACCTGCTCTTTCAGCTGTGTTTGCAAAGCAGACGTCGCAGCAACATCACCCGCCATTATTGGCATGAATGGTCGTTGATTATACTCGGTTATTGACTTATTTATTGTGTAATTTGTGTACCCAACTCATCGCTCACCCAAAAATTGGATATTGTATAAGCTGGTTTCGATCCTATCCCATATGTCACTCAATATGGTCATTCTAGGTCAGTGTTTCCCAAACTGTGGGTTGCGACCCAAAAAAGGCTTGCCATGCTTCACCGCTGTTTCATCATAGTTCCATTAACTTCAAAGAAGCCAACTGTAACTGTTCTTTTCACCTTCTTTGTTGTATAGGTACTACAGTATACTATTCTACTGAGTACAGTAAGTCCTAAGTCTACTCTTTATATTGAGTGTATTAAATGCATAATAAATTTATATTGAAATGCCACTTAAATTGTAACTCGACATTGTTCCCCTATTTGAGGTGGGTTGCGGGAATTCCAAGATTTTTTAAAGTGGGTTCCAAAAGTCTGGGAAACGCAGTTTTAGGTGACACCTGCAACCCATGGGTAGGGAGAATGTCCTGCATTTGGTCAATTTTTAAATTTTTCAGCACAGAATTGGTATTGGTTGTAGCACTTGTATTTTGTTTTAATTATCAGAAACAGCAACGTTTTATGGGTCGAATACGGTTAAACAACAATATTGTTCCAAGAGTAAACTCAAAAATATTAGTGTTTTCCTTGCTGGTAAAAAAGTGTCCCAATGCAGACAACCATGGGGAGCATTGGGTCACTTTTACATATTAATGCACACAATTATTGTTAGTTGTAGTACTTACATTTTCTTTTAATTATCAGAAACAGTAACGTTTATGGATCGAATGTGGTTACACAACAACATTGTTCCAAGAGTATACTCAAAAATATTAGTATTTTCAATTGGGCTACTGGTACAAACTGCCCCAATGCACACCTTCATGGGGAGCATTGGGACAGAGCGTGGGTCAATTTTTACATTTTAATGCACACAATCGGTGTTATCTGCAGTATATGTATTTTGTTTAATTATCAGAAACAGCAATGTTTTATGGATCGAATATGGTCATACAACAAAATTGCTCCAAGTGTAAACTCCAAAAATTTAATATTTTCCTTGCTGGTAAAAATTGTCCCAATGCAGGCCATGAGTGTTGTCCCAATGCAGGCTATCAATGGTCAGTGACTAACGTTTTTGATAGCAGCACAACTGTGCTGTGTACGACCTCCAAACTTTACCCCATGCTTCGCAATATACTGTTCTAAAGTAGTTCACAGAAATTGTAGGCTAAATTAGCACAAAGCGTCTTGAGCGTTGACTGACATTAAACGATTAATATTTACTTTTCTTACCTAAAAACATAGATTTGCCGTTTATCTGTTAGACACTATCTTCTTGTCTGCCCAAGAAATGATAATCTTCTTTGCGACATTAAATACGTTCGCTAGGTGACGCACGACCGATACAATGATAGACTAGGCCTTGATACCGCCACTGACCCAATGCAGGACATTCTCCCCTACATGCTAGGTTTGGGGTTCCTCAATGATTCATACTGGATCCGCTTCTCTATATAATATTCACAGCTAACATCCTCTTTTTTTGCAAAACATTCTGCAGTGGGACACCTGTATGCTGATGACGTTAAGGACTTCGTCCGTGGTCCGCCTGCAGATCAACTTGCCTTTTCTCAATCCATTGAATGTTTTCTTCAGAATTTCATTGATGGATATCCTCGAATCGCCTCTTTGTCAATTCGAAAAAAACTCAGTAGCCTCTTAAACTCGACTTTGACCTATTTCTGAACGATTTCCATTGTTCACTTTCTCTACTAGTGTTCTTGACTTGGGTGTCAACATTGACAGTACTCTCTCGTTTGCTGAACACAGAGGCGTGCACATAGGGGGGATCCATAGGCAAATGCCTTCAATTACAGTTAGGGTGGGTTGATAATTTTGTTAGTCTTAAGGGGGGATATCTTGCTTTCCTAACACTGGGCACCGGGGGTTTGCCTCCTCACTCAGGGAGGATCGACGCCTCTGGCTGAACACATCTAATCTATAGCTTCTATTACATGCAACTTCCTCTACCTGCCCCTCCTCTATGGTATATGCTTTTGCTTGCTCATGCATAGAATAGTGTAACTTGCTATAATTGGTCTTTACTCTTATGAAAGCCTGCCTGCCATTTCTTCAATCGGTGCAAAATGCATCTGCCCGTTTGATTGCCTGCCTTCCTCGCTTCTCTTGTAGGCCCTATATCTGCTTTCATGACTGAGCACTTACACTGGCTTCCGCTCATAGCCCGCATTCTGCTTAAAGTTATTTTCCTTATTCCCAAAGCGTTTTTGGGTCAAGCTCTACACTATCTTTGTGACCTAATCGTTTTGGCTGTCTGTAGGCAGGTTATCTTGGTGTGTAGATTATAGCAGCTTATTTTTTGCAAATGACTGCCATGAGTCTACTGTATTTTCCTTGACTACCATAACATGGTTCTGTAAGTTGCTGAATACTGATAAACGAATTAGGGACACCTTGTCACCCTGTGCTGTCAGTTCTTGTGTGAATTATTTTGAGTAGTATTTTACTTGTGTGCGATATCATCGTTATTGTCCTATAATTCTCACAATCCCTTGCATCTCCTTTCTTAAATATACGGATAAATATTGATCTCTTCCAGTCCTCTGGCCATTCTCCGGTTGTCCATATGTTGTTGCATATTTTTGTTATTGTCTTTATCATTGCATCATCTCCTGCTTTTATCAGTTATATCGGTATTCCATCCTGTCCTGGCACTTTGTTTTCCTTCAGTTGTTTGATTGCTCATTCTACCTCAGCTTCCATAACCTCTGGTTCCTTTTCATGTTCTGTTATGTCTAATTGCTCTTTCCTTACTCTCTTATCTTCGCTGTATAATTCCTCCGTATATTCTCTCCATCTTTTCTTCATTCCCTCTTCATCCCCAATTACTTTTCCGTCTCCTGACTTCATTGAGCCCATTCTAGGTGAAAATGTTCTCGTTATTGCGTTCACTTTTGAGAACATTTCTTTAGTTCTCCCTTTCTTTCCCTCTTCGTCCATTTCTCTGCACATTTCATTTAGATGTTTTTCTTTATCTCTCTGTTCTTGCTTTTGGAAGGCGCTGTTCATTGCTGTTACCTTATCTTTGTGTCCAACCTTTTTTGCAGCTTTTCTTTCTACTGCTATATTGATAGATTCTCTCGATAGCCATGGAGTTGTTTTAAGTTTCTTCTTCTTCGGAATGTGTTTCTCTGCTGTTTCCAATAGCGTGCTCTTCATTTTGTCCCACAGGGTTCGTGTTCTCCTCTGCCTCCATTTCATCCCTCTCCAGTACTTCGAACGTATTCTTTACTTCCATCCTTTATTCCTGTGTAATGCCTCTGCAGTCATATATGGACAATCTTCCTCCTTTTTTCAGCTTCTTCAATTTCGTTTGCAATGTTACCACTAGTAGTTCATTATCAGTTCCGGAATTCGCTCCTGGTTTCGTTCTTACATCTCTTATTGTAATTTTCCATCTTTTGTTTATCATAGGGGTATTATATCTCTGGGTTGATGCACCCTTGCCAAGCAATCTTATATGTGTACGAACAGAAAATTATAATAACCTACCTATTCTATGAAATTTTGCATTAATGATTGTATTGTAGTTTACAGCATGTTGTCTTTCATACATTGTTTGACAATCTTGGTTTTATTAAACTGTTTTTGATTGTAGGCCACCAACAACAGTCAAAGCCAAGCGGAGCTGCAGAGGTTTTCTTTTCTCATGTTACTGAGGAAGAATCAAAGCTGTTTCAAGTTGTGCAGACTATTGCTGAGGAGGTGAGTCAGTCAGCCGAGTATCGAGTCACTTCAACCATTACTGGGTTGGTGAGCTAGTCATTCCATGAACTGCTCTTGAAAATGCTATTGCTAGTTTGTATCTTGATTTTTTCCGTTTAATTGTTTTCTGTGAGTTCCTGATATCAATCTCTTATAAATCCTTGGCACAATGTTTTACTTGTCAATAGGAAATGATGCAGTTCATTGTTAATCATGTGCAGAACTAAAACTGCTGATGATAATGAAAATTTTTTCATTTTGTTTTCTCATATATATATATATATATATATATATATATGCTGGTTAGAGGTGGCAATCTGGTTTGACAGGTGGAGGACACCCAATGAGAGGGGTGGGAAATGTGGGGGGACACATGTATAACGTGTTCCCTCTTTCTAAAAGGTGGGGGACTTGTCCCCTAGACCCTCCCCGTGATTGCTGCCCCTGATGCTGATAGATATATGCCTAAACTGTGTAAATCCCAGATTTCTTCTTCACAGCATTTGAGTTATTAGTGCTCTATTTTTGGGAAGTTAATACTTTTTGTTTTGTCACATTATTTGATTTGTTTATACTGAGAGAGGTGCTATAGAATTTTGTAAATACCTCACAATTTCAGCTAGAACTTTTTCGTGAATACAACTTAGTAAATTTTCTAGACTAATGGACCAGCACGATGAAGGCAATATGTCTTCTCAATATGAGAGATTTGTGCAATGGCATACAGAGGAAACGTCCATTTCAGTATTTGCACTGATTGCATGGTTCTTAACAGTAAGTGTTTGGCTATTTTTGGTCAGACTAGAGAGTGCTTCCCGCCATGATTTGGTCAGACTAGAGATCTGCCTGTGCTTTTTATTTTACAGAGAATATTAGTCGATCTTGGAAATGCAGTGCCTCAATGTGAAATCAAAGAACCTCAAACGCGGGTTATGTTCGGCAAATACGAATTGGTGTCCGACCAGCATTCTCCATATCCACCGGAATTTTCAGTGTGAGAGTTTTAGTCTTTTAATAAGTAAGTAAGTAAAACAATGCAGTTGCTCTCATCAGAGTGCAGGACTCTGTGGCAAGAGCCATAACTAATACCTTAAAATATGAACTTATTGGCATATAATCAAATCTTGGCATTGGCTTCCTATTTCATGTTTTTACTTCTTATAGCGTCTTTTGAAGTTTTAACACAAAAAAGTAAATTATTCGTTAGAAACTGTTCCTGAATGGTCCAGAGCAACAAATGCTCTTTAAACAATGACAAAACTAACTTCATGTTGTTTCACTGTCGTTGCAAAGCCCTGTTTATTGTTATTTCGTAGTTGAAAGCTATCTCACAAGTATCATCCTCAAAATATTTAGGCATATGTGGCCCTGCATGGGAAAATCCTCCCAGAGTCAGAAATTTAAAACAAAAATTTAATATTGTTTTAAATATTACAGCTATTGTTTATTAATGTAGTGAAAACAGTATATTTGTATCTCTAACAATGACAAAGTTATGATTTTTTAAGAATTGAAGTCCTAGTGTTTTGTAAACTCATTATTTTGAGAAATTGCAAGTTTAAGTTTGCCTTCTTTGTGTGAACTGTAAAAAATTGAATAGAATTCTTAACTTCATTTAGTTGAATGCTCTCGATGCAGAAATTTCTGCCCTTTGCAATGGTGCCAACGGTATTCTTTTGAAAATTAAACTGAAACAATGGCGAAATGTAAAGAGATGCTCTGTTGCCATTAAAATCTGTTCGTATGTGTGGACAATCCAAGGTAAAAACTGCCTTCATTGTGTAAACAACACAACAGTTGATAGAATTTTCAGTATTATTTAGTTTTGTGTTCTAGATGCAGAAATTTCTGCCAATTCCAGTGGTGTCAACGGTATTTCTTTGAAAATTAAATTGAAGCAATAGAACAGATTTTAGGACATGTTATATATTGCCATTGAATGAAATAATCTCTACAGCGGCGCCCAATTCGATCAAAACGGGGGTGCTGCCATTATTAATCTAGGCATCTGATTCGTCATTAAAGTCACTCGAATCCTCATTTCCACAACACTATTGCAGAAGAAATAATGAATAATATCTAGAAAACGGTGCTCTCGATCATTTATATTAAAAATGAACGCTGTAAGTTATTATTTTATCTGCACGGTTTTGTTAGATATCATTATGACATGCACACGGTCACACCAAATAAATTGTTCAGTCATGCCATTCTGAATCTGATGTGTGGAATGCTGTGATATATAGATGACAATATGTTTTAAGTCTTTAGATGGCAATGTGTTTTTTTTATGTCTTTAGATGGCAATGTGTTTTTTTTTGTCTTTAGATGGCAATGTGTTTTATGTATTTTTCTAGTCTTCCACGAGTTCTTGTATGTGAACTCTGCTTGAAATGTTCGAAGACTCAAAGTATGCTGGAACGTCATCTGGTGAGTCAGCATTAGAATGTGCTCTTGTAGCTGATTGTATAAATTATATATACATTGGATTTATTATATATACATTATATATGATGTATATATATTATTACATATGTAACAATGTTTCCAAGGCATGGACTTACAGTATACTATAGAAGTTCACTGAAGTATGGATGGTGATAATAATGTTGTCATATGAATATGGGCACTGGAATCTTCTATAGTACAAGGCTATGGAGGTATATAATCATCTCTACAGGTATAGTAAAGACATCTTAAACGCTAACAAAGACGTCCTCCAAATAACTGTATTTAAGTCCTCTAAAAACATCTGAACATTTAAGCATGACATAGTCAGAAGTTCTACTGGACTTAATGATTTATCCTGAATGTTTGATGACTGATATTGTGCTATAGAAGTTCCAATCGCTCCTTTATGATTTGGCAGATGTGTTGCCGTACTCTGGGACTCATGAGTTGCCCTCTGTGTTTTAGCGCAAATGTCGTCCTGGTCATCCTCCCGGTGATGAGATCTATCGCGACAGTAGTCTTTCAGTATTTGAGATTCACGGCAACAGGGAACTGGTATATTGTCGAAACCTTGTCATATTTTCACGCCTGTTTCTTGATCACCCTGGACTGTATTGTCGAGTTTCGCAATGCATCTACTACGTGATAACGACAAATGACAGGAATGGCAGCCATTTTGTTGGCTTCTTCTCAAAGGTTAGTGGCTCTGTCAACTTTGGCATATAATTTATATAGCTCTGTTTCTGTTTAGTACTTGGACATATAACGATACGGCTAAAGAGCCTCTGATTAGGCTGTACTGTGAGAGGCGCTTTATAAATTCGTAGAATAGAATAGAATATAAATTGTTCTCTATATTTTTTGAGTAATTTTATTTATTGTTACAAAGGTTATAATACAAGCGATGTGTAATGGCTTCTGGAATATCATCATAGCATGATTTTGCTCTATACCTTTTGGAGAATTTTGTATGCATTGATATTGGTTATCTCTTTTGATTTTGACTCAGTCCCTTTGTTTGGCTTTCTTTGCAATGCTGTCCTTTTTTACCTGTATTGCATGGTTCCCTTAGGTGCTGTGGTACTACCTGTATGACATTCATCTAGTATGCATTCTGAAAATACTTGCAAAGTTAGTGGTGTTTTTGAGCTAGGGTAATTTACACCTGGAAGTTGGGTATTTAGCATAAATAATATATATTTTCAACCACTGTTTAGCCACAAGTCGGCTGCACTTGGGTGGTATAATAATGCATGTTGTATATGGCCATTTATATAGCACCTTACAAGAACCTCACAAAGGCACTAAACCTTCGTGGATTGTGGAAGTATCTGCTGCCCCATGTAAACATCCTACCCTTGACTATGCCGAATAATCTGAGTGAGCTCTGATCCATGATTGATAGCTTCTTCTATAAAGATATGGCTAAAGAGCACATATGTGCTACCTGCAGGCTCTGAGTTGGAGTTCTTCAGAACATTCTTTGCTGATCACTAGCTATCCAAGTACTGTAGAAGTCTGAAATACACTTCTAAAGTTTTCCTTATGCAATATAGCTCAGCTGTCTTAAAGTGAAATTGGCCAGTATCATGATGGACTAAGTTGACAGACACTTGGTCCAAATATCCAGGATTGTACAGAGTTTTTGTCATTCGGGAGTTGGTCATCACATTTTATCACATGCCCATTTATTTGAAATTGGAGGATGTTAACTGTGCAACTGCTTGCAATCTATCCATCCAAAGCCACTCGATAAATATATATATATATATATATATATATATATAGGGGCTTCTGCTATTGAGGGAAGAACTCTCAGATCGTCGGACAAGCATCCAATTGATTCCCATCCAGGCTGTCTTTTGAGGGAGACAGACACGGCAATCACCATTCCGTTTCAAGTCAAATATGTTGGATGCCACTGATTTGTCTCCTATGGGTTCTATGGAGCAGATGGGTTTGTCGTTGATATGTCTTGGGACTTGGTGACCCACTGAAGACAATGTTTTGTTGTCGGCCAGATGTCCTTAATTTTTGACTCAATCTTGTCGTACTTTCCGGAGATCACTTTGGTTTGTTGCTTTAACAAATCGTAATTGTGTTAACGAGGATTGCCACGGCTTTGCATTTCTATAATTCAGGAAAATTTCAGTTAGAGCTGTACAGATATCACTTTTTGCCGATTATGCCGATCCTATTATTGCCGATTACTCATTTGCCGACACCCGATTATTTTGCCGATTATTTCATTGTGCTTCCCAAGATGTCTGGTTCCAAAAGATACTGATACTGCCTATTGTTGTGATACAAGCAAACACTTGCTCCATAGGAGACGTATGCATGTAGTTGGGGACTAAACCTAGGCAGTGGGCACGCAATACAGATTAGACACACCGCCCGCCATCCGACTGTGCCCAGGGTAATAAAAGGCCAAGGAACGACTGGCCTATTCACAGCCACCCATCTAGTCTCTCAGGTAACTGAAATGTTTCTGGGAGATCTGATTGGCAGCTAACATGTATTCATTAGGCATTGCCTCCACGATGTACATTCATCGGTTCTCTGTTGAATTGGCCAGTCGTTCCTTGGCTTGAATTGGCCAGCCATTCCTTGGCCCATAAGCAGGCACTATGACTCACTCTGCACAAGACCAATGTTGACACGTTCTCACGGTCTATTCTAGCACAGTGGGTGGTCTCACCACTGGTCTGAAGAAGCCATTGGCTCGACGACACGTAATGGGTAATGAACGAAATGCCGTCCTTCACAGACCCAGTGATGTTGCTGTCGTCATTTTGCTTTTATAGACTGAAAATAATATTGTAAAATTTAAAAAAATAATTTTTAATAGCGGCGCCTTTTATCTTGCCGATATTGCCGATATCTCTATAATCGGCCCGATTTTAAAATCGGCAGGCCGATTAATCGGTACAGCTGTAATCTCAGTATTCCAAACTGTATATATTTTGATTACGCTGTTCTTTTTTTTGTCTGCGGTGCGATGTAGTGAAAGCATCTTACATTGTTTCGTATTTTTGGTTGTTAGGAGAAGCTTGGAGGTCATAACCTTGCCTGCCTGCTTGTCTTACCTCAGCACCGACAAATGGGATATGGGCATTTTATGGTTCATTTGAGTGAGTATTTAAATAATTCTCTAGAGCACAGTGATGGCTGATTTATTCTCATGCCTTATTTGATATTTTAAATATACATGATGATACCTGCAGCAGAACATTGAATCTGATTTTTAAGCATTTATAGGCCCTGAAGTTTATTTGTTTTGAAAACTGGTCTCTACCCAGTTTTCTTGAACTCTGTTTAACTGAACGTTGTTTTCTTTTTTAACTGGTGGTTGCAGTGGTTTGTAAAGCAAGTTGTGAATGTTGACAAATTTATTTAAGACTTGTTTTTCTTTAAAAAAACTTTAGAACTTAATTAGCATTCACTGTGTAAGTTCATAAGACTGTTCAGCTTTTTTAATTAACTGACTAATTGCAATTACGTATCTGTTTTCGTTGTTTCTTTAATTCACGAGATTGTTCAGCTTTTTTAAAGAAGCTAATTGTGATATCATATCTATGTGGACTATGGCAGAATTTCAAGTAAATTGTTTTCTGTTTGACAGGCTATTGGTTGTCATCGACTGATGAAACTGCAAAGTCGCCAAAGCCACCACTTACTGAGTCCATTAGGAATATGTACAAGTCTGTCTGGAAGCAATCAGTTATAGACTGCATTGAGAGAGAGGATATGTCAGAGTTGACTGTACGAGGTGTGTCATCCGGGAATCTTGTTAACAGATCGTTGAATAGATTACAGTAATATGCATAATGATTCCTATTTGATGCAGGTATTTCTCTATTCTGACTTGTTTAATGTTGGAAACTTCATCGTCAGTTCCTTACAATCGTTGTTTTTCAGTAATAATTGTGAATGCATGATCTCCATGGTGTCCAGTTATTTTCCAAGTTCAATATTTTTCCCTTATGTATTCAGGTTCTTTTACTTTTTTTAATCAGATATTTGTATAGGATGGTTTGAAGATGTACTAATCTGATGTGCTGTGTGTGCTATAGCTAAATGACATTAAAGTTAATTAAGAAGAAATGGTTGATTAATATTGCATACCAAAGTCTTATTAGGTTAGGATATAATTGATATTGATCAGTATCATTATTATGAATTCTTAGCCTCTATCTGGTTTATGGGTGCTTTATCGTTTGGTTGATTTATTAAATGATGTGCTCTTTCAGCCACTTATAAATTGATTGTTTAAATGACTACCTATGCATTGATTGATTAGATGATTGCCTATGTGTTGATTGGTTAAATGACTGCATGTATATTGATTGTTTAACCCTTTAACGACCAGCTGCATATGTTTTCCCATACATTTTAGCACAAGCTGGTCGTTAGAAGGTTAAACGACTGCCTATTAACTGGCTGATTAATTGACGTCTTGCTTTGTTATTTAAAACTCTTGTCCATAATTGTTTCACTGACTTTGTCATGTTTCAGTCATAAGCTGTTCAACAGGAATCAGGGATGAGGACGTTTTTTCCACTCTTTGTGACCTTGGACTTAAGAATGAGATGGAGGACAGGTGACATTAGCAGTTCTTTTTTCAGAAACTTTTTTGCACTCAGTTTTGTGCATAAAGGGATTGTTGTCCATATAATCATCATCATCACTGTCCAATTCATAGATTATTAATATTTTTTTGAGTTCTTTGTCTGCTGGGATATGAGTTGTGCTAGAGATCCTGCCATTTGCCCCTGAGTTAGACAAAGCTGTTGCATTGTCTATTGCAATTCTTGGTGTCACATTTTGCTATAGATTTGAGTTTTAATATTAGAATTAAGCTGAACTGAACTGCATGTTATTGAATACTAATTGCTTCCAGCTGCGAAGAACAAATCTGCATATAAGAGTACTTCATTGTTCGTGACCTGTCTGTCATTGCTTGTGAAAAATTCATCATTTATTGTTAAGGCAGATGGATGTGATATCAGTCAAAATTTGTTAATGGACTGTACATCACATGAGTTAAGATAAGCACTTTCTTAATTTTAATTAACTTATTGTACTCTCTTTGGTTTTACAAGACTTTTAAATAACATTTCCATGACAGCCTCATGAGGTTGTCCGCCCTAGGGATAATTCGGGCGTGCGGTCTTGACCTCATGGATTAGCGATGAGAGGAGTGCGTTAAACACATAGTCCTGATAAAAGAGGACAGCTGCAGAGAGGTTCACATTCATCTTTTATATTTGTTCTACAGACATGCTGTGGTCCATTTGACACCAGCTCTTCGTGATATTCTGCTGATAAAGACTGAAGAAAAGAAGAGACCTATTGAATTTAATCCAAATGCCTTTCTTGACTCTAGACTTACCAGGAAACTTCGGGTAAATATGAACCAATTGTTATTATTATTATTACTATTATTGGAATCATTATTGTTATTAGAAATATATAATTAATTATTAAAGTGGGAGAAAATCTGCTATTTAGATTTTAAGGAGTGAGTTCAGGCTGTATATTTTCCCCATCTAAGTGCCATATCCCACTACAGCAAAGATATTGTACTAAAAACCTATAATTTCAAGTGGAAACGTCTGACATAAGTTCTAAAATTTGTTTAAGTACAGCTGATTATAAAATGCTGACTAATTTTAACCATAATTCATATCCAAATAATTTGTTAAATGGTTTTGAATTTTCATTTGAGTCATGAGACGAATTTGACTGTGGCTGAAAATTTTCATTTTGAGATGTAGATTTCCAGAAAGTTAATGAAGAAATACCTTCATCAGAAGACATAGGTTTTGTACTTAGGGTTTGGAGGCCAGCCCTTCAATAATCGCAATGTAAACAGTGCTTACATTTTACAGAGCTAGTGTTATACATAAGAGAGTGTTGGAGAAGTATTGGCTTGTGATAGCTGTGTACCAGCACTCAGTTGCTCTCACATCACAGGTTACATTAAAGAACCATTGCCCCAACTGAAAAGTCAGTAGTTCAGTTAAGAGGAAGTGCAGATGTGGGTATTATAAAATTTACTTCAGTTTAACCAGGCCAGGACACACTGCATGTGGCTGGACACACAAGGCATGATCTAATATTGATAAAACAAACAATAGTGTCGAAATTCCATGACTGGATCATGACACTCATTGTACATGACCTGGATGTGCTATTGGCTGATGAATTATCAATGGCTAGCCTTGTGAATTCGCTCTGTAGATGTTACTTCTGTAGTTTGCATCCAATATGGGTTGCATCGTGTAACCTTTCATTTAGTGCTGCTTTTACCCTAATTCATTCATTCAGAGTATGTCTTCTTCACTCAGTCTTCAACTGCACCTCCCATTTCATGTCCAGTCTCCAAAATATTTGCACATATCTGAATGTGTGTGTGAATAACTACTCTGGCCTACTATGGAGGAACAATTTCACAGGAGCATACAATTTTTGTGATGGCTGTGTTCAGCACCTAGCATTCATCTAAGAGAGTTGGCTGCGTGATTGTCATTTAATATGCGATGCTGCACAGTGCCGAAGACTTACAGGTTCCTCGCTTCAAATCAAATCAGATCAAAAGTGTTTTATTGTAGCCAATTGAAATAAAATACATCTCACAAAATGCACAAAACAGACTTAATAGCGGCTGCAATGGGAGCCCAAAAAGGGACGTGAGTTCCGCTGTATAGGGACCCCTTGTAGCTGCCATATCAAACTAGTAAATGTCAATTTCTCTTTATTGCAACATAATTATAAAACATAACAAAAACCAAGTGAAAAAATTGAGCAAAGCTTAATTAAAGGCAGTCATATGCACCATTTCAATATTATTGTTAGAACACTTGATGTCTGGTGTTGTAATTAGGCATTAATTAATTATAAATTAATGAGGAAGGTTCGTAACTTATTTTTAAGTGCTATAGGATTATTTGACAGACGAATTTCCAATTCCAAGATAAGGACCGAGAGAACTTTATATTATACCTCCGTGCATTAGTTCGAGCCTTTATGGGGCGATATGCCGTTATCTTTCTAGTATTGTTAGTGTGGTTGTCAAGTCCATTGGGAAGTATTCTCTAAAGACAGCAGGGAGTAAGCCGTGTTCGTATCTGTATATGAATTCAGACTTTTGAAGGACCCTAATTTGACTAATTTTCGATGGCTTGTACTCCCAGTAGTATGCACCAGTATAAGTGCTTCTACGAGTACTTGCTATTATTATTACCTCTCTCTTTTGTAGTAACACTAGTTTACTGAGCCTAGATTCATATGTGGATGCCTATTTCATATTGCAAAAGATCAAGTATGTGTAGACAAGGGAGTAGTACAATTTAATTCTAATTGACATACGGAGTATATAAGAGGTTGCCAACATCCTTTGCTATTTTAGAGGAAATATGGTTAATGTGATATTTCCAGGTTAAATGGTGGTCAACATAGATCCCAAGAAACTTAGCGGACTCAACCTGATTTATAGGAATATCATTAATAAGCAGACTTAGGTTATTCCTAGGACTAATTTTCCTATGTGACTTAAACAAAATGAAATTAGTTTTATCTAGATTAAGAGAGAGTCTGTTAGCACAAAACCATATAGCAACAACAGTTAACTCCCCATTAATAACCCTTACCAGAGTTTGCCAAGAACTTTGGGAATGAAATACATTTGTATCATCAGCAAATAGAATGAAAAATAATGTTGACGAGACAGTAGCCAGATCATTAATATACAGTAGGAATAGCACATGACCAAGATTGGAGCCCTGGGGAACACCAAATCTAATCAGATTCACCTCCGATGACGCATCATTACACACAACTCTCTGGGTACGATTATCAAGGTAGCTGTAGAACTATTGTGGTTATGTCCTCCCCTTCTACCATAATTTTCCAGTTTTTGTAAGTAGGATTCTGTGATTTACCATGTCAAATTCTTTTCCAAGTGTCATTTAAATAACCAGAAAATCTTCTGCACATTGATCCAATCTTTCTTTTGTTTAGCATCATCTTTTTGAGACTGTCTTCCATACTTGTATTGTTTTATTTGCTTTAACAGATTTTCTGGTTACTTAAATAGCACTTGTTTACTATTGGAGTGAAATGGGTGCATTTTAAGGGTGTAGTACACTATAGTGTCTATTCCACAAGGCATCAATTAATGATTTCTTCAGTTGAAACCAGTGTTAATTTCGTTCACGAAACTAGAACTAGAACTACATTGAATTGGTGATCGTTCACCAAAACGAAAACGAGAACTAGAAAGATATTAACAACTAGAACTAAATAAAAACGGAAAAGATCATATGTAGAACTAAATAAAAACGATAACGAAATTCAAATCTTGAACGCAAACTATAGAAATTACAAGTATCAATTTCTTTCCTTCCATGCTAATTCAGTCAAAGCCAAAATGAAGCACGAGGATCTGGAGCAATAAAAGGTTCAAATTTCTGGCAGCAAAGTTGAATGAATGAGACATAACTACTAAGTAGATATAATGTTGATGTCACAATGGGAAAAATATCCAAGAAGAAATGGACAGATATTTATCAGAGGTGACAAAGTATAGTGGAGACAATGCCTCTAGATTCTAGTCCGAACAAAGGATGATTTGTCCAACTTTATAGCTCCTCGAGTTGAAGATCTTCTCATAGCTCCTGCCTTCCAGGCTAATGTTGAAAGGATCTTTTCTTTATGTAGACTTTTAACAGCAGACAGACGTAACAGGATGTTATAACCTTTGGGAATGCAAGCTTGTCTTAGGCTAAATTTGAATGGGTTAGAAGAATACTTGATAAGCATCATTCCTAATAACTCCTGGACAATGAATGACGAGGGTCTGATTTATTGGGTTTTTTTAAAACAAGAGAGATAGATTAGACAATCGTAAGCTAAAATCATAACTAAAATGATTGGATAAATAAAAACTAAACTAAAACGGAAATGATTTCATGAATAAAAACTAAACTAAAACTAAAATGAATTTCATAAATGGAACTAGAACTAAACTGAAATGAATCACACCAAACTAAATAAAAACTAAAACTTAAATTATTTCTTGAACGAAAATAACACTTGTTGAAACTGTAGTAGTAAATAGTGGAACACTGAAGAAACCCTGCCAACACCTGCTTATGAAGCCTGTTGCCACTGTAATCCAACTTATGTGAGTTTTATGCAAATTAGTTGATGAACTGACACAGATTTATTGATTTTGAACTATCATACATTTTGATTGGATACAAACCTTTTCTGTTTCTAGGGAAAACCCCGTGCACCAAAGCGGAACAGTGACACTCGACCAAACAACTTCCCTGTGGACTCCATCAAAAAAAGACGAACTGAAAATGGTATCAGCTTTATTTTGCATTTCTTTTAATCTGTTTGTTAGATTTGTGGATATAGTTCTGCAGAGTTCTTTGGAAATAATAGAAATTTAATGTGTGACTGCTGTTGATTTTATTGCGGTGGTTTAGGAATTATCTATTTTATATCATGTAAATGCGAATCTATAATTCATTAGTTGCTGTGATTGGGTTGTACATTATTTTTATGCAGTTCATAGCACCTGGAAATAAGTGATGCCCATTGCAATAGTTCAGAGGTCCACTTTGAATTCTAGCAGTGGGAAATAGTGTTTACTATGTTGGAAATCTAATTTTGCAGCTTAAAATTGAAGTTTTGCTCAGCAAGAGAGTTGTTCAGGAGTTTCAAGTCAGTTCAAAGCATGAGGAAATAAGTCCAGATCAATCAATGTCATTGTTGATTGTTGTTTTGATTGGTATTGTGTGAACACTTCTTTGTTATACATCAGTTGCTGTTCTGTTCATTTTAGGGGAATTGCGAAACATTGAACCTGACGTCACTGAGGCACCAAATTCAAAGTGGAAAGAACTTTCTGATGATCCGGATCTTGACTTCAGTCCAAATCCCACCGGTCCTTCGAAACGTAAAGTTGGTTGGCCGAAAGGTCTGAAGCGAGGACCAAGGAAAGAGAAGCTAGCGGAAACTGCCACTCGTGTCATTCGCACAAGAGGAACTGGAGTCAAGGTCATAGTTTAAACTGATGTTGTCATAATATTGTTCAGTTTCATATCCCTACGTGGCATTTGTCATAGTTGGATATTAGATAGGATAGATCGGGTAACTGTTACCTTGTTTCTGATCCATTCAGCATTTTGACTTATGTTTGGTTTTCCATTCTGAAAACTAAGTTCACTGTCCACTTAACGGTGTTTTACTCGTTAATGTGACATTCTTTTACTGTGTTTGCTTGTCACGTGATTATACTTACAAGTGTTGTAATTGTCTACCCACTTACTTAAATTATTATTGTTTTTGTTATTAGTATTAATCAGATATAAATTATTTTTCCCTTCCAATCAGTCTAGTTGCAGGAGTAATCATTCCACAGAAACTGCCGTCCTCTCTCTACTTTCTTATATCTATTCAGCTGTTTAGAGTTATTCGGGTCTGTCTTCTGTTCTTGCTCTTTTTCGGGTTTCTGCTGCCTTCAACAGATTATTCTCCAATGCCTAGAGGCCCTCATGTGGGCTCTGAGGTTCCTTACTTCTTTGTCTTTGGTCTAACTTGTCTGACCGCACTCCAACGATCATTTCTGGTTATTTCATTACTCACTGGATCTATTTTATAGTGGACATTCGTCAGAGTTTTGTCTTTAGCCCCTTTTATTCATTTTATACATGGCTGACATTCCTTCCCTTTTCCAAAATCATTTGGTTGTTGGCCAACTGTTTGCTGATGATGTCCAGCCATTTGTCCAATTGTCCATTGTCCTCCTTCTGCTCAACTCTTTCTTGATAGGCATGTTGACACTCTTTCCCAAATTCTCTATTTAATCATCTTTCTTAAACTCCTACAAATGCCAATTTTTTGGCTTGGTACTCCCCAGCAATTCCTGATACTCAACTACATATTACTCTTTGAAAAGTTTCTCCATTTCACATTTTCATCTAATGTTTGTGACTTCGATATCATTCTGGATAGCTGAACCAAGCTTACCTGTTCTTTCTACTTACAAGTGAGACTTCTTCATTCCTTGTGTTAGGACCACAATGGCTAAATCCAGATCCATTGCCTGCATTGGTCTGTCTGTCCGTCTGTCTGTCTGACAGACAGACAGACAGACAGACTCTATGGAATGGACTTCACTTTGTCTGCATTCTACCATTCTTCTGTGGTGGAATCGCTGCCTCTTTGTCTCAGCTTAACCTTCCTTTTGTCTTGGGGGGGGGGGGGGTTATCTCGCACAGAGAGTGCTTCTGAAGCGCTTTAAAAATTATCAAATGCAAAATGTTACATTAAGCTAAGAATTCATCTCAAAGGCATTCATAGTCACAAATGGATAAATTTCAAGTTGTTTGCAATATGAGTTAAGTTTATGGTGATGGATTCCCTATATGGGGTTATATCTGTAATAATGAGTGGAAACCACTTGTCTATTAATTTTTTGGAATTCAAGACCAACAGCTGGCAGATGATGCTGACCTTAAGTTGATCCTGCTGAAATTAATTATGCGTGGATTGTGCAAAGGAATGAGGGAGCTTAATACTGCACCTCAAAGTGCCCTGTGCACGAGTTCAACAGCGTTAAACTGGATCAAAGCTGGAGAAGATCAAGTCTATAGCTGGACATCTAACAAGGAAGAAAACATTATTGTATTAATGATAAGACAAGGATCAGAAGCATTGACCAGGGTCAGGAGCATTTACACTTTAATAATGAGCTGTATTGGTTTCCTAGTCGATGTTAGTACACTATCGTAGTTATAGTGTTAAAGACAAACATAGAGGTTAGGTTACCGCAGATAGAATTAACATGTTGGGTCATGCAAGGTTGGCACAAGGAGATTACAATGTGAATTTTAAATCCAGGGTTGAACGAATGAACTTGGGTCATGAACTTTGAGCGCTGGTGGGATCTGTATGTTGTATACTCAGTAGGATTGCTAACTGATTGGGGAGGTCTGCACCAGAGACCTTCAGTATTGTTGATTGTTTGATTCATTCGTTTATTTACTACAAAACTTATATTGCACCCAATCAAGGCTACTTGTCAAGAGTGCTCCCAACCCCAGCATGAGACGAGCATAGAGAGAGTCTGAGTGAACCATGGGGAACACAGACAGCACCAATGGGAGCCTATTCCAGAATATGAATGGCCAAAAACTGAGAAGACGGTATTCAGTCTAATAGCTGTGCAGGCAAAAGGTACATTGATTATACGCTGTTCAGTTGTGAGGGAGCAACAGTGTGGAGCTGGTGCAACTGGATGGTATGAATCATGACAGAGGCATAGCTCCAAGGTCCAGGACAACAGTGGAAAAGATAAAAAGTGGGAAGTCTGCAACAATTTTGGTTGCAGTCAGGTTAGAAAGCTGCTGCCGAGTGCTCAGCCAGATAAACGGCTTTTAATGGGTTGAGCCGAAAGCAGTTCATCGACATCCAGACCTCCAGAGCACCCAAAGTATGACTCATTGCCCAAACATCAGCAGTGGCACTAGGAACGGAGAGCAGTGTAGGTACTCCTTAACGTCATGAGCATACAGGTTACCTGTCACAGTAAGGAGGAACCAATCTCAGAAGTGTAAATCATGTAGAGAAGGGGACTCAACACTGAGAGCCTTAGGGTATGTCATAAGGAGCAGGGACCCATGAAGACCCTTAGGCCATACAAAGGAACCCCTAGGAAGGAAACCAGCCAATTAAGAAAGGTTTCAAATAGACCATATGAAATGTCTGGATACCTAAGCATAATATCATGATATGGTCAGCAAGCAGAGCCAGTAGATGGTGAGACTTAGTCAATAGTCAGTTTTGAGAAAACATTCATGTACTGCTGAATATACTTTGGCATGTTTTAGTTGTTGGGGGTTGGTGGGAAATGTTCAACCACTTAGCTTCTCTTTTACCTCTCTTGGCTAAGTGACTGAAAAGTTGTTGGGGTAGGAAACTAAAATATCTCATGGATTTATTTCATTTCTTTTCTTCTCAGGTGTCACAATTAACAAACGCACATTTCTTTTCAATGCAACTTACAACATCTCTTGACAGCATAGCATGGCGGATTCCTCTTGAATGACTAACTGTACATAGAATCTTACAGCATCTATATATTTAAGACAATGTTTATAATTTAATTCTAGGCATTTCAAAGTTACATGAATCATGTCTGAATTTATTTATAAATATAATTTCTTGTGAGTTTTGAGACATACCCATGCCTGATGATTCACGATAACATCTGAATCAAGCTCCTGTGGGAACTTTCCCAAACCATCAATTACAGCACTGACTTATAAACAAGATTCTAAGAAAGTTCAGCAGCTGAGAGAACTATAAATAAATAAATAGATTTGGCATGTGCACACAGCATGTACATGCTGACACAGCTGTCACAGCATATGCTGACACAGCTGGACCAGCACATGCTGACACAGCTGGCACAGCATATGCTGACACGGCATATGCTGGCACAGCATATGCTGACACAGCTGGCACAGCATATGCTGACACAGCTAGCACAGCATATGCTGACACAACTGGCACAGCATGTGACATGTGCATGACTATGTTAGTTGAATGATAAGGTGGTTTAACGTTTGGTGGCCATATATGGAGAGAATTGTGAAAGATGAAAAGAATTCTATAAAATGCACCATGAAAAATTTGCTATTATCAATATCACAGATAAATGGTTGAGCAAACATGGACTGGACTGTTTAGTTCATGGCTAGTGGCTAACCTTTTCAGAAGAATTCTATGAGCTTGAAAGTTATTTAGCAATACTGTGGCAAATTAAAAGCTCTTGTTAAACTACTGTAACATATTGCAAGACACAATGAGACTTGTCATTTTACAATGGATGACAAACAGTGTTTGACATATGGTCTTAGCCATATACACTGTGCTTCAGTGTTGCACAACATAAGAAATAAGGTAGCTGCTTGTTTCAGTTTTTCAAACTGCCATCTAGTATTAGTGGCTACACGAAAAACAAGCGTTGTTCTCAGAAAGAGTTGAATTGCTGTCTGCATTGTAAACTGATGGCCAACTATGGCTATCTCTTGTCTAAGATTTGCATTGCAATGTGAGTGTGAGCAGTTTTCATATTTATATTATGTTAGTAATGAAAAATAGATGAGTGTTTCTGTGATGTTCTAGCATAAAACCTTGGTCAAGTTTAACATTTTTATATTCTATCTTCATCGTGACAGTGTTAAGCATTTTATGATAATATTTTGTGCTTGTAATTGTAGGCAAAGCAAAAGGTCTCAATAAGAGCAGATTTGGAAATTAAGGGTATAAATGTGACCAAGGATGATGTAGAGAAAGATTTAAAGGAAGAAGAAATGAAAATGGAAATAGAGGAGATGGATGTATCGACTTCCGCTAGATTAGCAGACAGCGAAGCTTCCGCTTCAGTTTTGTTAAAAACCAAGCATGACGATCAAGACGATCTGGCCTCGGACGACGACCTCCTTTCGGACAACGAGGGTTCGACGCTCTCGGAAATGCCTCGGCTTGAAGTGAAAGGACACTTGCAGAGCAGTGATAACGAACTCGATTTGGGACGCTCGCCGTCTCCCCCTCATCTTGAGCAGGAGCTGCTCGGTCCTTACTTCTGCTCAGCTGCCTATTCGAGGCACGGACTCGACCTGGGAAGCAAGGATGCTGAATCGGTGCTGTCGGACTGTTTGGCCGGTCGTTCTGTGGCCCCCAGTCCTTGCTTTTCTATCGATGGAGACCTGCACCCAACAGGAGGCAGCAAAGGGATGACAGACTGTGACAGCGACAGTGACTTGTCTGTCACATCCGGTGACGAGAAGAAATCAGGCGAGAGAGCGACGAGAAGTGTGACGCCCTGTTCACACCGCTCAGAGGCAGCCGAGAGTAACTTTGCTGCATCAAGAACGAGCGACTCGGGCGACAGTCAGGACGAAGCCAGCCAAGCATCGACCGGATTCTCAAGATCATCGTCTGTAGAGTCAAGAGCATCAGTCAAGCAAAAATCTCCCATTGCAGAATCACCTGACATGATCAAAGGCAAGCTATTCTCAGTGGCATCACCTCTATCAATAATAGACAAATCGTCAACAGTTGGGTCGCCTGGCTCCTTCAAAGAAAACCTGTCTTCAGTTAGGTCACCTGGTTCGATCAAGGGTAACTCGGTGGAATCACCTGGGTCAATCAAGGATATTGCAATGGAGTCACCAGGTTCAATGAAACTCAACTCATTGGGGTCACCAGGTTCAATCAAAGGCATCTCTGTGGAGTCACCAGTTTCAATCAAAGGCAACTCTGTGGAGTCACCAGGTTCAATCAAAGGCATCTCTGTGGAGTCACCAGATTCAATGAAGCTCAACTCAGTGGGGTCACCGAGTTCAATCAAAGATAATTCTGTGGAGTCAATTTGTTCAATCAAAGGCAATTCGATAGAGTCACCTGGTTCAATCAAAGGCAACTCAATAGCATCACCTGGTTCAATCAAAGGCAATTCAATAGAGTCACCTTGTTCAATCAAAGGCAATTCGATTAATTCAACAGGTTCAATAAAAGGCAGTTTCATGGAGTCACCTCGCATGGTCGAAGCCAATATGCAAGTGTCACTGGGCTTAACTAAGGGTAATTCAATTAAGTCACCCAGTGATTCAGTGAAATGCAGCCCCTCACTGGAGTCGCCTCACTCACTCAAAGGGAAAACATCTTCAGTGTTGTCTCCAAACTCAGAGATGGAAAGGTCTTCGTTGATTCGGTCACCGGGATTGGTCAAAGAAACCATCTCAGTGGAGTCGCCTCGCTCATTCATTAGCCAGTCTTATTTGTCGGAGTCTCCAAGTAACTTCCCGGCAAAGAAGAACAGGGGACTAGAGGAACGAGGTCGGAATACATTGGTCATTGGGAGCCAGTCGGAAAGCTGGTTGCCCAAAGAACCAGCTGAGAAACATTTACTGTTTGGCCGTATGCCTGTTGTTAGTCTAGCATCGAATACTGTGGGATGCACATTTCGGAATGTCGAAAGACATGAGGCAGATGGAAATTCAGATGTGGGTCCTTGTGGCATTCTGTACAGTTCTCCCATGCTTCGGGGTCAGGGCACGGCTCGAGAAGTTAGCGAGCATTTGACGGGCGAACTTATCATGACACCAAGGCCTACCAGTCAAGGGTCTGGGGCAAGTCACGGTTCCGTAGCCAGCCAGGGATCAACGGCCAGCCAGTGCTCCATGGCCAGTCAGATCTCATTGACCAGTCATGATTCAATGGCCAGTCATGGCTATGTAACTGGTCATGGCTCCATTCCAAGCCACAGTCCACAGGCAAACAAGAGTTTCCAGATGATGAAGCGTGCTAATGACATGTCGGCAAACTCTAGTTTGAATCAGTATGAAAGCTCGGAGCACGGAAAACAGGACAGCATCTGCATCTCCAGGCAACACTTCCACCAGCCGCTTCCAAAGCTCGGACCCGGACTGATTCCCACTGAGAGTATTTCTGAATCTAGTCACTTGACCAACAACCCGGCATCAAGGGCGTTCCTGGGAGGACCAATCTTGCCGCCTTCAGTCTTGACTGAAGACCGGTCTCCAAGTTCGTTCCAGCTGCAGAACGGACTACCAACCAGAGTGACCAAGTCTGGAACCGGTGTGGCAAACCTCTACTCACACGGCAGTGACATCGTGGTCTCTCAGGCCGTCAACTCACGAGCGCATCAAGCCCGCCAGGTGATGTCGGCGAATTCTAGCATGCTTGGCCAATGTTCTGTGGCTGTGCCCTCTCCTGGGTTCATGAACTCCATGACCCCATCACCAATGACAAAGGGAATTTCCAGCAATTTTCCCACATCCAAATCGTCGGCCATGATGGGCAACCGGTCGAGTGGCAGTCGTCCGAACTCTTCGCAGATGGCAGCAGCAGCAGCCGGAAGTGGAGGCTTTAGCCACCAACAGATGACAAAGCAGCAGATGATGTCCAACAAATATAACAAGCCATCTCCTTCAAATGTTCATCTTCAGAACCTGTCGCCGTGCGGCCTGTACAGTCTGCCCAAGTCCTCGCCTGGCACTGGCAGTGCCGTTCAGCAACAGGGAATGTTGAATTCGTCGCCGAACATCAACTACGCGGCTGTTTCAAACCTGTCGCCAAGCAGCAGTGAATGTGCAAATGCGTCGTTTCATTCACTTGCTGCTCATAATCGAAACCTTGTTAATGCAAGTCCGGCACCTAGCTGTGCTGGAAAGCCATACAATCGACACCTTCAACACGGCACGTCCCGAGGGTTTGGTGGCGGTGGCGGCGGTGGAATTGGGGCGCAGCCTTCGTCTCCGAAGCCAGCCCCAAGCGCCCTCTATCAGTCGCTTCCATCGCAGACTGTGGCACCGTCTCCTCACCAGATCCAGGCTCCACCATACATGCACAGCGCCAATGCTGTCCAGCGACACATCAACGAACCATTCCCCTCTGGATCGGAACCATTCTCACACCAGCAGGGCTACATCTCAACGGCCACATACCTGGCAAAGCTACAGCAACTGACAAGTGACCTCAACCCGTTCCAGACACACTACGCAATGACTCTACCGACAAACATGTCACCATCGCCCATTGACATGACGTTGCCGTCGCATGCCTCTCCCCAGCGCAACATGACTCCGCCAAACATCCCCTCGCAGAGGCTTGGCACCAAACAACAAGTGCACCGTGGCAACAGTGGTGGTCAGCACAAAGGAACACCTTCTGCTGCGGCAACAGGTTTCCTTCCAGACGTGACCATCCAGCCGAGCAGCGACATGATTGCGCGATACCAGCTCCTGAGCGGATATCATGTCCAACAGCCAATGACCTGCCCCAGTTTCATACACCAGGGGTCACCATCGCAGATTCCCATGCAAGTGGGGGTGATGAATGTCGGCATGCACCCTGGCCAGCCCACCCCAAATTTCATGCCATCGGTCCAGGGCCAACCAAACAGTGCCGTCTACGCAGCCTACGGGTACCTAAACGGCAGTCTTGCTTCACAGCCCTTCAACATGAACCTTAACGGTTTGATGAGACGATGACCCTCACTCTTGCTAAAGACCAGTTACTTTGTTGATTCAGTGCTTGCATGACAATGACCAGTGTCAGTGAGTCTCATTGACATGACGACCTTGTACAACCTGATGACTATTGCACGTGTCGCTGTTGAATGCCCTCTGATTCATCTGACACGACTTGGCTGGTGGCAGCGTAGCTAATCGGAACGTATCGTGCAAGTGCAGGTTACTGTGCAAGGCAAGCTGCTCTGTCATTAAGTCGGTGGATTTTGTTACGACTTCTTGAGCATTTGGAACGTCGGTCTTCCCATTGTTTGTCGTTGTAGAGTTGACGTCAAAAAGTCAATTGATTGTAAGGATACTTGATGATTAGCCGGCAGAAACTTCCCGAATGTTATTTTTTTGCCTCTGGTATAAAACAGTATATACGCTGTGACACAAGTCATCGTCATTGGTTTTGTGATGTATTTATGAACTATCTGCAAAGGTTTGCTGCTGGGCAACATCTGAAAATGAGTTCTTGGTTATCTTTGCATGCTATTGCAATTTCCTGATGTGAGGATTTTGTCTTTGGAAGATTTCAGTGACAGTCAGTAATGGATGGTGCTCGTTTCAAACTGTTACGTAGAAGTAATAGATTTCCTCTGTTGTATTGCACCCCTTTACTGTATACTATTCTTCCAGCTGATTGATTCTTCTCGAAGAACTGTTATTGGGTCATCAGTGTATTGCCCGCTAATGAGTTACCTAGTCCCAAATTTCAACTGTGAATTGTTGTGATCTGCCATTAAAATGACCAAAGGTTTTAGATTGATTGATATGAGAAAATTGAGAGTTTTTCATACCCTACCGTACTGGTCACTTCATTTGATTTGCCATGTTATGGTATCTCGAAGTGCCATGGCTTGTCATGCCATCTCATCCAGTTTGTATTTTAGCCTAACTACAGATTCTGAGCTCTGCTCCAAGGTGCTCTAATAGCATTCATTAGCAGAATTCATGTCTCGTGCCACTATCAATATATCGAAACAGAGCTTTCAGAAATGCATTGGAAGATCTAGGTCATGTCAAATTTCAACAGTGCATTGGAAGATCTAGGTCGTGTCAAATTTCAGCAGTGCATTGGAAGATCTAGGTTATGTCAAATTTCAGCAGCAATATTATAGGTCGAGCGTAAACAGTTGAAAAACTTGAATCCATTTCTTCTCTGTGTGAGTTTCATCTTTGGCTGTTTTCTATCTTAAGGCTGGCCATCCCGTAAAATTCTTGTTTTGTTTCTCAACTGTTAACAATGATTCAATGGTTATTGGAATACTGGGTAAATTGAAAGCAAAAGAAATGTCAGCATCTAAAAGACACCAAAGCTTCGTTTGACTTTGGCTGGACTTATGTGATTCGGATTCCTGTGTATATTACCTGTTCTACTGAATGCAGTTAGCATTGATCACTTGAACTACAGAATGAGTCCATTCTGATTCATGGTATTACCATTGAATCATAAACCAAGATGGATTTGGTAGTACTGTCCTGTGTACACGAAGAGTTGTGACAGCAGCTGCTTGCATGAAATGTTACTGCTGTAATACTGTGTGCTGTGAAATAGTTTCAGACACACTTCTGTGCATAATGTATATAGTTATCTGCATATCTTTAAGTTTATGTTAGGCACCCATGATGAGTTTAAACTGATACCTGTTATCTTTATCTATAATCTGATTAGCAACTAAGTATCTGGGCTTCTGTTAACAGAAATTTTCTCTAAAACAAATTATGAAAATTGGTATATATATGGTTAATGGTCGATACATTCCGGTATTATATATACCAGTGTATCTGCATCTGTATATATATATATATATATATATG